>SJOL01000719.1:1129619-1187933 GCA_004794785.1 Opisthorchis felineus | reverse complement strand
GACAGAACATTCCGAGTGAAAGTAGGCTCGACCTACTCTTCTCCGGCGCCGGTCTCCATTGGAGTTCCTCAAGGCTCCGTTCTGGGACCACTGCTGTTTCTGGTATACGTCAACGACCTTCCAGATGTTCTTTCAAGTCCATGTTCACTCCTTGCAGACGATTTGAAATGCTGGAGTTCAAATGCCAGTGCCATCCAAATGGATATAGGCGCAGCGCTACACCATTTTTTCGCTTGTGCCTTTCAGGTGAGGGGCAGCCGCTGAAAGACAAGAACAAAACCGACCCGGGAAACTTGGGCGAAAGCCTCGATCCTGTGTAATAGTCCGGTAATCCGTGAACTGACTCTAGCGGGCTTTCAAATTTGGCGCGGCTTACGACTTTTTCGGTGGTCGGATTTGGAGTCTGCCTGGCGCAATATATGAAAACCCGGCTTACCAGTTTAACACGTGCGTCTTGCGTCGTACTTCGACTGGAACGGTATTCATAGTCTTCATTACGTTGTATCAATTTGTCCAATTTTAAAGCACAATTCCGGGCAACAAACGCCGCGTTCTCACATGTCGGCCGTATGCTTAGTGTGTACTTGCGATCATCGGGCGTCCATTGTGAAACCTTGTGTTGATCTCAATCCAGCCATTTAAATGCGTGCCCAAAGTGTGGAATATACTACCGGCACCCAATAGTCGAGGCACTATGTTTCACCCTTTGATGCAAACGCCACTGTGATGCCGGATAAAGAAACCGAATCGGTGAAGCCGATTTCGGCGAAGCTGGACCGTGATACAGTAACATCTGACATGAAGACTCGAACTCCAAAGAAGGCCGTTACTACGCGAGGTAGTAGATCTGAACATCAACGATCGCTGAATGCCGTTTTTTGCGGATGCATTGCCCCACGGGGTGACTATACGACCTCCAGGGAATGTCCGCACCCGGGTCCGAATACACAATTGTTACCTTCTAGCGCCGTGCAGTCAATGAAAAGGCTGAGCCTGTCAGACCAAGGGGATGCAGATTCTAGCCATTCGGTGACCGGATCCACTATCAAGCTTTCCCTAACCACGCGACAAAACGCTCGGCTTCCTTCATCTGTCCTTTTTCCTAATTCGTTGCTACTACCTCCTAAAGATGAGCTTTGTATCAACGAGACGCAGCAGTGTAAGCCTAATAATAAAGTTGACAGGAGATGGCGCAAATTCAGACTGCGCAGGAAGGGATACCCTTCCATGGTTGTGCGCTCTGAGAAACCCTGCGAAAGCAACACGGCGAAGGTCCTTATCACAACGGCAGAAAGTGTACCAGAGGACAACGGGGTGGATATTCCTAAAATAGATGAAGCCCTTGTGTTTTCTCCACTTCCAAGTCAGAAGGCCCCCGAAATGACTAACGTCCAACACGTAAGTATTATTTGGCTACCTGTCGCAACAAATTAACTTGCAAGAAAGTCTAGTTTAATGTAGGTTGTTGTTACGATTCTTAATGCTTTCAACTGTCGCCTTCAGTTCTTTTGGACGGTGAATAAATTGTAATTCTCCCACCCAAGGCCGACAGTCGTTAGAATTTAAGAAATCAATCGTATCTACCTGGGTGTTTTCGGAAGATAAAAAAGATGATGTGATTAAATGAGCATGGCTAGGAGATACCGGCCTCTCATCGATAGCTATAGCATTATTTGCCATGTGAATCGGTCCGCATTTGTCCTGAAGAAAACGCTTTGCTCCGTTTAATCACCTTAACGTACTGCGTCCTATTAGCCACTTAGTAAACATATTCCAGATGACCTGGTGCCTTGTGCATTTTACAGACATTTCCCGTGCTGTTAAGGAAACTTATAGATGGATGTTGAAATCTGAACGGAAAACTTTCCATAATGTACATTAAGTCGAACACTAGATGGAAGAAGTAGATGCTCCTTCTTGGCCAATGAATGTACGGCGTCCTATCCACTCTAGGAGCCTAACTGGCCTCTGGCCTAACTGAGGTAAACTCCTCGCTTGTTCAAGCACATCCTTCGTGAAGGAGGAACTCCTTTCGTACGGCATTCTTATAGAGGTCCGTGATGACGTCTATCAGTTAAACCGGCTCATTCTTAAAAGCCGGAGATAAGCACATATACTCTGCTTGTTGGTTCAGCATGAGCAAGCCTCGCGTAGTATGAACAGCTGCAGTCATCGAACCGGTACTAACACCAAAGAGGAACTGTGTGAATGCTTTTTAAACTGTACTGAAGATATCGGAAGGATGTTAATAGATAATATATCGAAAACAGATCCTTGTTATGACTCCTCTGGTAACCAGACTAGAATGTACAATACACAACGCCACCAGAACAGGACGTGGTTTCGCAGTCCGATAATGAGGGTGAAAATGAGCGAATCTAGGCAAAGGGATTGTTTGAGATCGTCAATTCATATTATGGGGATCCATAACGATTTGGTAAGGAAAACCAATGAATTGACTGCATGCATTGCGAAATCGTGATGATAGCCATGTGCATTGAATACCTTCACTTCAAACACAGGTTTTACACCTGCAGTATTTTTTCACAGGAGTGTTACGGTCACATAGGATTTCCTAGAGGACAGCATGTAGGAAGCGTCTTGCACAGAGCAGTTCTTCCTCTACCAAATAGACTCAATGCCTGTTAGTATGATCTGTTTGGGCTTCCTGGCTTGCACGATAAACTGGGCCGTCGTGTGCCGCAAACTCTACTGCGATTCCTTTGGGCCACAATGTTCTTGTAGATGAGCCGCGTAGTATCGAAACAGATAACCCTCGGTGTCAACCTTTTTTGCTTCATCTGGAATTTTGGCAAGTAATTCCCTGGCCACTTTTTAAAAGTTCATTTGCCAAATGCGCTTACCTCCTGGTGTAAGCTAGCTTCACTAATCTCGGGGTTTCTTTGAGGTCTTGAGATGGACGTTGGGATTTGTGTCACTTCTATATGCAATGGGCCTGAAGGCCTTTTAATGAGAGTGAATTGGCCAGCAGGGTTTCAGGTACCAACCGATGTTCACGCAAAACAGTTCGTCCCTATGTGGTTCTTATACAAGGTCCAAATCACCTATTATATTTCTATCCTGATTTACTTCCATTTTCACCGTCTGTTTCTAACAGACTGCACAAGGATCGCAATTCAGGAGTCAACGGAGGGTGAACTGGTCGTTCCAGTAGGCTGGGCGCGTGATTTTAACCAACTATACATCCTAGCCCTCTTGGGCAGCACCGGCGACTTCACACAGCCTAGGGTCTGGTGCACAATCCTCACTTACAGGAATAAGGCGGTGCACAACTGGTCTGAATGTAGTCCCGGTTAATCGTGCAACTAATTACACGGTATGACTGGGCATGCCCTGACTTATTCTCTCATGAGTTCCGTGTGATCGCACCGCTAATCAGAATCACGAGACTGTCGTCGGAAAGAACGACTGCAACCCACACTACTGAGCTAACATTCCGCCCAACGTTGTTTGGTGTGCGGACGTTGACACTGCACTGTGCCGGTCAGTGAGACTTGTGCACTTAGTTACTCTACGAACGTGGACAATTGAGTATCGTAGGATTTCGAATCCAGTTCTTCCTTCTGATATTCGGGATTGTGGAACCTGCGCGTCATTTAAAATTCCGTACTGGGAACCTCAACACTACTCTTCAGGGTTTTAGCAATTGACAGACATGTTTCTCTTAGCAATGTTTCCCCTTTAACTGAGCGTATCGTATCCGAAGTGGCAGTATAAATTCCTCTGGTGTCAACTGGCCTGATCGCACAGACCACGTTTCGTTGTGCAGGACGCAAGTACTATGATCGAACTGACTGCCCCCTCGCTCGCTTCCAGGTTCCGGCTGCGCATCTCTGGTGATGCAGAGGCCGCTGCAGCTGGATATGCCGGGGTGGGTATTGTATTGGGCGACCGAGCGGAAACGTCTCTATTTGATTGGATACCCGTTGATAGTCGCCTCTGTACGGTTCGTTTGGCAACATCTGTGAGAGAATCTAGAGGAAGTGAGGTCCATCGCACCTTGTTTATTGTGTCTGATTACGCCCCAACTGACTAGCTCTGAATCTGCAAAGGACAGTTTCTATGATGCTCTAGGTGCCCTTCTATAGCGGGCTAAGTGCTCAGATATCGTTGTGGTTCCTGGCGACTTGAACGGCCAGGAAGGTAAACTAAGCACTTCTAAGGCCTGGTTGGTCTCGAATTAGACACGAGACGCACGGAAAACGGGGATCGCTTACTTCAGATGCTTGTACGAATTTCCGGAACAGCGGAAGTCGTTTGACAACGTGATGCCCACCAACAAATCAGCCACAAATCCAAGTAGACCACATCATGGTCAGTTATCGGTGGCGAGGGTCGACCACCGCCTGCCGTTCCTTCTGGAACATCAGCGTGGACTCCGACCATGCACTTGTACGCTGCTGTTTTTCATTGCGCCTTTCAGGTTCACGCAAAACGCGCACACCTCGCCTAGCCGTTGGAAGCTAGTGGACCCAAAAATAAAAAAAAATATCAGAACCGGCTCCTGGAACGCGTGCCGGACGGTCCGATGTCGGATATAAACGGCCACTCGGAAAAGATATCCAAAGTGCTACTCAAAGCCAGAACGACTGCTTGCGGTACAACCCAGCCAACCTCATCCAAACATTGGATCTCTGATAAGACTGTGTCCTTGCTGGAGACCCGGCGACAGATCCCTCCTGGCCGCAATCACAACTCCACCCGACGCATCATCCGACGCCAGGTGAAACTGAGTATCCGTGCAGACCGAGAAGCTTGGTGGACCCGAAAGGCCGAAGAAATGGAAGAGGCAAAGAATGCTGGTAATGTCCGCAAGCTGTTCCACTTGATTCGTTCGACTGGTCCTCGGAAACCTCTTGTCAGCGAAACAATCAGGGACCAAAATGGCTCCCTGATATGCAGCAAAGCAGAACGTTTGGATCGCTGGGCACAGTACTTCGAGCAGCAATTCAGTTGGCCACCTGCTACCTCCAATCTAGAATCCTGGCCTTCAACAGAAAGGTGGACCGTGAATATGGAGCCTCCTTCAGCCTCGGAAGTGTCCGAGTGTATTTCCCTACTCAAGCGTCATCGTGCTGCTGGTCCTGACGACCTTCCACCTGCTCTTTTCAAGGATGGCGGTGGACTTCTCAGCCAGTGCCTGTCTAGCCTATTTGGGTCTATCTGGGAGAAAGAGACCGTCCCAGACAACTGGGGTGAATCGATAGTAGTGCCCATTTTCAAAAAGGGTACTCGCAGTGAATGTAGCAACCACAGAGGTGTTAGTTTGACTCCTGTTGTGACAAGACTTCTGGCGTCACTGATTCTTCGTCGTCTTACGGTGGCACGCGAAACCTTGACTCGTGAGAATCAAGCGGGATTTCGACCGGGTAGAGGCTGCGTTGACCACATCTTCACACTCCGTCAGGTGTTAGAGCAACGCCATATGTACAGACGACCCACAATCTTGGTATTCCTTGACTTCAAGGGTGCGTTCGATTCTGTCGATCGGTCAGTGCTGCTAACTACACTTGCTCGACAGGGTATGCCCCAGAAGTTTGTAAACATAATCCGATCCCTATATTCACATACTTCTGGGCGGGTGAGAGTGTATGGTGAGCTCTCGAAAAGCTTCCCTACAAAAAGTGGTGTCCGACAAGGATGTCCACTCTCTCCATTCCTATTCAACTTCATCATTGATGAAATAATGAGGCGAACGCTGGATGGTCTTCAAAACCCCGGTGTTCAAATTGTTGCTGGTGAGAGCCTTGTCGATCTGGAGTACGCAGATGACATTGCCCTCATCTTTGAAGACCAAAACGAAGCACAAGCCCTGTTGAATAGACTGACCACCATCATACCATCTTTTGGCATGCGCCTTGCACCTTCAAAGTGCAAAGTCATGCTTCAGAACGTGCAGTCTTCGAACATATCCCTTACAATTCAAGGAGAATCACTGGAGGTTGTGGAAAATTTTACATACCTCGGTAGTTGTATTAGCTCTGACGGAAGTGTGTCTGATGAAGTCAGTGCAAGAATCTCAAAGGCTCGAATCACGTTTGCTAATTTGCGTCACTTGTGGCGTCAAAAAGGCATCTCACTAGATCTTAAGGGTCGTGTGTATCAGGCTACAGTAAGGGCTGTGTTGTTGTATGGGTGCGAGACATGGCCTCTGCGGACAGATGATGTGAGGCGTCTTCAGGTTTTCGACCACCGATGCCTCAGAAGCGTGGCTGGTTTTGGATGGCGTCAGCGTGTTAGTAACGAGGTGATTAGAAAACGGGTATTTGGTTGTGCTGCAGGTACTTCAATTGGGGAAAACATCCAGCACCACCGACTACGATGGCTCGGTCATGTGCTACGCATGCCGAAACACCGTCTACCGAGACGAGTGTTGTTCTCCGTGCCTCCTTCAGGATGGCGCAAACCGCGAGGTGGACAACGTATGACTTGGCAGAAGGGCGTGAAAGAGATCACGAAGAGTTTGGGTGTTGTTGGTGTTGTACACCTTCCCCGTGACCCTGCCTGTGCCTGGCTGGAGACATTGTAAGAAATGGCGGCTAATTGATGCCAGTAGCATTCGTGCTGTCAGTTTCTTTCCAGATTGTCTGATTGAGCGTTTGGAGGTGTAGGCACCTCAGAATGCTTGACATAGACCAGCACTAGGTCCCCTCCCTCGCCTGCCCTTTTTATCTTCTCACTCTAGGGCTTTAAATGTAATTAGACGGAGCTTATGGTTGTACGGCAGTGAAGCATCAGTGTCAACACTGGTGTTGCTGTCTTTGATGATGATGATGATGATGATGATGATGATGATGATGATGATGATGATGATGATGATGATTTAAGAACATCCGGTATCATTCTGGAAACCACAGCCATCGAGCTGCGCAGGTTTATCCACCATCCAGGGTGCGAGATCCATGACAACCAAACAGGGTTTCGCTCTGGACGAGGTTTCATCGAGCACATCACCTCGCGTCAGATACTTGAACTGCACCATTCCTACTAGCGAGTCTCGGAGAAATATCCCCGCCGTTCCCGAACATACTTCAGCCCGACACGTGAAACAGTTTGTGCTGACCTTGAAGTCTGGTGGACACAGAAGGCTAAAGAAACGGAAGTCCAAAAAAACGAGAATGCCCGAAGATTGTTTGAGTTGATCCGTGAGAGCGGTTCCCGAAAACTGCTTGTGATTGAAACCATCACGGACCAAAGTAGCGCGGCCGTTTTGAATGGAGAAAGACGCCTGGACTGCTGGGCCGTGCTTTTAGCCCGCCGTAGCATGGCATCGAAGACGTCGTAAAACTTGTCTTTGATGTCAGAGTTACAGTCGGTTGGGGCATACACAAGCGGACAACAACCAAATTCCCACCCATGAGACTACCTGACGGATGTTGTCAGACGAATCGCACAGAGGCGACCATCAAATGGTATTCAGTCAAGCAAGGGTTCTTCCACCCGGTGACTTAGGACGACACCGACAATAATGCACATCCTGCTGCGGCATCCTCTGAATCGCCAGACGTGGGCAACTGGAAGTGAGTAAAGAGCGGCAGGGCAGTTAGCTCAACCACTGTCCTCGCATCTTTAGTTTTTGTCTCTGATACACAGCATACATCAATGTGAAGCGAGTCCAGTATGAGAGCAGGAGCAGCTTGTTGTCCTGCTTGCTTCAGTGAACAGTGAAAGCAGCCGAATAGACTGTGTCGAGGCTTGAAGGTTGATTTTCAGGTGCCTGATTCTCTCGGTGCAGGCTGACGTGTAGATGCTGCAGCTAAAACCGATGGAAAACGACAGTATAGTTCAAAGGGTCGTGGGGGCACACAAATCGTGGATTCAGTCTCTTCGTGACGGACGGTAATTAAAGAAATAAAGATTTCTCCTATCCTTCACCCCGAAATTGCCAATTCTCGCAGGCATACAACAATGCAGGCCCCACTGTGCGCGTCTTTTGAGACCTTTTTGAGACTTTTGTCATGGAAGAACGGAACACGTTGAGAACGAACCGTTTAATGGTGTATGATAACAATCAAAGAACCGCACGGACTTGGCAGACACCAACACCTGTTCGGATAGTGTCACGCTGTGCTTGATCAGTTTAACCTCACACACACAACCACGCATCGCGCATGAAGCAGAATGGAGAGAATGAGAGAACATACATGAGTCAAAACGAGAAGACGACCTTGGTGTCACCGATGGAAAACTTCAAACTTCCGTGTATCCTGTCCCCCTAGTGACCACGTTTCGCAGGCACAAATTTGGCTATGCAAATGGTTGTCTTGAAGAAGCTAATCCATGTGCGAACATATTGAGCACTTTTACCAAGCAAATTTGAAGCGGACCATCATAAACGGGTGATTTAGCTGGATTCAGTCGGAACCAAATTAGTGTGCAAATGCGAGTATTTGTCGAAACTTTAAATAATTTAGAGAGGTGGACCACTGTGAAACATCGGTGTCGAAACGCAGGCGACGAATTGTAGTCATCCGTTCACTTTTCGATTGCTGAGGCTTTTGATTGCTAACGCTTTAGATCTGGCTGTCCAATCTAGTGTGTTGGAGCCTCAAACCACTTAGGTTGTAGGTTCTATTTCCCGTGATGTTGACGGTGGTGCAACTTCTATGTTGGTCCTTGGCTTCCTGCTTCGCCCACTATGGTGTGTCAAAAAGCACGGTAACTTCAGACAGCCGTTTATGGCGACCAAGGAGAATTATTGCAACTGTATTTGTAGGGTCACAAGGTCGCTCTAGAGATTTCTTGGGGACGGGCGAGAAGCATCGAGTTATGGATGCTCGATCCAGATTGGCTAACTTTCTGACCAGTCAAGGCGCGTCTTTCTCTGGTCCCTGGCCCGCGCGTGACATCCGTTCAATCGGCTTGATGTTCGGTTATTAAGAGTGACTGGCCTCCGGACACTGGCGACGGTCAGCAGTCGATACGACGTTTAACGTTTTTCACTCCTTGATTAATTTGGCCGAGCTCACTTATTTGAACCCGTAATCTTGTTCGTATTTCCAGCGCTTATGCTAGGAGGTAATGTAGACATGCCCTTACAGGTGACTTCCTGATCCAACGGCTGCGTCGTAATGGTTGAGATTATTCGAAAAGCATTGGGCTGTTGCAAGAGAACGATGTCACTATTGCATACAAATTCCAAAATCCAGGGTTCAGTCTTGATTGGACATCATATTATCCCCTTCTCCGACGGCTGTGACAGTGAGTAGCCTCACCGTTAACTAGACTCGACACCGGACCCATTGGATACGTATCCTGCGGTTCGCCTTGTGATGTTCAGCCAGAAGGAGACTATCTTTGATACGATTTATGTTTAGCCCCTGCGCGGAAAGAAAATTAAGCTCGATGTGATGTGTATATTTTGGCTGAAACATCGATAAAGCCGACTCCGCTGTCATCGCTCACTTACGGTGAGTAACTCTGCGCTCAGTTCTGGACAACAGCGTAGGCTAACTAGATTTAACAGAATGATTTAATGGGCTCGAATGATTCTTACTGATGGGAGTTGTAGACCTCATCTAGAATCATGTATTGTGCCCGGATTTTCCGCTTCACAGTTGTTTCCACCTTGCTTACCATTTGACAGCTGATGTTCCGGCAAGTAACAAAGTCGCGCAAATATCCAACTATTTTTCACAGAGTCAACGTCTATGGTTCGAAATAGCTCAGTGGTTAAAGCGCGAACTTACTGATCGGAAGGTTCATAGTTCATACCCAATCTATACATCTCGACTGCTCCTGCCTAGGCTTGGGCAACCCAGCGGTATCTCAGCCTTCGGGTGGCATGGCAGCTAGGCACCGGAAGAGTGTTACAGCTGAATGTTTCTTTTTATCATCATTATTATTGGTACTTCAACCTGCCGAGCGAGGCTCAATCTAGAGGTCCCGGACCTCTGTTGATGTGTGGTCGGGTAGCTGCTTCAGTCACTGCGTCCACGGTTCCATCTAGTATGCACGTGGAAATCCACATCCCTCAGTAAGTGCCTTAAAAGTAGGAGTTTATAGTACCATGCGTTTGAGGCAAAACTCATCTGCCAAACGGGGTTTCCATGTTTTTGCCCGACCAGTGTGGAATAACTTTGTCCGTGACTCTTCGCAACAGCATATCAGCTTTGAACAGGCTTGTTGCCTTTCTGGATAAGCTCACGCTATCCTGAGATACCCCATCATTCTGATACCTTTGAACATATACTTGCTGCTCCCTAGTGGCCCCGTTCTGTTGAGATCTTCAGCTTCGGCACTGGCTGTTGCATTGTCGATATGCTTAACAGAATACCTCTTTCACGTGGCAGTGAATTGGGGGTTGATCCTAGTTGACGCAACTTTGTGATCTTTGGTTCCGGCGTTTCTAGTTTCAGCACATCTGTACACTGAACGGAATAAAACGTGTGACTCATCAGAGTACGACCTCAGTAGGGGCTGTTTTGAGTGCTGAGTGAGCGTTTTTTAGCGACGAACTTGAGGGTAGCGAAATTCAGTAGCCTGCCGCTGTTTTTATGGTAGTGGCTCAAATTGATCCAGTACGTTACGTGCGACTTCATTCCATCAGCCATCTTGGGTGCTTCATTTGCTTGCTCTTACCAGAATGCTTTGTTGTATTTTGACCACTGGTTCTTCCTAAAACACTTTGACGATTAGGTTTATTATCGACTTGGGGGCGTGAGTGGCTATCACGGTCAAGCTCACGAGGATAGTCTTAGACTGGGACACTTCGAAGAAATTGCACTCCGACTAGTCTTCATCTCATTGGTATGGTCACTCAAAGCAAAGGCACCACGATGGAGGACCGAGCTGACATCCGCGAGGTTTGATTGGAAACGTTGCGAAAGGCGTGGGCATTCTAACAGCTGATAAACAGTTTTCACTCGCATTAATGGGGTCACCGAATGCAATAGCGCTAATAGTGTGCAGCTCCCTGATGTAATGTGCTTCCTGGTTTATAGCTTGTTCAGTTTAAGCTTGACTCTTTTGCGTGTCATTAAATTTTATTTTGATCCCGCACCCGAGACCTTATTTGAGAGTAATGCTACAGTCCACAACAAATAATAAACAATCGTTCAACTGTGGAACCCTATTGGTCCATAGCTGCCGTGCAACTCAAAGTAAGCACGAGCGTTGAGATAGTGTCATATTGCTCAAACTTAAACAGGAACTTAAACATGGGTTCGAACCATGAATATTTCGATCAGCAGCTTCGCTGAGCTATTCGAACTAGCGTGTGAAGAAGGGATCCTCCGGTTGCCTTAAATAAACCATTTCGGTATCCAAAAGAGCCCAGCGAATAAAGAACTACGACAGTCAGGAGGTGTCACTAAAACTTCAATCGGTTGATCACCAGAATCGTCTGGATTGTCGCTAATAACATTCATATTACGCCAGATATACTCATTTGCAAATTACCTTGATTCTAACGGGATACCCTCCAAAATCCCAGCTTAATCTGTCGTTTATAATATACTTCAACTGAGTGTGCTGTAGACGTCGCGCCTCATGTATCAGTTCGTTCGATATTCGAGATATAGTAGTATATTTTCTTGAAGAAACACGTTTTCAGCAACCTTAAGAGTAGTGCTCCTCCAAGGAAACACACTCATTCTACTTACAACACCACTAAAAGAGTGAAATTACTCATGCCACAAATCTTTAGAAGTTGGTTTTTGGAGTGTGAAATATGACATTCGAGTGGTATATATATATATATATATAACCTCCCAAGGCTAGTTAGCATCCGGTAAGTTTCGAATATAGTTGCCTAAAAACTCGTTTAATCGAATTTTGCTCTTGTACCAGGGGCTGTCAGTTCAAAAAGTGGACGCCACTTTACTCTATGCGCCACGCTTTGAGTCTCTATTTCGGAGAGTGAGTTTTTACGGTTGATTGGTTCAATAATTATGTTCGTTTTGTTTTACTGGAAATCTCCGTTTAGCCAACCGTTTCTTTTCAAATGATTGCACCTCTCTCTCAGCACACCACTTTGCTCGGTCCTCGAAGTGAAAACGACAAAGGAAAGAAATGTTTCGTCATCGATTTGGACGAAACCCTTGTACATAGTTCATTCAAGGTTAGTACAGTTCATCAAGTTCATTTATCTGTAACGTATCGTTGGCGCTTGGTTCTTATCAACTCAACTTCCGTTTGTTCTACCTCTTGACAGAAGAGACTTCCATGCGCCTAAAATTTAATCTCCTAGCGGGTCGAAGGTCTAAGGTTTATACTGTGAGGTCATTCTCTGATGGGTTATCTCACTGTGTGTGCCTGCTATGGGACCACTGCACACTCAGCTGTTCCAACCGAATACTGTAATCGACCCGACAACGGTTACCTTCATTAAGATATCAATCAAATAATGCCCACCCCAGTCTCACCTTCTAGGGCGCTGCTACCTCTACCATTGGCTGCTTCAACCTCAACTGGGACACTTAACCCATGGAGCTGTCAAATGATCAGCTTGCTTCCAACTTCTTTACCACACATGTTAGGCAATCCTTCTCTCCATCCGTATTCTCTCTGTGCTTGCCTAATGTATTAAGGTAGTTGGTGAACGCGTGCATGTTGTTACCCATGGACGTAGATTATCTGAGTGTTAACACGTTGGTATGGGTGTGTGTTGACCACGTGCTGTTTGTTCGTTTCTTTGCTTCTACGTTCATTCTGCTCTTCCTTTCCGTTTTGGTCCTGCTTGCGTGTCACGGTTTTTGGACACGTGGAATCTTCGGCTGTTCAAATCAAACAGGCAGTTTCTCCGGATGCAATGTGTTGTACTGTTGCTTGTGGGGAGTTGCTAGTCAATAACGTCAACCATGTCGAGGTTCACGTATCAGTGACAGATAATAACAACTTTTCCAAAGCCTCATTAATTCTTCACGTTCGGTTCAACTTATTGTTCATTTCATGTCACTATTCCCATTTTGTTGGTGTATGGATTTCTGTCGTCTATTCTCCTTCTGATTTGTCGAGTGACAAGCGGCCAAATGATCCATGTCGCCGGTAAAGTAGATTAAGCGATGCAAAAAATGAATGGAACAAATTCATAGGTCGTCACTTCATGATTATGAAGCCCTTCAGATTGATATTTCATCACTTCATCGATAGTATAGTCTAACGCATCATGTTCTGACTTCTCTGGTAGTTTAGACATGTTGTTTCACGACGTCCGCGGAGCATTGCTCGTCGCAGGATCGATTTCATTGTCCGACTGGGACAGTTTCCACAGCGAACCAATGGGGATATGTGAAGTTGCATCACGATATACCTTATTTGTTTCTCCGTGTTTCGTCGCTAGATCTTACAATTAACAATTAATTAAGTGTACTATTGACAGTACTGAGTACAATTTGCATTGCCAATTGCGAACGCCAGTAAGTTGTAGGTCGCAGTCAAAAACCATCCGTGAGGCCAACTTATCCACAGAAAGAGGGTAGCGGATTGTTGGCAGTGAGAAGATTTGGGGATTTTTTTTGAAGATTTCGTCCTGTAATTGAATCCAATCTATGCTGAGAAGTCGATAAACACTATACAGCTTGTTGAGAATCATCAGCAGTGCGCATATCACGAAACCCCAGCGAGTCTCGAACCCGCGACCTTCAGTACAGTAGTTTGGACACTTCACCGTTTGTTCAAACGGTTAGGCCGGAAATCGCGGATTCCAGATTCTGTGGAATTTCTTGAAATGGTTATCCACTTTTTGAAAGCGCACTGTATTTGAAATGGCTAATTTCATTACACCCTGCTCTCTGTCATTGAAGGCATCCAAACTCCATGAGCTTTTCATTAATGAGATACAGAAGGTGTAATGGATCCCCCATATTTGCCGCCTGTCACATGATGATGCACCTTCTGTCAGGGAGACAATTTAGTATGCATAGCAGACGTTTATTCGTGGAAGCAGTACTACATTCGCAAACGGACAAGAAATCTTTCCAGCAGGGCTGATATCTTGTTGCTAGGCAACGCTTAAGAACGAAAACGGGATTAATCCAGACTCGCCTGTTGGTAATAGCGTGTACATTTTACAAGTTCAAGCTAAAATATGCTACGCGTAACCATCGCTGGAGAGTATGTTCGTCGTTAGTCCTACTTTTGACGTTCGTGCGGGTGGATACTAATAAGAAAATTGTGTATTAAGTCAGACAAGGGACAAAAGTTTGGGAATTTTTCGTGAATGCCTGTGAGGGTTTTAGAAGTACCTTGTTTCATAACTGGATTTTGTCCAGGTGGCGACGTCTTCAGACATTTGACCAGTGGTTTCTTCATAGTATAGCACGAGTTAGCTGGCTGCAGCGGGTCGTCCATGAAAACCGTTTACAAATTAGTGGCGATGCGTTGGCCTATGTTTGATCCTTCCGAATGGATTTGAAGCTGTCACCACACTTTTGACAAAGTTTGGTTTGGTTCGTTTCCATTGTTTTTTCTTGAATACGAACCCAACTCTGGTCCGCAAAATCGACCGGGTTTTCGGGGTCAAACGTCGAGAAATTTTGACATAGCGCTTCCTTGGTCGAAAACCGACCAACCTAGGATTATCAGCTAGAATGGGAAAGTGAAGAAGTGCGTTTAGATCACATAACAGGGTGTTTTGTGTTATTTTTTGGACATAGTTAATAACGTCGTTCTGATTGGTTGAGTTTGAATTGTCCGGTCGTTAGGATTTTCCGTTTTGTCGAAGGAGTAGCTTTGTTCTTGCTGCGGTTTTGTTTGTATTTTATCATCCTGGAGCTTAGCAACCTCAATTTTTAGACGAAAATTTGGTTGTATATTGTTTTTCTTCCAACAATATCCACAATCCTAATCGATTCGCTTCTCCTGGGTCCTAATTCTGCATCCTGATTGGCTAACCTAATCCTGGTGAGAGCAAGGATTTGTTGCGGTTACAGTCGTTCTCTTTTCCTGAGAGATCGTCTAAGCGACATGACAGGAGATGTTATCCTGGAAGATGATCTGCCCCGGCAGAATGAATGAACATTATACGAAAAATGTTTTCGTGAAAATAGAACGGTTACTCTGAATTGGTTTATAACATTTGCCTTAAATTTTACATACATACAGACAGTCGCAGTGTTTCCTCGCATCGAATTGCTTTTCATAAGGTCATTTTATAAGTCGTCAGGTCACCTACGTCGAATGTTTTAGGCATTCATTACAAAAAACAAATCTAAGGGAATACCTGTCAAACATCGAAACATCAATTCATCTGCGCTTGTCCTTGGAATTCCGGACATTTTCATCCATCAGTTACGAGTGTGTACTCGGTTAGAGGTTCTCTATCGGTGGAATTTCACTGGTCGAACATTTCTCCTTTGCGCTTAAGAAGAGGTTTCGCTACTATCTGCCTCATCCCTAGTGTGGCAACTGTTGAATCATGTTGATATTACCCGTTTGTTGTTTCCTCAATTCGGCACCTCATAGGGGCCGCCGCCAGTGAGCGCAAAAGGCCCTTCCTGATGCTGCTGACAGTATGAGTCGGTTCGCACATGTCTTATGTCGAAGGACACTTGGTAGCTTTGGAAAGGTGCGTGTGCAACTAAGTTTGGATGGTAGTTAGGACACCACAAGTTCATTTCACCAAACACCGTTCCAGTTATTTGACTGCAGCATGGTAAAATCCTCGATGATTTTTGTGAAAGTGGGTTAATGCACCACAAACACGAGTCTGTGGTACTTTTTGAGCTGATATTTTCAGAGTGGTGGCTTTTTCATTGCAGTAGTCTTGTGTCTTATTGTGGAGCTGATTTTTATGGCTTCGAACGATGGTGTTTTTATGAAGGCTTTCCCTGTTCCGGTGACCTTATATGGTGAGGCCGCTGGTTCCGTTACTACTGGTTTCCACAGCTCCTTCATTGTTGTCTTACACTTTCGGATCACTTTCGTTGTTGATTTGATACGAACACTTCAAGTTCTCTGAAACCCCAGTGTTCGGGTTTCTCTGAGCGAGAATCTTTTGGCCCGAAATATGCAGACGAAAGTGTTCCCATCTTTGAAAGAGCTGGCAGCGCGAGCATTGCTTGAAAATCTGACTGAGGTCATCCGGTCCTTCGGCGTGTGGTTCGCACCCACAAGGTGCAAAGTCGTACTGTAGGACGTACAGTCTTTGAACATGCCTCTAAAAATTCAGTGAGTGACACTGAAATTTGTGGAACGCCGTACTTATATCAGAAGTTGCCTTAACTCTGATTTTTGTATGACAGACGAAGTCAACCCACGAATTCCAAAGGCCAGAATTGTGTCTGCCAACTTGTGCCACTTGTGGGGTCAAAAAGACATGTTGCTGGGTCTTACAGGACGCGCGTGTCAGACTTCAGTACGGACTGTATTGTATGGCTTCGAGACTTGGCAACATCGGGTCGTGGATCTGAAACATCTTAGGGCGTTTGACCAACGATGTCTCAGAACTGTAGCCGGACTCCACTGGAATCAGCGAATTCGGAATGACATGGCAGATGGGGATGTAGGATGTTACGGTGGGCGCTGCTGGTGCTGTTCACCTTCCAGGTAGGAGTCCACATTACTCTCCCTGTGCTTGTCTGAAGACCCTGGTGGCTAACCAATGTCAGTGGCGTTCATGCTGTCAGTATCTATCCAGGTGATCTTAGTGTTGGAGATGTGCTCACCCCGGATGTTGGTTCCAGGATAGCCCTGGGTCCCTCTTCGTGCCCCTTTTTTCCTTTTGATTATATCTTTTTTTTCAAATCAGTTGACATTGTTGAATAGCAATGAAGCACCAGTGTTCTCATCTGGTGTTGCTGTCAATGATGATGATCCATTGTCGTATATTTTCGGAAGTTTGTGTGTGTCTGTGTATTACTGTTTGCTCGCTGTCTTTTCGGCTGTTTTTTTTAAATTTTAGTTTAATTTCAATTTTTTTAGTTTTCCCTGTGGTTGTATAACAGTTATGCTCCGAAATTCGTACCGTCGTTGCTACCCAGGACGATTCGTTTGCACGGTTAACAGAAGTAGGTCCTCAATATGGGACCTCATTAAAACGTTTTCGGCTGTTACTTTTGAGCGGCTTGTGTTCCGACAGGCTACTGTGCAGTATGTACCCTCAGGGTGGGGAAAAGGGGAATATGATAATCTGTTCACTGGCGGTGTTACTGGATTGTCTTTCTCTAGCACCGGAGTAAGACCAATATATACGCACGAGGTGTACAACAGGGAAGTTGAGATTTTGGGGTTGGTTTCGAACCCGTAATCTTTCGGTTAGTAAGTTCGCCTCTGAGCTATGTCGAACCGGCGACGTATACATATGTCGCTACGTCTGTACAGATTCCTTCCATGTGATCTAATTTCTACGTTTGGTTTTAATTCATTCAACACACCCATTAACAAATCTCTTAGTGGCACTCTCATTTCAGACCTGCAGCGTGATACCTATGTGGTCCAGACGTATACCAATCAGCGCGAAATATCGTAGAGTGGGTGGCACCTGGTTACCCATCATGATGCATTGAGATATCCGCTCCCCTCTTATAGAATTTTGAGAGCCTTCGTTCAGCCGTAGACGGCCATTACCGCTTTAATGTAATCAACACATTGTGATACTGTCTACTCATCTACACAAGTTCTGCGCGCGAAGAGGCACGGTTCTGTAGAGAGTGGTAGCTGAGTAGGCCGACTAAACACTGAGTAGCGTGACAGGAAATCTGTTTGATGGATTTTTTCCAGGCTGTTGCACGATTTCGTTGTCAGGCGTGGTACGTATGAACGCCCATCTCTGAATCATCGCAGCCGTAATCTGGCTACTGGCATCTTGATTTATATATAGAAATTACAAGGCATACTGGTGTTCCGCAACAATTTTGAATTTTTAACCATAAAGGGATTTATATAGCCTTCCGTCTGCTCAAAATATAGCCAGTGCATCCTCCTGAGTTTGTGAATTTCCGAGTTCTACTTTAACAGCTTCAACACTTTTGATGCTTAGCTGCCATACCACCCGAAGGTAGCACGAGGGCTGAGATACTGCCAGGGTTTCCAAACCAAACCAAAAGCATTTGAGATGCGTGGGTTGGGTTCAAACCGCAGTCCTCCTGCCAGTAAGTCAGCGCCTTAACCACTAAGCTATTTATTCGTGACACGCATATGACCTCCAAATCCAAACTGGGTATTCGTCAGTCACATGTTTGCTAACGGGAGAGGCAGGCTTGAGTTTCAGACATCTTAAAATTTCCCATATCGAAGCGTTCGTGTTCGAGTGACGAGCACCGGGAATCCGATGTTTGAAGCGCGAGCAGATACAGGGTTTTAGCGGTAAATTTAGGAGTACATCGAAAATAATATTGAAGTAACCCGAGCAATAAACGGGACTTGGACGCATTGTTTGGAGTTCTATACTTGTGACTGCTTTGAGCAAATCAGGATCAGACCCAAAAGAAAGCCTGATTCCAATTCTTCTGCACGGAGGGTGCATTTTTATGCTTTGATAAAGCCTTTTATTTCTTCATACTGCCTTGAGGGGAGTATTGGTTGCCGATCTCGTTCTACATCAGTAGTGATACGGTTTTCTGTATGCATAAGCCCCATCAAGTCCGTCTGTTACTTCATTTACTGCAGTCCAGAATACATTTGGCGACATATGCGGGCCGAATGGAAGAATGCTCGACTGTTGTGACCTCCGTGGTGTGTTAATCGTCGTTAACGGTTTTGAATCCTCGTCTACTGAGATTTGTAGGGGAGCACTAGCGAGGTCAACTTTGGAGAAAAAGTTGTAACTTCTCTAACACCTTCAAAGAGATTGTCTGGTTCCAAGATCGTCTCAGTTCGAGCTTTAGGAATATTTTGAAATTGCCACAAATCTGGGGGGTTTATGGCATCTTTATTTAGCCCCACGATGGTTGGCATGGCCCAAGTGGCGGATTGTACTGTCCAGTCGTGGGTTATTCGGATAGTATTGTCATGAATTGACTCTTATCCCATAAGGAAGGATCCTTCTGCATGGAAATACTGGTTCGCCGTCTGCCTTCAAAACCGCAGTAGTAACTTTCATGCTTCTTTTGTGTTGGGAATATCCTGCATGTAGACAACGGATCTCAGATTGCCACTGTAAATTCAGGAAGACGCTCTCTGTATTCTGTGTAATATTCAGTTGCACCTGTCTTAAAGCGTTTAAACCGGGGCGCCGGAAATCTCACAGGACCTTCTGGACACTTACACTGGTGTGCTCTCCAAGCAAATCCGATCAGTTCCCCCTGACACTCTCTGGGATCATGCTAGTCGGACAATATTGAGTCCCAGATGGCACTCTAGAAGACAGGAAGTGAGGAATAAGGGACTCAATACTCCCGGTAACTGTACTGAATAAGACTCTCAGACCAGAGACGAATGTTCAACGAAATAGTTCTCGACTGTTGCAGCGCTGTGCTGTTTGGTGACGACGGTTGGAGTCTGGATGGTAATCTAGCATGATATACCCTCTTGATATGCCCAATCTTACCGGAACGGTGACACCTGGTGCTACAGAAAGGACGTTTATCACAGAGGTGTAACACAGCATCCGTAGCACCTTCTATTCGGGTTTTACTTGCTTGGTAGATCTGGTTTCGAAACGTTTATTTTTTGGAATACATTCTAGAATGTTACTAATATTGACCAATTAGAGTTGTTAATGGTTTGGATAGTCACATCTTCTGGATCATCATACTGTCTACATTTGTCACGTGCTTGTTAGTATGTACTAAGAGCAGTGACTTCCGTTGCAACTATACGTCATTCATACTGGTTATCAATCGGTCCCACAGGTGGTCTAATCGTTTATGACCAAATTTGCATTTCCTTGCTTATAACAGGCTGATGACTGAACTCGCGAACTCTCATTTTTGCTTGGTGGACGAAGAACTGAAAACGGACATGCTCTGTCCTCTCGAAATCATGAGGGATCAGGTGTTGCCGCAGCAGGGTTTTTAGCATTTCATAAGACAAACTGCCGAAGACAATATTTTTATTATAGTAAACTGCATTTCCTTACCACTTATAGTACGGAAGTAGGTGAATTTATTGTTCAGTTTCACTGCAGGGTTGATGCTGAACACAGCTCAAGCCTCTCCACTCACTTCTGAATTTCGGGTGTGCTTGAATCGATGTTCAACTTCTCAAGGAGCGGAATCATTATTTCGGGACGCCAGGAGTGACGGTGGTACTGGAACGCTGGAAATATATAGATAGAGAAAGAGAGAGGGAGAGAAGGTACTGGACCCACGACGGGGATCAACAGTCGTCTATTATTGATTGTTGATTATTGATTATAAGGGAATACATGAGCGGCGAAATACAAATTAGGACGCGGAGAGGTATCGGGCAGTCAAGTTTACTTTACAAGATCAGAAGTCGTGATAGCTGACGGCAGTGTGATCATCAATTTGTGGAAACCATCTGAACATGGAAGTAGGTTTGACAGACAATAGATGCTACCGTATGGGCTCAGTCCATGAGAACGTCATCGCGCACCTAACTGTCACAGTCAACCGGTCGGACTGTTGGTTTTTGCACTTCACTGATGCATTTGGAATTGTGGGTCAGTCTTGTTTACTCAGGTGCTGTCCACAGTGCGACTCTCATAATTATCCCTCGTTTTGTACATGAGGGACCTTCGAATGGCCTAGTCTCGCTGGTTGCAATTGCGCCCATACTTGCCGTTCCTTGTCATCCTATCTCAAATCCTGCGAATTCACATCGTCAGAATGGCTAACCCATCTTCGAAATTGGTCCATCTACTGTTCATCTATGTTGTACGTACAAAATTTATTTATGTGCCCTTGAGCTTAGTGACCGGCACGCGCCATGCTCGTCCACTAGGCTCCTCTAATTTTCACCCTGTTTAAAGTTTGCTACCGACTGTTACTTCGTCATTGTTTCTTCAACGGATTGGAAGGGAACATTATATCCTTTAACCCTTATCTAAACATTGTTGACTCATCAGGGATGGAAACAGCGTTATTCTTTGTTTCACCAACCGCAATTCCCCTCAACGAATTACTCCGTCGACTGGTCGTTCTAGATGTTTGTCATTTTGCGCCACATTTGTATATATTCGGCAGCTGTGTTTGAAATTCATGCACTGCTTCACTGGTAATTCACCAATGCGCGAGGCTTTCCGTGACCTGACTTGATGTCAAATTTTGTAAAGATGATCAACGATGTCTTCGCTCTATGGCTAGTGTATTAGCTGCCCTCTTTAACTCACTCTGGCAAACATCACTCGTGACTCCTTGAACTTTTACCGATCTGGAATGTCCGTACATTCGCACGTCTCCTCACTTTTCAGATGGTCGAACAGGCTGACTTCAAAGTTGGTGTGGAGATCGACGGTGTTACTCATCGTGTCTATGTACTCAAACGACCCCATGTAGACGTATTCCTCTCAACTATGGCTAATTTGTACGAGTGTGTCCTCTTCACAGCCAGCCTGGCTAAAGTAAGTAGTGTCCTTTGATTTTTCGTTTTGCATGTAACGTACGGTTCAGATTTTTCAAAATAGTTTTTATCCTCAAATTGTGCGCTTCGAGCCGCCACATCTTCTTTCGCCGAGGATGAGGCGAATGAAGTAGTGTGATCCACGCGTTGGATTCGATGGGCCATTCGCTTCGTTGACGCTAAATAGTCCTTGTTCTCCGAAGGTATAAGGAGTGAGGGAGCCACGCAATGAAGGTGCGGGTCGTCATTGGTCACCATTGGTTTGTCTAGTCCCGGAACCCCATCCAAGGAGTGAGCAGTTGGCAACGCAACTGGGTTAACTAGTAAAGCCTTTTATGCTTCGTTGCAAACTCAAGGACTTATCGCCCCTGGGTCGTCTATACCCGACGCAAGGCTTGACGAAGACTGCTCTCTGGCATGCGAAACACATGGCCTGATCAGTGTAGCTTATGGAGTGTGACAAGCTGGTCTATCAAGTGAGTTATCTTTCCCGAAAACCATTTGGCGTACCTCAGCATTACTGATCTGATGTTCCAACCAGACCCACGCAGTGCTTCGGAAGCACCGGCGGGCAAAAGCAGAGAGATGCTCTGCACGCAGCGGCCACCTTTCTGATCGGCACTGTAGGATAGATCGAATCTGATGTCACGTTGGCGCCAAAAAATCTCAGACACACAGCATCTTTTAAGATCTTGCGCATCGGCTTCACAAATGTTGGAGGTTGAAGGACGCTTCCTGATTTGTGAAGTGATTTCGTCCTTCGCCAGTCAACCGGGACCGATGCAGCCGCCCAGATGGAGAAACATATATACCGCACTGGTCGGTTCAGCTGCAGGCCAGAGGATTGGGTTTGATCCCATCCAATCTCGTGTAATAATTTACACTTTCCAGGTGTGAGGGGAATGCTGAACCATCCAGCAGAGTTATTTAGGTTATTTGAATTGGTTTGTGTTTCTTAAAGATCTTATCCGAGAAGAGCACTGTCGTGAGCATACTCTCTCTCTCTCTGACTGAACGCCCGGGTGTATCTGGATCCCCGAGGTGTTGGAGGCGGGTAATATGTTTTTTTGTTCTCAGGCTTGCGTGCGTTTGAGAGTTTACGGAGAGCTCTCCAAAAGCTTCCGTACACGAAGTGGTGCCCGACAACCACGCTCACTGTAGCCATTCGTATTCTATTTTGTGATCTATGAGATAAGGAGACGAACACTTCAAAACCCTGGTGTTCAAATAGCTGCTAACGAAAACCTCGTCGATCTGGAATATGCAGATGACATCGCTCACGTCTTCAAGGAGAAGAAAAAGGCGCAGTTGTTTTTGGATAAACTGACCCACAAAATGTAAGATCATGATCCTGGACCTACAGTCATTGAACACGCCACTTACAGTCCACAGAGGGGCACCCAAAGTTGTGGAGCCTTCTATGGATCCAGGAAGTTGTATTGGTTCCGATTGCACTGTGACAAATGAGGTCAATGCACGAATCTCTAAGGCTCTGGTCGCGCTTGCTAGTTATAACCGCCTACGGCACCAAAGTGGCATATCCCTGAATCTCAAGGGACGTGTGTATCGGGCTACAGTACGGGCCCTGTTGTTGTGTGGCTGTGAGACGTGGCCTCTGCGAGCAGCGGAGCTGAGACGCCCTCAGTTCTACACCCGTTGTTCCAGATTCACATCTCGTGTAGGTTAGTGTCGGCGAGTCCGTAACGAGTTAATTAGAAAGCGAATGTTCTGTTGTGCAACGACTTCAATCGAGGAGTGTGTCCAGCGCCAAAAGCTGTGTTTGTTCGACCATACATTGCGCATGCTGAATCACCGTTTGCCCCAGAAGTGTCATTTTTCCTGCCCACTCCATAGTGGCACACGCAGAGAGGTATCTAATCTTTGACCTGGCAGAGGACTAGGAAGGTTACAATAAGTCTGGATGCTGTTGATGAGATTCGCCTTCCAGGATGGGTTTCGCGTGATCCCCCGTGTCCATGGTTAGGGGCGCCGCCAGATGACTGTTAAATTCGTCAGTATCGTTCTCATTTTAAGTTTCCATCCAGATTGTCTCAATGAGTGTTCAGAGGTGTAGTCCTTTCTCCATCCACTTTCATTCTTTTCGCAATAACCCCTTGAAGTAGACTATGGTTGTATGGTAGCGAAGCATCAGTGTTGAACACTGATTTTATGCTGTCGTTAGTGATGTTGATGATGATTAGAGGCAGATAAAGTATACTCCAGCAGCGCGTCGAATACAAAGTTGTGGAGGGAGAGCGACAGACAGCAACCTTGCCTGACACCACTTCATATGGTGAACTCAAGAACGTTTACCGCAGACGCATTAGCATCCACGGGAGGCATGTGGATTCTTTAGAAGAGCCTTTCATCTCCAGACATTACTATAGTTAGTGAAAATAGACTTTCTCGTTGAAAAAAGACAACCGTTTTTGGCCACCGGAAAACCGATACGGTCCAAACACTTGTAGCAAAGTGGGGATATGTTTGCTGCAAACCCGACCAAGATGAATCTCAGCTCGATTTTCAGGAGTTTGGCTCTCCCAATAATCGATCATCCTGCGTAGAATAATACCAGCAGGCACCTTGGAATTTAGGTCCACTAGACTTAGAGGTGGGCACCGGGCGTGCTAAGGTCAATGATTTCTGACATGATATGATGTTCAGCGTGGAGATGGTTCATTTCAGTTGCTGGACTGTACGCTACACAGTAAAAAACACTTGTTGCTGGGAGCTAACACATGCAGGTGTTATTCCAAGTTACCTGTCAGCACATTCTAAAGTAGTATACATCTGGATTGCCTTATCAATCTTGCGCTGTGTACTGAAGATGTCGACCAAACAGCGGCCCATATTGGACTCACAAGCAAGTTTCAAGAAATCTGATACCTGGTGAGTTTGATTAGTCACTACGTGAGAGGGGTGTTCGTCCCATCACTAAGGCGCAGTAAGGATTGGCGCGGTTGTCATTCCACATAAACTAGGAGCATCTGCGATCATTCGAATGGTACTAAACGCCGAGAACTATCCTCCAGAATTGCTGGGCACTAGGGTAAACTGAACGGACCAATAAAAATGCATACGAATATCAAGAGCTGGTCTAATGGATCGCAAGACATGCATTAGGTACAGGACGGGGAATAGATCTAGAAAATTTTGGAAGTTCTCAGGGGATCCACAGCCCAGCAACTATTGGCAGGTGCGGTGGAGATCGCCAACCAACCCAGCGTTAATAGAATAGAGGTTATAAAGCTGGCGAACGGTTTTTAGATCATCCGAGTTATTACTTGGCGATGTGCATTGATTGGTCAAGTCAAATGTGATGTAGATCTGACGTAGAAAGTCCAACCCGAATGACTCACACAACCTCTTTCCGCTAACCAACTTTTCCTAGCACCAACTTACCCACACAGACCACCAAAAAGTGTGAACAACATTTAATAGGCATCGTCAACTCAAATGATATGAACCAGGAGATCTTAGGAGTTCCCAGATTCTAGACTTTTCTGGGGAGTTGACTTCTCGATTGGTCCTAAAAGGTTTCTAATTCCAGTGAATGCATTTGTTAGCTAGTGGGGCGAGCGCCATCTCAAATTCAATATCTCACCTCCCGTCAACATTACAACCTCAACCCCCGAAGAATTCTACTGTGAAGCTTGGGCAACCTAGCAGTATCCCAGCCCTCGTGCTTCCTTCGGGTGGCATGACATCTAGGTACCGAAAGTGTTACAGCTGAACGCGACTACCAACTGCCATTAGTTTTTCCTAGCCTCGCATCCGAGACGTCTTTAGTGGAGTTGGACGTCCAGCGTTTTACGTTGAGAACGCCTTCTGTTCCCCTCACGCCTTATGGTCAGGTCGTTAAAACACCTTTCTAGATGCACTAGAATCTCAAGAAATGCCGTAATTGTATTCGTACTAAGCAAGATTTAGATTGTTGTCCCACATTCACGCAACAAATTTTCCCCGATGTTTGGTTTTCCCTGACTGCACGTCCATTGGTATTGGTGAATCTACTCGGGGGAGGCCCGATAGGCTTACAAATTCCCGTTTGGGTTTGTCGACGTCAAGGCTGAACGCAGCATTAGTCGTCCGCCGCACAGTTGCTTCAGGGTTCGTTACATTTCATTGTAGCCTTTATTGCGGAGATCCGCACTGATGTATATCTTGTTGAGGTGGTTAAGTTCCATTCTGGTTGCACACGTAAGCTCTGCGACTTCCTGTTTTGCAGTCTTATTCCTTAGGTAGTGGAGAACCGAACCTGTCAGCGCAGTAGTGGATTGTCTCAACAAAGTGACATGTCGGTGCGAAGGTTGAGACGCTCAGTCAATATGCTGAAAGATCAGGATTGTAAAACGAAGAGAAATAATTGGTAGAAACTGTGTCCTGCGGTAGCGTGATATTATCTAATGAAAACTCCCGCCTTCCAGCTTATATGAATTTTGTTCCACTCGTTAGTCCTCTTTGGGTATACTTTCGAGGATGGTGGAAGGAACCATGTCCCTCAGTAGGGTGATGTTAGCTAGTGGACACCATATTCCTAAAGCTTATGTGGAATTTTCCTTACGCTAGTCCTATGGTAATTTCTAGAGTATACTCTCGGAGAAAGGCTCAAAGTGTAGTGAGCGATGAGCGTATGGATACCTTTTTAAAAACACAATCCAGTTGGGCCACCAGTCGCGTGGGGAATTTCACGATATTGATTCAGCCCAAAGAGGCCAAGGGCGAGATGGCTCAGTGGTTAGAGCGCGAATTTACTGACCGGAAGGTCCGTGGTTCCAACCCGACCTCTGCCTCTCGACTTAGCACCCCAGCCCTCATGCTTCCTTCGGGTGGCATAGCAGTTAGGCACCGAAATGGTGCTACAGCTGAACTAAAAAGCCAAGTGAAACCAATCAGACCGGTTTATGTCCCCAGCACGCACACAAAAACACCAAACTAATTAATTTATAGTAGCGACGGAAAACGAGTCAACAGTGAGATATGTCTGGAACTGGAGCAGAAGATAAGCGTGCAGAGAACCGATTATAATAATGATATAATCGTTTAGCTGTGATACCCCTTCGGTACATAGCTGCCGTGCCATCCAAATGAAACATGAGGGCTGATATTCTGCCAGGTTGCCCGAGCCCAGATAGGACCAGTTGAGATGCCGTGGTTGGGTCCGAATAACGAACTTTCCGCTCAGTAAGTTCGCGCCTTAACCACTGAGCTATCTCGAGCCCAGTTAGCAAACGAACATTAGCTATCACTGCAGAAACTCGCATTCCGTCTGGACGTTCACAACTAGGTGCAATGATCCAATCGGGACGCTGTATCTTCATATTCCATCATATATGCTTGGGATGCTCGCCATTCCAACGATTACTGATATTTTGATTGAATTTCATCTCTTATTGCTTGGAAAACATAAAGTTTCCAATAACTTATGATGTAGATGAATCGCGGTACCATGAAATCGGAACATAAGACCACCATTCGCCCTAAGTTTGTGAAGAATAAATTCCAGTCAATTTGAAAGCCCTGTAGGTATTTTCGGACGATAATACTCAAGCGCTAGTCACTACTGCTAAATGGTTATGTGGAAGAATGGTCGTGAACGGAATGTGCGAGGCTGAATGCAACAAATACTGCTCCGTGGGTGATTTTTATCAAGCGAAGGTTGATGTAGCGTGCTACTGCTCGCCACCACACCATGCTCGCGTGGTACCCGGGATAATTCCAACGCACCCCGGGCCTTAACAGAAATATGGTTAGGATTATTAGCTAAGGCGCCGAACACAAATGTTCAACCGTAGGGTAGCATTTGTGATCGTATGATAACTAGACTCATCTAAATTTTAAGGAACGATTCGCCATTCTTGTTTCGCTCCAACGTGAAAGACCAGAGAAATGCGCTTGCCTAGCCTACAGTTATCAAAAAACCGCAGAAAGAACCACGTGGGTGCCACACAACCTCCAGTACAGCCAAATGAGCTAGCGATGTACTCAAGTGACATTGTGAGATAGCCTAGTCTGTTTGTGACTGATAAGGTCACAACTGTTGTGCAATTTTCTGCTTATTGTTGTTGGTATCAACTGCGAAGTTCGAATGTGGCACTGTTGTGGTGCCCCATGCACGCTCAAGGAATCGCAAAAACCGTGACACTGATAGGCTACGTTTGTCTGAACAGAAGCGACTGGGAATTCTTAAAATCTTGAATCATAGGAATTGTCGCGACCCAAAGGGGTCATCTTCAAAAGGTCAAGCAATCCCTAGCTAATGGACTTTACCGGCATATTGACAGCACGAATGTCACGTCTCCAGACATTAGGGGTGAAGTTGGATATTTACGACCTTTCCTGAATCACTTAGAACTTTGCGGTCTGCCAAAAGTCCACAAAGTAGATACCCCCATAAGACCGATAGTGGACGTACTGGCCTCCCCACCCCATCATCTGACTAGATTCTTAGCAGATATTCTAAAACCTCTGATCGATAAATCGGGCACTTATATTTCAGGAATTCATTACGAATTCATTACCAGTGCACCTCATTACGAATTCATTACGTCGTAATGAATCACGAGTTCCCCGTGAAACCAGATGACATTCTCGCGAGTTTCAGTGGCAACCTATCATATACGAATGTGCCAAAACTGGATTCTGTAGAAACAATCGGGCCGTTGCCACTGGCAGACACCACACTGCCAGAGCGGACACGGTTTACCGTAGATGAAATAATGGAAGGCATCTCTTAACACCATCGTTTACGCTCATGAACATGTCCTAGCAAATGGACTTCCAACGGCGAATATCTCTGTGGAAACTTTCGCGCATAAACCTTTGGCCACACTCACTGAAGATATTTTCGGGTCTTGGAGATGACATTTTTAATCGCGCCTAAGCGGAACGTTTAATTTTACAATTACTGTAATAGCTTGAGTCTCCACATCAAATTTGGCACAGAGACAGACTCCACTTTGGGTACAGTGCTCTGCTTGGACTTCATAGCACAAGACTGGCGCGGAACTAACAACTAAGTAACTAACGATTGACACTGGGGCAATTTTGAACTATTCGTTGGCCAATCCTTAGGCGGTATTCGCTACGACTGCCTCGTCAGTGTTTAGCCGAGTAAGTGTTTTGTGCACCGGAAAAGCTGGTCGCACAGCCGCCCAAATCGAAGTAGAAAATACATACTCTGAGATGGTGGATATCCAGCTAGTTTGATAAAACGTCAATCAAGAATAATTCTGCTGCCCGTGGCGAGACCCAATAGGGACTAAATCGGAAGTACTGCTATTCCATATAAACTAGGGACGCTAGTTAGCATCCACTGCACTTTGCACTGATGCAGTTGAAGGACCACCTCCCGATGAATTTGTAATAACGGTAATGCCTCTGATTCTGGTTCTGATTTTCCCAAGCTAGCGTTTTCATCAAAGAAACTACGACGGGTGCACGAAGTGTACGAAGCGCCCAAACCCAGGTCAAAAACATGCAGTTCGTGGGATGCCATCTGGACGCGGCATTGGCGACCGAGTCATGATTGGCCGTTAGGTCCATACTTTCGGCCAATCAGAGCTCGCCGTGATGCTGGACCGGCAAGCGGCCTGATCCTCCGGTTAATCGGGTGCGGGTTAGACTTCTCGACCGTAGCAGCGAACGGTAAACCGATTTTGGTGCAGGATTCCGCCTAACGGAATTGAACCACAAAATTAAATACAACGAATGCACTAATGTCTGTGTGGGACAGATGGCTAGAGCACTTCACACCATAATCGGTGCCCATAAGAAAAGAATGAACCGACCACCAAGAAATGCAGATGAATATCGAGCGCTAGTCAAAGACTCAACAGTGGTAGAACGTGCACTAAACATATAAGATACACTTAGATAATGCTAACGTTTTGATGCGGTGACTACGATTCACGGCACAGTGAAGCAAGACAGAGGCAGTGGAAAATGATATTCAGTCTCCCAACTCGTCGATTGTGAAACATGGGCACCCCCACCAAGAGGGCCTACTCAATACTAATTTGGTGTGCTAATCGAAAGGTCTCACTGATTGGTTCTCCTTCTGCGTTAAAACTCGGCCAACCCATGAACCCGTTCAGTTGACTTGACGGCACTTTTGTTTCAAAAGCTGTAACACCCTTTCAGTGCCTAGCTACCACACTACCCGAAATAAACACGAGGGTGGAGCCCAGACAGGAGCAGTCGAGATACGTGTGTTGGGTTCGAACCGCGTACCTTCCGCTCAGTAGGTTCGCGCCTCAACCACTGAGCTCAACCTCGAGCTCAGTATAGTTGGTTCAGTGGCCTACTCCTGTCATCCTAGCTACTTGACTTACGCAAGAGACATGGAAAAAAATTCATCATCTTATCCAGTTTGCAAATAAGCACAAATGAGTATGAATGAGTGTGTGAGTGACAAACAATGTGCATGTTTGTCTTCCGATCTCCAGACAAGTGTAACCGGTTTTGTTGATTGCCGGGTAATCACCCTTGTCACTTATAGGGGTTGTTATTGAGGTGGGGCGAAAAAGAACAAATACGCCTAGGACCAGCAATTTTGTTTTCATCCATGCCACTGTACGCGGTGAATAGAGCGATCTGGTTAGTGGTGTTGGACTGTCTCTAATGGTTTACTGGGGATCGGATTCTCGTATGCTGCAGAATACATCGATCAACGCCTGAAACGAGAGGTCTACGTGAGCAGCCTACTTCAAGGCGACGGTGATCGATGCCCACTTATTGTATTTGTATGAACACCTCACCGTTCCAAACTGTAGCCTACATATCAGGTTGCTTGTGTTTATCGAAGCCCTGTCGATCTCTCAACGCTGTATCCGATACCGCGATCCCCACATGGGCCCATCTTACTAAAGTGGAGGGTCTTCAGACTCTTGTTCGTCGACTCCAGTCATACTTATGTCTAATTAACCTCTTCGCTTTATCAGCAAATCTGCCATCTTATTCCGCCAGGTGGATTGGTCAACATCAACAGCTGCTAGGACTACTGTCATTTACCTTATTCCCTTTGTTACATCATATGGGAACTAAAAGTAAGCTGTAAATCTTGTGTGTCAAATCCGACTTTCACACACTCTTGGGCTTGTCACCCTCATGTGAAAATGTTTCATATGACATTAGTGTTTCACTGTTGGTTTGTGCACTGGTCACATTCTGTACGGTCCACGTGATTGTCGCGTGCTTCCGTGCGTTGATCCCTCCGCATAGCGATGTGGACTACACTCGTACTGATTGTCCATCCGGCTTTTGCAGCGAAATTTCTTAGCTCCGTTTGGTAGCAAACGACTTCTGTTCCGTTTTATGGGACAAATTTCCACACACTAATTGAATGAGTGAATAAAGTGATTGTATTCAGGTCGACAAAATCCCAGAGAGTAGAATGAAAATATTCTTCGCGATACTGGAGAAACAACAGGTAATGTGTTAATCATGAATTTCCAGTCGAATCTCTAGATAAGCGTTCACCTACGTCCAGGATTCAATGAGTGAACTATAGCAAATGGAAAATTCTGCAGCTTGAGACAATTCACTCGTATCTGTGGTGATAATTGGCCTTCGACTTTCGCTTAGTCATATACGGTGGCCGAAAAAATAATCCACTGAAGACGTTTGTCTCAAGGCAGCCCAACAGGAGCGCACTTTCACCGGTAAACTGCTGCGCATTCGAATCAGTATAGCGTCCGCAACGCATCGTTAGAAAGGGGAAGACTAACAAGGTGACTAGATGCGACCGAACATCGAACAAGTTGCGATAAATCGAGTTCCCGGCTAGTTTCATCACAATGCATGTGACGTCAGATGCCACTTTTTTCGGCGATAACGTTTATCATCCATGGATCAAAAGTGGTGTTCGACTTAACAGTGAAAACTAGGCGATGCGCTTTACGAAGTTTGATCAAAGCACCAAGAGCTCTGGTGTAGTGAAGGAATGCCCTTAAAGCTGACTGCAAAACAAGTCGTCCTGTGTTCTTTCTTATGGGCATGCAAAATGACGCTAGACTGAGGATTGGATTGCCAGTATTGCTATGGGTGGGTTTCCAGGTTATGAAATATTGTACCAGATGATAGCATTAAGTCGTGAGAATGAGACATTAGGTTTTCGTGCTACAAAATGCGTTTGTGCGGTACAGGTATACATTCTTTCCTTGTGGGAGTGGGGCATATTTTGTTTTGCTTTCTGTATTATAAGACATACTGCGCTAGTTCCCGACATAATTTACTGTTCATATGTTTTTTGGACATGGATCCATTTGGTTGCACCCCGGGGCTTAATGGATCTATTGCATTCTGGACGTCAGCAGGGCTTCTCAGGCGGTCATGGAGCTCACAGTCGAGTCATATAGTAGAGTTGTGAACTCGAGATGGCTCAGTGGCCAAAGCACAAATTTACTGACTGGAAGGTTCGTGATTCCAAGCGCAGTTTCTGCATCTTAGCTGCTCCTGTCTAGTCTTGGGCAACCTGGCAGTATCTCAGCCCTCGTGCTTCCTTCGGGTGGCATGGCATCTAGGTACCCAAAGGGTGTTAGAGCTGAACGATAGTAGAGCTGCTCTTTTCACGTCGGCATCGTAGCTGTCAGGAAAAGCTAAGATTCACTTAAGCCTAGGCGAAAACAGTGAAGGCCGAATTAGTGTAATCCAAGGAGCCCCTCCACACCGTGTAGCTTGAAAATGGGTCCTTGCGCAGGCTGTTTGATTCTTTGGTCAGTGCACAGCAGGATTGTTCGGCAGTTTTTCGACGGAGCATTCATAAGCCAACTTACGGGGAATAGAAATTTACGATTTTTATATACTTGATTTTTGGGGACGCTACTGGTGAGCAGTCCAAACGTGGGCGCTGAGATCACATCACTCTCGTCTTCGGTTGCAGATATTCCGTGAAAGACAAACGGAATAGGCTGAAATAAAGATTCAGAAATGAATCTTGGTGAAGGTCTTCTGATGAGCTACGGACAGTGTGACAGGCATAATAATCGTAAAAGTGATGGACATTTCCGGCCGGAATGATGGCAGTGGCGGGTTAGGACTAAATGTCTTCATGCAAGACAGCAGAGTTGAGTAGTGATCGGTAAACGGAGTGGATAGTCGGAATAAATTGCTGATATAGATTGCTTGAAAAAGGGACATTTCTTACATATCCATTTTAACATTAGTCCGAGTAACTGGAGAAAATCTCATGACAGTTCTTTCTGGTGCAAGCTCACTGTGTGTGATCCATTGCTTAGTTAACCAGTTTTGGTTTTTTTCTATCATAAGAAAGGTACATTTGCCCGTCCGATCTCACATGACACCCTTCCTAATACGACCGTGTGGTTGTGCACGGTAACGCCAGATACAGATTTTTATTCCCCGTGCAAAACAACCATATCTCTAGTGTGACCTGGCCAGATTGTTGCTTTGTGATGCCGGATATTGTGCCGAATTAGCCACGATTTTTAATCGTATTTGGGCTAACTGACAATGATGGAGTACTCAAACCGCATGTGGGTGGGTCGGTTTTTGACGCACGTTACACTCGGCCTGAAAACGTATGGTCGCCGTTCCTTGTTGACGAAAAGTTTGCGGATCAGTTATCAAAAACTGTTTCTTGTCAATGATTGGCACGGGAACCAGCAAAATGAGTTGGATTATAACAACCCATGTAGCTACAGGTGGGCATTCTCAGAAATGAGGCTTAACGGTGTGATTGGCAGTCTGTCTGATGACGATTTACAACGTATTGACTGGGAACAATAAGAGAGAATAATCGAGAAAAAACCGTGAACACAAGTCATCAGTTCAACTCAGTCGTGGACCGTTTACCACTGCTCTTTGGTTTTCCTTGTCACCGCATTTGAATGCCTGGTTTTAAGCTACAGAGGTTGGTTCCGTGGTACATCGGACAGTTTCTATTTATATATCTGCCGCGTAGTCACCAGTATTTTCACCGTGACCTAATATGATTCCAAAACGTGGAAACCAAAGTGAATGGTCTCATTTTTGTTCCATCAACATGGGAAATTAGGAAACATCCTTTGTTGACGACGACTCGTGACCGAGCCTCCGCCAAACGGGCTTACTTCGGATTTATCAGTCGTTTCCACTTGTCGTTGTTACGATGATAACTTTGGGGCGGCGAACTACTGTCGTCCTAGTCAGCAGCCACTTTTCTATTGCAAGACTAGGGACATGTGTACTTTAAACCTGTTCAACTGTCTTGTTTTCCATCTTGCGGCGCATATGGTTCACCGTCGTACATTACACAAACACATGGAAGTAATATTTTTGTAGAAATCGTGAAATTCGACGGTTATCACGGCAGAAGAATTTAACGCAAGCCGTCTCAATCGAAAATATGGCCACACTGTACAGTACTGAAAACTGTTCCACACCTTGAAGAGGTGACAACTGTCGTCCATCACGAATCGAACTGCTTCTAAAGTAGTACCTATTCACGATGTAACTGGTCTTCTATGTGTAGGATGAACAACGAGGTTGTAAAAATCGTTCAGCTGTAGCCACCTTTCGGTGCCTAGCTGCCGTGCCACCCGAAGGAAGCACGAGGGCTGAGATACTGCCAGGTTACCCAAGCCTAGACAGGGGAAGTCGAGAGGCATAGGTTGGGTTCGAACCACGGACCTTCCGGTCAGTAAATCCGCGCTCTAACCACTGAGTCTTCCCGTTGTCTTTATCAAAAAGCTCTGTTCATCGAATTCCAAAAGGAAGATACTTTGTCTCTAAGGCATAGTAATGGCCCTTTGGCTTCTGGTATACCACTGGGATAGTATTTGGCGTACCACATTTTCCGAAGAACCTGTATTTCGCCCATATGCTCGAAATACTTCATCGCAGTACTCTGAGCTCGAACTTATATCAGAGGCCTTTTGCACTGGGACACTGTCATCACCACCGGATCGACAAACCTGTTCTTACCTATAGAGGTAAACTTCACCGGGAGACTTATTTGAGCCTGAATTCTGCTGTAGACCCCCTAAGGGTTGTATAAGCCAGACAGCTGAGATTAGATTACCAAATTACCTTATTAACTTAGACAAACGACTCAACAAAACGCGGATGCAATAAGGGTCCAAAATAGGTACGCATTTTTTATTTGAAGACCAACAACTGACAAAATTTAAGAGAAAATGGCTCTCCGTCACGCAAAACCAACTTCCTAACCCTAACCCTCCTCTCATGTTCAACGGAAAGTATTGAGAGGTACCACACTCAATGATGCATCATACCTACCTACAACCTCATACCTACAACAAGTTTTTGCTGATGCACTCCGTTTTCAGCCGATTTCTTAGAACAATCACTATCTTGTTTCCTTCTGTTGCGGTTGTCCCCTATTCAATTTCATGTTGCCTTTCTGCCCTCAATTTCCACAGCTTAGAAAACCTACGCCCCAATGTTCCATTTTTCTGCACATTGCCGCAATAAACTTTATCGATCCAAGCGTATTAGAAAGCCCAATACAGCGGTAGTTAGCTTCAAATGATGGTGGGATTGGTTGTTTACTTACTACATTACGAGGTATCAACCCTAAAGCCACGAGTACTCCCTAAAATGAAACTGTCAAAGTAATTCCAACATGTTGGGGATAACAGTTATATTCCTGCCCATACCCAGAGTGACGTTTATTCTCGTCACCCAACACCATACACTGGTTGATTACTAAGAGGGACGACTTCGCGAGACCAGATTTGGGTTTTGCCCTGGCGGGTCATTCACCCACTATATGTTCACCTTAAAACAAGTGTTTGAACATCGCCATCCTTTCAAACAACCAACAGTTGTCGTTTTCCTTGACCTGAGAACCGTTCCTGACTGTATAGATCGCCGGGAATCCCTGGCTATGTCTGCTAATCAAAAGTTTTTCTTCTGTACGCTAACTTCTCTGAGTGCGTACGAGTCCTGCGGAAACCCCCCTCTGAGTTCGCTCATTCCATTGGTGTATAACAAGGCTGCTATCTCTCCGCTTCTTTCGATCTTTTCATTTTTATGCTGCATGAGACACTCCTCCCTACCACAGTCTCTTCGGGTAGGGGGTTGTCGAAATACCTCCAGGGCGTTCGCTCACAAGCATCAAGTATGCTAATTAAATTGTTCAGATCCCTGTTGATCCTACCATAAATAACATAGATAATTCTGCCGCACATTTTGGCATTCGCTTCACCTCTGCTAAGTATAAAGTGCTTCTACAAGACGGGAACCTAATCCTTATGCTTGCAGATCATCCAATCATCTATCTGAGAAGTTGTATAAGTGCCGGCAGACTGGCTGGAGGCCGAATCACTTCTGGGATTGGAAAGCGCGCGATACCTCTCACCTACTTCCGAAGTCAGCGGTACTGGCGTGACGTCAGTTTGTTTGTCAGTAACCGCAGCAATAGTGCTGCCCACACCGCTTTTTGGATCACAAACGTGACCTCTACGCGCAGAAGATATGTGATATCTGACCGAGCGATCTTTTAATCCTTGGTTGACTGGGGCTGGGATATTGGATTAGCAATGCTGAGGTACGCTAGATGGTTTTGAGAAGAAGGATCTCTCCTACAATTCATGAGACTGACGCCGATTAGGACACGTAATTCGCATGTCTTCCTCCTGCCCGACCTTCTGCTGAGTGGACACGACTGAGAGGCGGGCAACCTCCGACCTGACAATAGAGTATGAACCCCCTAGTCAGTGAACTCAGTCGGGTTGTCAATTTCCGCCTTCCTGAATGAGGACCCCGACAATCATCTCGTCAGTGGCACTGGCGGACACAGCTCAATCACGGTTAGTAGTGCTTGCGCATCAATGCTTAGCTGTTATCTCATCAGGCGTCTGTGGGGGCTTTTCATTCCCTCTGCCTCCATTTTTCGGTGAACAGAACGATGTACCTTTGATTCATGATTTACAGCTCATTAGCTGCGCTTGCTGAGCCTTGCGTTTCTACCTTTTTCAGGGACATTTGGTGCGATTTCCCACCATTATTTCCATTGTCCCCGGAATCAGAGGCCCATGCTCTAATGGGCACCTATCCGGGAACTTGTATCCGGTCCGAATCAAGGGCGACGAAAATTTGCCATCTGATTTACTTCTCGGGTTCACAATGCTTTCACCTGGGCGTCGAGGCACTTTGCTTTTTTCCGACGTCCGCCATTCAGAAGTCAACAGAACAGCCGTACTGTGTGAACCGATTGCAATGAGGTTGGGTGGTTTGGTGATGGTCTGCCTCTGCCCTAGCTGCATCACCAAGGTCCAGAATCGGTCAGATCATACCATCAAAGCTAATGTGGATAAGGTGGACTTCCATCACTTACTGCCCGCGTAGATGGAATGAAGATCGCCTTGCTCGGGCTGCTGTTACTCCCCACATAAATGTAGCTGGTTCTCCCACAAGCCGCTGCAAAATTAGGCCAACTGTAGCGTGGTAGCATCACGACAATTCATGCGGCGAAATGATACAATCTCGTTCAGCTGCAAATTATCATTGGTTGGATCAAGGTAGACTGTAGGTAACCCACGGCGTTATTGACAAATTTAATGATAGTCGACTTCAGCCTTCGGATCCGTCAATCACTTGACCACTTGTGAAACCCTTTCATCATATTCAGTTGGTAGTCAGATGATGAGTTTGTGAAGCATCCGTTTATGCAGATGCATGAAAGTGCAACGAGGAATCGGACGAACTAAAGTTTGTCCTTGTCAACATAACATTTAGAATGGGTTGCTGGGAAAATAGTTTCTTTTCTTTGTCTGAGTCGCCTTGACATGGAAGCATTTTGCATCCCCGTTGACCAAATCATACTCCCGAAATTTTTGAACGCCATTATAACACAGTTTGCAATGATAATACCTGAGTGAGTCAAGTCGAACTCCAGGTCTATGCCCTGGGAATTGATAAACTTTGGTTCGAGTTAAGTTGCGTCAAGGTTGTAAGCTAGTAGTGTAAAAACACCTTCGAGTAGGGGTATTTTACTTGCGTTCAAACTCCTTTCAGTTTTCTACAGTAAGACTCTTTCTGATCGATGGCAGCACAATCACCTATCGATTACGTCAATTTCCAATTGTGATTCGAACACAATTTTCTGTTTTGCCGATACAAAATACAGTACATGGTTCAGATAGTGTCAGATAGTGCGACCGATCGTGGAATCAGTATCATTAGGTTTAACGGACAGATTTATTTATCTGGGTAGTTGCATCGTGCCAGAAGACAGTTTCCTTAGGTAAGTGAATACTAGAATGAGTGAACCCAACTTTACTCTCCTTCAACTTGGATACCGCTGGAGTTGATATTACAGTAGTCTGTTCGTGGAAGCAAGGTCTGCAATACGGTAGTGCGTCCAGTGTTGATTTGACCTGTATAAAGCCTGGCCACTCTATCGGAGACAAAAGGCTTCTTCGAAGAACATTGGATTAGCAGTGCTGGAATGTGACGACTACTTTTGCAACAAATTGACGAAGCTTCCTCAACTACGCCCGCTCATCAGGTGCTTCTACACCTGGTGATCGACTGCCTTATTCATTGTTGTATGTGGGCTGGGATACTGCCAGGGCTCCCAGACCTAGACAGGAGAACGATTAGGGTCCTTGACCAAAGACTTCGGCTCAAAATCCTGACCACAAGGCAGCGTTGTTTGGCGGAAAATGCAGGTGCATTACTATTTTTACGGAACAGGTTGCCACAGATGTCCCAACCCCCAACCTGGATGGTCAGGAGGCTGTGTTGGTCCGATCTGTGACCACTGACCAACCTGGTATGAGAGACTCCTCAAGTTTTACACGGGCACCCTCTAGTATATCTCAGTGGGTGACGGAGACACACAAGCCGTCACACCACCGCAAGGTCCAGTCTCTTCGTGGCGGGTGTGTAAGTCATCGTACCACACAAAGTGGTACCCGTCAGAGTTGCCCACTCTCTCCGTTCCTATTTGATTTCATGATCGGTGGGATAACGAGACAAACTCTGGAAGGTCTTCAAAACCCTGGTGTTCACATAACTCCTGACGAAAACCTTGGTCTGACTAAAAGTGGTCTGGGAAGGGACCTAGTGCTAGCCAACCACAGTCATTTCGGGGTGCCTACAACCTCCAGACATTCATTCAAACACTGGATAAAAACTGACAACAGGCGTCGATTAGCAGTCATATCCCTCGGCGTCTGCAACCGGTCGCATTTGGATCACGTGCACCCTATCCTGGAAGGTGAGTCGCATCATGACCCCTCCTGCGCTTAGCTGGAGGCATTGCAAGAAATGGTGGTTAGTTGATGTCAGTGGTGTTCGTGCTTTCCGTTTTTTTTCGAGATTTTCTGATTGATCGCTTGGAGGTGTAGACATCTCACAACGCTTGTGATAGTCCAGCACCAAATCCCCTTCCTCACCCATTCTTTTCTCTTCTTTTCACTCTAAAGCTTTCAATATAATTAGATAAACTTTGCGGTTTTAAGGCAATGAAGCATCAGTGTCAACACTGACGTTGGTGTCTCTGATGATGACAATGACCCAGGCTTCTCGTGTATATTGCACCGGAACCACAGGTGAATCAACAAGTAAAGCGATTGGCATATAACACCGACACTGGCGTGCTGAATTTAAATTGGTTCCCTTATTTGTCTTTTGCTCTGATGGTATGGACAGCTTGAGCGAGAATGTGTTTGATTTCGTGCCCAGAATCAACATCCGCAACAGCCGTATCGCCTGTCTCAGTAGTGTAGGATCTGAAATAGGGCGTCAACTTGTCAAAACTTCGTAGAACTTCGCTAGATTTCAAAGTCAGCCAAGTAGTGTTAGGCGTACAGCTTGGGCTGATAGGTTTCCTGAGTCGGCAGCGCTGTGATTGAAAACGGCCTCTCAAGTGTATGGCAAATGATTTGCGCAAGGAAGCCATGCGACAACGCAAACTACATTGACGTTAATATGCACCAGAGGTCTATATTCCTCATAATTGAGGAGAAATACCCTCTTTTGTACCGAGTTCATAATAGCTCAACTCAACGGCTAGGTGACTGAGTAAAGGTGTTTATGCCTTCCGTCACTGGATTTGCTGCATGATGTAACCGTCGGCTGATGTCAATCTCCATCCCGTTCATCAGTATTAATGGCTCCAGGCACTAGGTATTTTTGTGGTTTGTGTGACAATGAATTACGGGTGATAAAACCTGATTATGTTGGTTATGATGTTGGACCTTATAACGCTTACGGAATCCAGTCCGACAGGCCTATTCGTCATCGTGGTCACGCATTTTGCACCACATAACTCTGAGTAATGACCTTATGACGGTGGAGAGTTTTCACTCTGGTATTTTCTGCTGAGGTTGGGAATTTTCACTCTCGGACTCTATTCTTCCAAACTCAGTCAACTTACGCCAAATTGCTTTGTGAGGGCGATGTAAATTTTCAGATGCGTGCAATCGTTTCAGTCACTGGCAGTGGTCATTCCCTTCCAAAGTCTATATTTCTAGCTTTAAGCAATTGTTGTGTCTTGCGGCAATCTTTCCGTCCAAAAATATTGGTCACATACTAGGAAAATGAGATGGATTCATTAATAGACCGTTTTGTCAATTTTTCACCTGGCATTCAGCATCTCACGTGATTCCTGCGAGTTACTCACGTGACCCTGTTGCACGTGTTGCAGATGTTTGCCAACGAGTGATCAGATGTGTTTGATACTCGATTTGCGAACTCTGCCAATGAAACATTCCTTGGCACCACTTATGAGGTTGATGAAAACTCTTCAACATCCGGTTACCGGTTTCGTTTATATGAGCCTTCGCAGCTAGGCCCTGTTCTTGAATTCCCGTATCATACTTAAACGCCAGACTGGATACATGTGAAATTGGACACTTCGTCATGTTATCCTTGGACCCAGGTGACTATCTCGCTCAAGTATTTCCTCATTCGAATGTGATGTACCATGGCCACCACATGTTTCCGTTGGTCGCAGCCGGTGGTGAGTTCCCAAGAAGCTCTGTCAACCTTTAAGGAGTACTATATCAAGGAAGCTTATCTCTTGAATTTTGGTTCATCTGAGACTTGAGGAGACCCTGCGCAGCACATTCGGTAATTAAATCAACTCTCACTTGGGTCTCCTTTCAACAACTTGAAATTCGCAAATTTGTGGTTAACACCAGAGAGCGCATTCTTTGTGACCTGTAACCAACTGCATCGTCCTTTCGGTACATTGCATCCATGCGGCTCTGGGGAAGCACTGAGGTTTGGGATGTTTCCAAGTGTGGACAGTTGGAACGTTGTTAATGAGTTCGAACCATGAGTCCCTCGGTCAGGAGCTCACCCCTTAACCTTTGAGTTGCGCAAACCCTTTAGAGATATCGCTTATGGGGCCGGTATCGTTGTTCAACCTTAGTGCTGTTTTAGGACATTTCTTGTCAGGGTGACCACCGAATTTACCTATTGGTTTTCCATTTGCCTGAAAGGGAAGCAACTGGTTCCTGTCGGCTTTTTTCCATGATCTTCAGCCGAATGGATTCGTACACAACCGCATTTTCTATGTCGCCTTTCCAGCCCATGCACGTCTTTTCGCACTTACACGCCATCCTAGAAGGACTGCCACGACCGCGTTATGTCGCGCAGGAGCGCAGTTAACCGAGCCCTGAAAGCCAATGGACTTCTCCAAAACTCCTCCACATCACTAATTCAAAAACCTACTTCAAGTTGCCAATCACTTTGAAGTCCTATTTGTAATTTTTATTCACACAGATTCACCTTTTTAGGTGGATCACAGCGGGCTCGTACCTTGTGCTGCAAGGTACTTTCTCCTTCCGGAACAACCCAGTCGTCAGATTATTTAACAACACCATTTATGTGGATGGGTGTATAGATTTGATAGTTATTATGATCTATCCACTTCTCGATGCGTATCGGTGCGCGCACCCTCTCCATTTTTCAGGCTAATAAAACAGTTTACTTAAGAGCTCCTGGTCACGTGACCGCATATCACTAGGCTACATTCTCTTTCGGATCTTCTCATCTCAATACTGGTTTACTAATTTTCTGTTTGGGCTTGGTCTACAAGCTGCCTTATGGTCACCTTGCAACAATTCTCTCCACTTCAGATGCTGATTGGAGTCTGAAATTTGATTTTTTTTTAGTTGTCATCTTCGTTCACTACAATGCAACCATCTCAGGTTTTTTTCTGAAGAAATATCTACAGTGAAAAGTAGAATAAAATACGGGGTTAAAAGAGTCACTTGAAATCACCCATGTGTACACTCCCCTGCACACTTTCAGACAATATGTATAGAAGCTGTCAGCATCCCCAGCTAAGCACACGTAAGGTCACGCGGACGCCGTCCCGGTAGGCTGGCGGAATCCGGAATTATCGTAACCTTTTTCGTGCCATTTTACCAACTCATGCATCGACTGTCTCTTGGTTGGCGCCTTTCCAAGTACCATTCCCGGCGTGCATGCCACATGACCGGGCTGGCAACTTATGATGCTGGTTATGTTCCTCAACTGAAGTTCTCGTTGCATCACCAAATACCCGGTTTCTTATCGTCCAGATCGGATTGCGCTGACGACACTGGTTCGCTTCAGATTTTTTGCCCTCACAACCGTAAGACGAAGATCCACACTGTAGACTGATACTCACATTCGTTAAGACCGAACTCGTACGGATCGAGATAGTCATGTGTTCTGGGACACGATTTCGTGAGTTTACATCACATACTAAACTTTCTAGAAATGGATGTGTTCCCTGTTCAAAAGTGCTAACTATGCCGTCTGTCTGCCTTGGCTCGTGGTCCAACGGTTGTCCTTCGTAGGAGGTCCCTGTCGGGGGACCAACCGTTGAATGACCTTTGAGTCAAGTGTTTTCTGGAAGAATCTTTCACAATTGAACGTAAACATTGGGTGCCATTTTCGGTACAGTTGCCCAACTCTTGAACGCCCATTTGTTATTCTGAGACTACTTGATGAATATCATCCAGGTATAATGCTAAATTTAACTTCCTTAATAGGCCACACTGGCTATATTGGTCATCTCATACTTCATGTAGTCCATCAACTGTGGAATTGGGCTTCACTTCATAGTGGTGTACGCTGATGGACAATGCGTTTAGGCTTTCACACTGAGTCAAGCAGCCCTGAATCGTAGTCACATTTGAACTTGCAGAATAATCGAGTTGTTTTTAGCAGGGTGAGGCAACTCGCTTGATATTTGGTCTGGATTTCATTCAAAACGTTCGTGTCGTTTTAAAGTTAAGTTGTATAGTGCTATCGAACTACTGAAACCGTCGTTTCAAAATCTCGACGGAAAGTCGGCGCTGGGATTAATTCCTTAAGCAGTACTCTAAGCTGCAGCCTTTTCTCACACTTAGAAACAAGTCTTCCGTCAACACCAACTTAATCTTCAAATGAGTGTTTATCGTAACATAATGCGACCTCGTGTTCAAGTTGGAAATAAATTGAAGATTCGGGCCCAGAGAAGGGCGAATCCGGTGGTGGACTGTCCGTAGTTTCCGTTTCTTTTTAAATAAAAAGCCCGCGATTTGTTTGAAACATCCATTGTTCGCCTGTTTAGTTCGAAGTGAAATCCGTTTAATGTACTTTGAACATATCTCATTTGTTTTCTAGTCATCAGTCACGGCGTGGGAAAGTTTAATTGCACTTCTGCAAGTCGACAAATCAACCATTACTGGCGTCGGTGTTGTGTTACCCAACTCACGGGTGATCTGCAGCGGTGATTCACGACTTCAAACACCATCTGGTGATGTGCCATCCGGAAATAGCGGGTGCAAAGTCCCATTGCTCCATTGTTTCCCGACAATTATGCAACTCTTTCTTCGATTGTGCTCCGCAGTTTCACATTAGTTGACCAGTATTTCCGACTTAGTTGGGCAATTCACATTTTACTCTGGGCAGATACGAATATCACATTTTTTTACGTCGTAATCATCATAGGTCAGTACAACTGAGTTAACAGCTACGCAACTAAGCTAATATCCTGTGATTCGGCTTACCAACACTTTCTGTTCTTGGAATTGTACTAGAGCAACTCGCCATCTACCTTTGAGCCAGCGCTCTGAGATATATCTCATGATTTGCTTCAGTACACATAGGCCATGAGACCACCACTCCGTGTGGTAAGTTCCATCGTTTAGTTCACTAACCGGTATCAGGAATGCGCATCGGATGTAGCAAGTGAGCACAATGGGATACAGCTTCACGCGTCTGCTTTAACAGTCCCGTTAACTGGACATTGGTCCAGTGGTACGTTTTATTGATTATTTTGATCTTTTTATCTCTCTTTTTTGTATTCCTATACTTCATACAGTACGCGGACCCGGTGGCTGATTTTCTGGATAAATGGAGTGCATTTCGATATCGATTGTTTCGGGAATCTTGTGTTTACCACAGAGGAAATTACGTGAAAGACCTGAGTCACTTGGGGCGTCCAATCAATCAAGTAGTTATTTTGGATAACTCTCCGGCATCCTACATGTTTCATGCAAACCATGCGGTAAGTACCTGTCTGTCGCATCACCAAACCTGGTGTATTGACTTGTACACGGTTATTCGGTTTGGTCAGTATGTTAGTACCACGGTTTTTTATTTTACCTCTCTTTAAAGAGTCACTTTGAGCTCAAAATGGCTTAGTGGTTAGCGTGCGAAGTTACTGACTGTGGTTCGAACCCAACCATCTCGACTGCTTCTGTCTAGGCTTGGGCAACCTGGCAATAGCTGAGCCCTCGTGACTACGGGAGTTGGCTCGGCACTTGCAGTAGGGTCTGCTTATGAAGAGCAACTTCTCTAGCTTCCTTGATGCGGGATGATTTGCTCAAATTATTGAGTTGTTGATAGTTTAGTAATTTTACTTAGTAGTTCAGTTGAATGCCCTGGGGATGGAAACATTCAAAGGTGCGCCGTAAGTTTTCTTGCTTCTGTTTGTTTAATTCCACTTTAATGCAGGATGACAAGTCGACTCTTACGGGGGTATTCGATCGCTGTCTTCTTCACTCGACTGATGAATCTCGATAGGAATTCTGCCCCGCCACCATTCCATCCAGGTACGGGTTGCTGATCAGTAATATGACTTACATACATCTAAACAGGACGTAAGACCCTCATCCTTCAACTACATGGTTTTGACCGATGCTTCTGATGACATGTCGAGTGATCGACGTAAACCATGTGAGCTGACATTTAATGTGAAGCCTGTTGTCGTTCATTCTGTATCCGGACAGAAGTTCGAGATGTAGTCCTGTTGTTCAAGATACACCTTACTCCCGTCTCGCTTGTCTCATGTTGATCTCTGTGGTAACGAACAAAGCCAAGGCAGGTTATTCTAATTCAGATTGTCAGAACTAGTTGGCCAAAAATACCACGGTTGCACGACACGTGTACTCAAGAAGGAAGCAACTTATATGTTCAATTCCGTCCAGATGAGTCCGTTTCAGCACCAATTTCTCTTGTGGGTTACGACAACTAAAATGTCACTTGCATCTTGGTGGCACTGAATTGGATTTTTTCCCAAGCCGTCTGTCATAACTTAGTGTGATCGAAGAAGTCGGCTCTGAATGGCCGCAGGATCTGGAAAAGGTCGAATGATTTTCTGAGCTTGCTTGTTTGGGTTTATTCGTCACGCCATGACTTATCGCATCTCTAGGATACCCTGTTGAGTTTTCCTTGCATAAGTGAGGTCTCATCATGAGACTTCCAATTTGGTTCCACACGACTAACTGCAGACCAACCGTTCTTTCTATCCACGAGCCAAGAACAAACTTCCTCCCTTTTCACTGAATCTTCTTGAAAAAATTTATCGTGATTGAACTGGAATCCTTCTTTCGCTTTGGCGTGTGTTTTAGGCTTCACCTCCATGAGCAGCAGTTGCTCCCAAATAACTACCATGTGTTCTGTTGCTCAAGTTTTCTGTCACACTTTATGTTTCAATCCACCTATGGGCGAGATGACTCAGTGGTTGGAGCGCAAATTTACTGACCGGAAGGTCCTTGGTTCGAACCCGACCCCTGCATCTCGACTTTTCTTCTCTAGGCTTAAGCAACCTGGTAGTATCCCAGCCTGCGTTCCCCCTTCGGGTGGCATGGCAGCTAGGCACCGAAAGGGTGCTACAGCTGAATGATCATGTATTAGTATTATTTATTATGGTTAGTCACTATGACTTAGTTGCACGTATTGCACGTCCATTCACCTGCAATTTGAGTCGCCCACCCCACACCATTCGACTACATCACCCACCAATGCGATCTTTACAGCGTGCAAGGCACAGTCTGAATACTGCGTACTTTGCTGGATATATCTGTGATACTCGTTCAGTATATGTGCTTCTTGATACTCCAATTAACAGATTCAAACAAGCAGAGCTATTAATGCGGTAGATCTGCCAATCATCATTTTATCGATTGAGTGCATTAAAATGCATCAATAAGGGATGCTCATGTCCAGGTTCGCTATGTCATTCCTTCATGTTGACTGTTGATTAACGGCCAAGTGCTTAGTAGTAGTCAATTTGCCCAACTTACGCGTACGTGACACGATAAATCGGTAAACTATTTCCCAGGTAAAATAAGCAGAAACTTATCAGGCGTTAATTTCTACATTCCTTCACATTTTCACTGTGCTTAGTGTTGGGTCTATATCATATCACCTCGGGAACAAACCCCGCAGATTAGTTCTGGCGTGTATAAGCAAACGAAGATATCGTATTTCGACTTGGCTGATGATCAGTTGCGGAAAAAGCATCACCGTGACTACTCAACAACACCGGCCCGAGGCAAACTGAATTATTTTGAAGCCTGGTTAATGCTCATCAGAGGTTCGGCTTCCATTTTAGCGTAATCTATGTAAACTACCAGAAGAGTGATTCAGCTTCCTAGATCTGGTTTAAATGCCTTTTGCTCGGATATCGCCCGTTTATAATTTGAAAATGCTCTTTAACGCGCAGTGTCCCTTGTTGAGGGGTTCCTTTGCGTTCTTTTAGTATGACTTTTGTCGCAATAGACCGTAGTTGACCAACACTGAATGATCAGTCAACAGTTACTGCTCAGCTCTTGTTTAGGTTTGTTTTAATAGTAATTAACTACACTCTTGATCCGCCCTCCTCTCTGGGTTTTGATTTCAGGACTTAATTGATATTGGTGATCTGTGTAACACTTCTGATTCCCAGCAAACATACCACTTATTTTGTGCCTTCTGACCTCCAAACGGAAGTTGACTTATCCTCACATAACTTGAAGAAATTTCATAGACTTTCACTTTCCTCACTTGTTTCCGACTGTCTTTAAACGGTAGTCCATCTAGTGACTCGTGGCCCGTTTTTGCTACGCCTGTTTATACCATCAGTCTGTTTGTCTGTACACATTCGATTTCGCACGGGGCGAAAATGTGACGCGTCCTACGCTGTAGTCCAACTAGCATAAATTGATGTCAGTCAGCCACTGTCTGACCGATATGTTTACCGTTAGACTCATTTTCTCCATGCGTTTGCCTAGTGAGAGTGTGTGTCTGTGTGTATGAATCCACATACTTTTGACCAATACTCGTGAAAGTACTCAATGCTTTTTGACATCACCAAGAATGTTGGAGCTGTTAAAAGAGTACCCGTGGTGCTCAAGGAAGCAATCACCCTTAGGTGCATCGCGTACACCTTACTTCAGTGGAACGCTACCACAAGGACAAGATTTTTAGTCCCGGTAGTGTCTTTCCAATTGTGTGTGTGGGGGGGGGGCGGTTTTGCGTTTTAATCACCCGCTTTAGGAACAACATTCCTCCATTTTCCGAAGACAGAAATTCGTCCTGATCAAATGATAAAGGTATTTTACGTGTGGCTATGTATGTTGGCTTCCCTGGTATGTACTGGTCCAGCTGAGCGGCCCCAGTTAATCCATCTTTCAAAGACCCTTGGATACCAGCCAGCCAGACAAACCTCATCGTTTGTTCCTCCTGTGGCCCACTTTTTTGCTGTCTGTCACGTAGTTGTGGCCTTTTTTCACCTTTTGCTGTTCTAGTTTTTAATGTTATGCTATTGCTGACGTGTTCACCTGCTTTTGTCGTCCGTCCCTCTCTCCTTTACTTTCACTTTGCTGCCTACTGTACATGGCTAATTTCAGGTTCAAATATCTTCTTGGTTCGACGATGTGAATGATCGTGCCTTACTGGACCTCATTCCATACTTTGAGCGGCTCGCGTCTCACCCGAACGTCGTGGAGTTTCTGCGCACCAACACACCTCCAACGCCGCATGCTGCCGTGGGCACTGTCGGGCTTTCGACTGGGGTCTTCTCCGCTCTGGCACCCACAAGTGACCCGATTGGTCGTTCGTGTGACAGTGGTGGTGTAATATCGAGTATCCGGCGGCCAGCTGTAGCCTCGCCTCTTCCAATCTCTGTGGCCGAAAGTCGAGTTTCTTCCCGCGCCATTCCCACTACTACTACCTCAGATTCATATCCTCATTCAGATTTACGAAAGCACCATAGTAGTACCGGTTCCTCCCGCGTTCTCAGCTCCAATGCTTTGCCTGTGATTACTAAAATGGCAGCCCCTAGTAGTGGACCGTCCCTCAATCCAACACACGCGAACAATGATCCGTCTGTATCGTTTCCTGCTCCTTTGAGCCTTGCCAGTTATCTTCCGATTCCTCCTCTCACCAACTCACCTGTGACTATACTGAGCGCCACCTCTGGAACTTCATCTCAGGCTCATTTACATGATTCCATAGCAACTCCACCTAAGGTAACGGGACCTAAATCACTTCTTAATTCATCGAGCATCCACCCAATTGGTCTACCTCAGGACACAGCGGACCGATCGAAGGTCACCGTTTATCCCATACCATCAATCACTCGTGTTTCTACTCCATCAGCCTACACTCCGTACTCCTCACTCGTACGACCAAAAACACCACCCACCCTCTTGGCTGCACACAGATCAGAAAGCGGCGGCAACCAACCCGCTGGCTCATCCAGCGAGGATCACACCTCTTCCCTTCCAAATCAGCCACAGAAACTTGGAACAGTCAAATGTGTCCCTGGTAACTTTTCCCCTCTGCAAACTGTCAGTCCACCTCCATCCGTCAGCCAAAGTTCCAATTCTAGCCGCAAGCCCATATCATGATTGTTCGTCCAACCAACCAGTTATCCAGTATGTGTCTCTTTTCAGCCTGTATGAGCTGCTTGCCATTTCGAATAACAACAATTTCGTCGTGCCAGTAAGTTTAAACTGGACGATTTGCACTGTAGCTTGCGCCTGAAATCCAGATATTCTAATCTCTTCCTGTGGCCCTCAGAAAGAACCAATCGTCAGTCTGATCTCCTGCCTGTATGATTTGCCGATCGTGTGAACAACCGCTCAGCTGTCCAGACGTAGCTCACACTATTATAGGTACTAAAACACTTTCCAGTGCAATCTTTTGTGCAATACTGGGGGGCTACTGTCACACAGATACACATTACTTAGCAGTCTTTCCGCCCTGCAGCGATTAACTCCCTCCTGTGGGGCCTGCGTTTTTTGCTTTTCCCAAAATGATTTACCCCTGATTTTTATTTTGTGATATTTTCCCCGTTCGTTTTTTCTGAGCTTATACCTATACACTCGTCCTTTTATTTGTGTGTATATATATACATATATTTGGTGCTACTGGGACGGCGCTGATGTACTTTGCGCCAAATCAGCGCCGCTTTGAAGCGGTGTAGAATTATATCCATCCCGGCCCTGTTGCTTCCATTCTCTTCCGTGCTGTCTAAAGAAAGAGATCATATTGCTATCAAAAGCATTTCGACCATTATTTCGCGCCATTTTCATGATTTTTGGTGGTACATCGATCCCACCGAATCTGTCCACTTCGTATGAGTTCAATTTCAAGTCGCCATTGGTTGGCTATCGTTAGGTAAACATCCCGGCGAGTCTATCTTGCTGTTGTTCCTATCTGGAAATGCAACCTGGTTTATATCGACTTCCTTACCGTTTTTTTAATTTCTCCTGTTTATCTTTTCATTTGTTTTGTTTTCTCTGTCCGCTTACAGCTGCCAGTTCCCAGACATTTTTTGTTATGTATAATCCTAGTATACCTATTGTCGTGGCCCATCGCGATCGTCTCTATGCACGGTAGGAGAATCGGTGCCTTCATAAACTCAAGCCAACCTACTTGTAAAGAAGACAAACTCTATCTGTTTATCATCGGACTCGATGTCCTTCTTCCTCGTCTTCTTTTCACCAATCGCATCTGGGTAGCAGCCAGCGTGGTCCTTACTTGGTGGTCACAAAAATGACAACCCCGGGACCAGATTCCCTTCGACAGAGAATATTGGGGTAAAATATTTGAGATTTGGATCGGCTAATGATTCTTGGGAAAATGTTACCAGAGTTAAATGTGCCTATACAACGACGTACTACTGATGTCACCTCGATTAATGAAAAAAGTTTACAATAAAACTACCTATCTCAGCGAATCACTCGACCACTGATTACGTTACCTGACCACCAATCTCTCAACTGAAATCCTGCTTTTCAACTTTGAAGGTTTAGTCACCTATGTGATTAAGTTCCCTTTCGATTGAATACTGGACCACTCAACCTCAAATCGCACTGTTCGTGTAATCCGATGTGGTATTGACCGCTTCCTTACGGATAACTCAGCGGGAGGACCATGTGACTTGTAAGACATCCTATGTTACTTGGTTTTTGGAATTATTGGTGATTCGCGTTACAGAAATCTCGCGTGAGATTCGAACCAGATATCTTGGGTCGGTGTAGTCACTTCGCCGTTCTAAATAGCCGGTAGACTGTTCGAGACACTCAATGTAATAGTCTTTACTATGCGTCTGTGCATTTCTGGGTGAAGCGCAGTACATCGTGGATGACAGTACTATTCGGTCCCTTGCGGGTGAAAACTCTTGTAGCACAGAATAGTTCACTGACAACCACATTAGAAATGAAGGTGATCATCTGACTACGGTCATTTCACCCAAACACAGTACAGCTTACTTCACATAGGGCCAGTTCGTTGGCATTTTCCGAGAAATATGGAGGGAATGTGGAAGGCCGGCCATTTCGTGACTCTAAACTAACGGAGTGTGTTGAAACTGGGAGTCCAAGAGCATTTTACAAGCACTAGGACGTGCCCTAGTTCACTCAGGCTGATCGCTAGTCAGATGCTCTACCAACCAAGCTGCCTATTCACTATCAAGCCCTCGCGTCCGAATTACATAGTGCGTAAGTTGACGCACCTTTTCCTGTCGGACTGATGGTCAGTGTCCCTCAGCGCCACAAGGAAGTTCCTTGTGTTTCGTCCACACTGGACGAGATGTGTGATGTCATCCATATATCCACAGGAGGGGATTTTGCAATCCCGAAAGCAGATCCGGACGGATGCTCTACCAACTGAGCTAACGAGAACGCTTGTTCTGCGTCACGTCTATGCATCTGAAGTTAGCATGTCCGAACTTTGCGGAATATGGCAAGAATGGTGTTAAATGACGACGACGCTACGTGAAAGACGCGTTTATCTTGTGGATATTTCAGTGTAAGGTTGCCACCAATTTGGCGGAAAGTGGTTGAATAGTGACGAAGTATCTCCGAAATTGTGTAATCCGGGATGGGGGGAGACAGAGATCAGGTGCTCACCTACCTGTGGTAAGAAATGGGTGATGCGTGAGCAAATAACCTTGAAAACAGGGAGTAGGTGATGCGTTGTAGTCAAACAGCCCCTGAATATGATAACCTGATGGGTGAGTGACCGCTAAGGATATTTCTCGGGAAATTCCAACCTTGAGATTTGGGTGGTGTATAGATAGTTGTCTCACCTGATGCCGGTTGCTTTGTTTACAGTAAACCAGAACTAGTCAGGTTTATTTGACATTAAAGTCCTAGTTACTCTGGGTTAGTCATCCATGAAGTATCCACAGAAACGCGGATAGTAAACCCTCCAAGATGTGTCCGCCGTTTGCTCGCTTTTTCGATGAAGTAGTGTTATTTCATGATAGTTAATTATGGAAACCCTTTCCACGTACATTATATCAATATATATATAATGACGGAAAGGAGGCTTTGTGTAAATGGGAATTTTCTGCTGGACTTGGAACTAAGATGGGTGAATCCAGCGAAAAGCTTAACGTTGACTGTAACAAGCGGAGCACTTACATGAAACAAGAGTAAATTTTCAGTAGTTCCTAGATGGTAGTCGTTCCCTAACTAATTTGTTGGACGTTAGAATACGACTGAATATTCATCGATTATGACGGCACACCTAACCACTATATGACCGTGATTCCTTTTTACGATAGTAGTTTACTACCACCAGATTACTGTGCTTGTTTTGACTACGTCTGTTGCTGAGGGATGCATGGAGTTTGAAGGCCTCAAGTCCCAACTGGGTTTCGTTTGTTGGGCGCCCATGATGGTTCCCATTCACCGTCCCAACATGATTTGTCCGAAATTTGCATAGCACTATTTACAGTGTAGAACTTCATCACTATACTCTTTTCCAGACAAGTAGGCACATTGGCTGATGAACATACTCAGTTCTCGTAAGTTCTGTTCAGCCGCACACACACTATGTAAACCGAGTAACTGATACTGAACTACAAACGGTGCATAACACCCGGTGGTATCAAATGACCGCGTTATTCTAACACCATCTGTGCAATCTGACCAAAAGGACAACTAGTGTTTTACGTTGTATGTCTTTGCAAATCTATCAGTGTGGCTTGCGGGTCAGAAAAAAGCAACAAAGGTGATCAGTTGGACAAAACCGACCTAATGTGGTGTTACTTGATAAGTTAGTCAGACAGCAATAGACAGTAGGGATACACATTGTACATGCTCCACCACTACCCGGTCTTCCAAATTGGCCTCACTCCGTGCAGTCAACCGTCGTGAAGAGGGTTTCTAGCGGGTTGTAGAAAGGAGAGCTCAGTCGGTTTTGAGTTTGCCGGACTTAATAGGTATGAGAATGATGAAGTTTCGAGATGATCAACTGCTGAGGTAGGCGATGCGGAATGTACCGGTTACGGCTTTTGACTTATTCCTGATCAACAGGACCAATCCGGTTTAGAAAATATTCGCTTTCTTAGTGTGTTGCTTTTGAAGGGGAGTCACTATCGGTGCGCTTTGAACAGTTGTTTTTCGTAATTTTCCACGTTAATTAAAACAGAATTTTTGGGTTGTCTAATAGTACGCGAGGATGTTTAGCAATTTTTAATTGAGATTTCGTCGTGTAATCAAAGCAAATCTATGCCGAGAAGCCCTGGGCAACTACTTGATCCTTATTTGGGGTCACCAGCGATGTGTACCTCACGAAGCTCAAAGGAATTTCGAGCCCGCGACCTCCCGGCTGATATGCAGTGTGATTTGCTCCCACTCAGACAGGATACAGTGCCAGTCATCCTTCTGTCCCTGGCACCGCATCAAGTGGTCACGTAATGACTGGTTCCCCAAATAGAATTATTCTTCCTCTCAGCCAACAATAGAGCTGTATTTCAGTTATTGAAACAGAGCAGTGTGGCTGGAAAATCTCCAATCAAAAAACCTCGAGAAATGAATTTAGTTGCAAGCTATATAGCCTTGATTAGAGTTGTAACCAACATCCCGCCAAGCGTCGGTAGCCCTCGAATAATACAACCTAGGCAGCGTAAAACAAACTTTAGCGACCAGACTGAGATGAAATATCTGTTCATCTGATAGCCTCCTATGGGCGCGTATTCATATCAGTGACCGGTTACCTATAACTAACCTGGTATCTTGATGCACATTTAACCTATGTGCCTTTGCAGTTCTGTATTGATTAGGACTCCAGGATGTGGTTTCCTCTCAGCTAAAAGGCCAAATAGTACGCCGCGTCCGAATCGTATCACTTTCCATGGTATCTCGGGTGGATTCTTGTTTTATGCTTCAAAACAACTCCGTGGCACATCATTTTGTGCTCTGCTTTAGTTTTAAATACATTTTTCGTATTTGAATACAGCGGGCTCTGGGATCACTCGCCGTAATTCCGAACCAGTATAAAATTGTCTACTCGCGCAGAGGATGGAAATCTTTGAGATGATACTGCTTCAGTTGCTGAATCCATGTGCGTTTATTTACTTGCCGCATGCAACAATCTGTTCGCCAAAAAATTGCCCTAAGGCCGACACTACTCTTCCACACTGAAGGCTGACTATAATTTCGGAGGACATTTGGACTGTATCAGGCTTGTTTTTTATATAAATAAAAACGTGCTGTTACCTTGTAAAGTCAGCTAAACTTTTGAATCCCCGAATTGTTGGGACGTAACGTAGTGGGTCTACAGTACGCCCCTGACGATCGCTCCAGCACATGCCATCACCTGGCAGATGTACGCTGTGACATAGAATCTTACTTCGGACAGTCGTGTGAGCGCACTTCGACTAACTGAGGGACGAAAAGCAGGCCCGTGAAAAATAAGACTGTTTAGAAATACCACCAATCATATCTTCTGAGCGACCAAAACGCAAGCAAATGTTTAGTGGGAATTGAATCGAATAAACATTCAACGGGAAGTCGAGGACGGTTCAAAGGCAGATAGAACGTGGATGCGCGGGGCAACTATCCCGGGGGCCACTCATCCTTTAACAGTACATACCTTCAACAAAAAACTAAGCCAAAAGAGTGTGTACCCTGAAGGTGACAGAAAACGTGAAGTTTGCTAGCCAAGAATCGCGTACTAAAACAACGGCACACGCCTGCAAAACTCAGTCGCCCCAATCGATCACACTAGCCAGCAAAATTTACTGATGCGCAGATGACAAGAAGAGCTACGTAGGGCGGCGGGAAGTCCAAGGAGGACCTGGATTTGGTTGGATTCCTGAAGCTTTAAATAATACACGTTTTATTGTAAGCAGAAGACGGTTACCGGAAAGCATAAATTTTATTTCTTCAGTGCCTCGCTTTCGTTCTTTCGGGGTTAGTAAATTACCCCTTCAACTGTCGGTCAAAATTTCACGCCACGTACAACTCACCTGTACGCGTATCCTAACGAAGTGTTCAAACGCCCACGAGGCAATTGATTTCGCTTCATATCACGGGAGGTTAAAATCATCTGACTGGAAATTCTGAAGTGGTGTGGATACGTAATATTTCCGCAGGTAATGAAACCAAATGTATTGCACTCTGTACTCAAGCAAGCTATGCCTTTCCAGGTGAAACTTGTACTTCGACCAACTGCCATAGCAACCGGCAGCTCAGTTAGTAGTGTGTAGTACGTGCTTCCAACCGAAACAGCCAAGTATTGTCTGTCAAACATGTGGCTGCTGGATGCACCCACGTTATGACAGATTCCGATCAAACTTTATCTCTATCTTCGTGTCTATCTCCCCCAGGGTCACTCACCGGGAAGGTACCAAGAATAAGTCTCTACATAGAACAAAAAAATCCCACTATACCCGCTGACGCAGTGAAACACGAGTAAGTAGAACTAGAGGAAACCTACTCATCTGCACTGATAAGCTTACCCACCTGTCACACGCTAGTTTTCACAAACGTGCTTCTACCTAAACCGCACTGTGTCATCAAGCTCCACAGCGAAAACGTGGAACAATATTTTTACTATACCTCAACTTAATTCGCCCAAATGCCAGAAGATTATTTGCCACGACTTCTGACGTTGCTCAACAAAGATTTGGCGGGACTGAGTAGGACAAATGTAGTTACTTCAAATCTAAACCCTAAAGGAATTCAATGCTGCTTGTCAAACCTATCACCTCAGACATAGGTTGCACGTAAAACCCCTACCAACAAATCGAATCTAGCTAAAATCGTTTCCCGGCAACACATTTTAAACCAACTGGAGGTACGGGTAGAGGCCTGTCGAACTCAAACAGATCCCGACCTCTCGTTGTCGGAGGACTTCATTAGGCAATGGAAAGTGAACTGGATTTACATAGTCGTTGGCGACCTAAATCTCCATGGCCCCTTGGACTGCTAGTTTCGAGGCTAGTCTCAATTCGGAAGCCCTTTGAACGAGTTAGGCCTCGGGCGTCGTTGGGCCAAACAACAGACCTAAACGAAATCAAGAACCCCTTTCACGCAACCCGGTCATGTTCCAATAGACGGCTACACTGGTGTGTAGCTGTTGCATAACAAAAATGTACTCGATGCCTTCAAGATTCCTTCCTATTCTCGTACGAGGCATATTGCATCAGCTAAAGTACGTGAACTCCAAAACTAAACTTTCCTGGAATATGGACAGTCATTTCCCAGGACACCTGAGGTCATGGTGTCTATTCTGAGTTTGGCCAAAATTAGGGTAAACAGCAGCTCATGTAGCAAATACGTTCACCTCTTTCTTTAGGCCCTATCTGGTGCCAGGATGCTCGTATTCATGGATGGAGGGCGTGTGGGTACAATCAGAATCACCACATGAGGTCGATGCAGTGATAAGGAACAGCCAACTTCTAGATCGAGACATTATGAGTGCGATTTCTTGTCTCGGATATCATTGCAGCAAATGATATCAATGATATCAATGATATCAAACAGCAAATTAAGTACCCGAAGAACCTGACCTGGATGAATCCACACACCCCAACTTCAAGTATAACCAGCATCACAAACACTACCGCAACGGAAGCTGCTCAGGCCCCAGCCGTACAGCTCTCATTGGTGGCACGTACCTACCCGCCAATCGCTGACTCCGATAACCAGCCTTTATCCGCCAAACATCGTCGAAGTTTATGTTGGGTCCAAAATGCATCGCTGAGTCGGTCAACTGCAGATGGGATTCAGACGTCAGTTTTAGCCAGCAAGTCGCTATCTCGGATAAACGCTTACCAAATATGTATCCCAACTCGCCTGCATTTCCGCGAGACACCAGTGAGGCTGGAATCCTTGCCACATTTTGCCCCGGTCTAAGAGCGGAATCAGATCCATGTCGGAACACCGGTGGCTGCAGAAATAATGGAATCTCGTTGTGGGTCACTGCGTGTGCCGTTAGTTCAAGGTCTAAGCGACAACCAACACAGAGTTCCCAGGTAACCAAGCAACTGAAAGTTCCAGTGACCAGACGAATCTCGTTAGTACTTCTATCTATATTGATACCGTATATCCTGATTTCTTAAAGGCGTCTGGTAATAACCCATGTTTTGGCGGAATTTTAGGTTGGCAAAAACTTGGACAGTATTCCTACATGATGGGACCCAGAAGGGCAAAACTTGTGGTGTGTATCAAAGAGTTTTGAGCACATTCAGCGCATTTTTTCTCGAGAAAATACATAGTGGCTTAGTTTCGTCATCCTGAATCCATGGGGCTCTCCGATTATCCATGCCAGTGGTCTCACGGCCGTCTCACCAGTAAGACATCCATGGTCACTGTAGACGAAATTTCAATGTCTCTGGACACCATGAGTAGTAAGATCCATAATTGATCTATCCAAAACCAAGTCTTAACACCTCCACGTCAATCATCCTACGGGGTAACTTCCAGTTATAGCAATCGATTCTATGCCATCAAGTATGAACTTGTTATATGAATGGAAATTAACAAACAAGCTCAAATTTATCACTGGAAAATGTAAGATGGTCAACATTAGCTTTGCGGTGCGCTACCTGTGCCATATTTTATTTCCGGTAGCCAAATAGATACTAATCTACATATAGTCCGGCTCTGCGATGAAAGAAAGGCTATTTAATTTTTCAGTTACAAATAGTTACTACTGATATTCCTGGCACTTTCTGGTGAGAAGGGCCTCGGCTTTTTTTACCGTGTTACGTACATACCGATCTAGGTTAACCATTCAGGCGCACACCTTGAACGTGCGCGCATCTGAATTTCCAAGTAGGTGTTGGAAATGCTACTTTAGGAAACAATAAACATGTGCAACGGAAGCGTTTTTCAATGTCTCCAAAGTGATGGAGGCCACTATCCCCCGTGAATATGTGCGTCAGCTGCTCAAAGCCAGTGACGGCACTAGAGAGTGCTTCAAATTGTGACCTCCGTTGACGGGAGAAAAGTATGAAACGCGTCGCAAAAAAAACCGATACCGCAAGAACCTCTGTAAGCATCAGAGTGCTAGTGGCTCTTTCAGAACGAACTATCTGTTTTATCCGGAAATCACTTATTCAAAGGGTGGTTCTTTCGCTGTTTGCCTACACAAGTGCACCGTGTCTCTGAAACAACGGCTGCACGTTAGAAGGTTGGAAAATCGCAAACACCTAGGTGCAAAGTAACCAAAAATTGAAAAAATCTACTGTGGCCAAGCGCATCTCTAGGAAGCAAAGACCAGGTTGGAAAGGTGCCATCAATTTAATTTGGAAGACTCGAGCCAGGCTATAAAGAAGCAAGGAGGATCAGCGAGTAGGAGCACTGGGTGGTTTTACGTAGGACCGGGTGCCCTCCAGGGGGCGAGCGGATCAGTGAAACAAAGATGGGCCATAACCAAGGGCATATAATTTCGGTATGAGTGCTTCCAGAATGTTCCAAAAGGTCATTCAAGTCTATATTAAGCGCTTTTATGCACTCAACCACATTTGCGAGATACTCGCCGATGACCACCCCTTGCTGCACATCAATACTGCTGTAGGCTACCAGTGAATGGAACAAGACTGCACAACACACACCTGCACATACTAGGCTAGCAGACTCCTAGCGCCACTCTAAATCAGATTTAGTATTCATAGAACGATGAGGTAACTCTGTGATAGCTTACCGTGCTGAGCTACGGGGTCGAGTGACTACCCATTTATTGGGGAGGAAGGAGGCTACAGAAAACTCAAAGTACAATTAATGCCCAGGTCCCAACTATAAAGAAAAGGTCTTCTTGAGGCTTTCGTAGGGAATAAAGCAAAAGTACTCATACACACAGCCAGGTACTCTGAGTTGCAAGGAGGAAGAGTTACTGGTGTCATTTAAAGAGACCGCACCGTAAGGGAACTGCAAGGCGGCACGGCGTGAACCCTCTGGTATCTGTCAAGTGGCGACGTTG
>SJOL01000719.1:1095411-1128073 GCA_004794785.1 Opisthorchis felineus | reverse complement strand
CACACACCTGCACATACTAGGCTAGCAGAGTCCTAGCGCCACTCTAAATCAGATTTAGTATTCATAGAACGATGAGGTAACTCTGTGATAGCTTACCGTGCTGAGCTACGGGGTCGAGTGACTACCCATTTATTGGGGAGGAAGGAGGCTATAGAAAACTCAAAGTACAATTAATACCCAGATCCCAACTATAAAGAAAAGGTCTTCTTGAGGCTTTTGTAGGGAATAAAGCAAAAGTACTCATACACACAGCCAGGTACTCTGAGTTGCAAGGAGGAAGAGTTACTGGTGTCATTTAAAGAGACCGCACCGTAAGGGAACTGCAAGGCTGCACGGCGTGAACCCTCTGGTATCTGTCAAGTGGCGACGTTGCTGGTGTACCATATTTGGCAGCTTAGTGCAGAAGAGTCTATTACAGTATGCACCGGCAGGAGTAGTGGTTGCTTCTTAACACACGAGGGGAGCAAGGTACACCCGGGCTGCAGACATCTGGCGGGTCTGACCATGGCAGTGAGAAAGACCATGGTAAAGTGGTTAAAATTGTTAGGTGCCCACGGGAGCCCTGAGGCAAGCCCTATGCCACTAAAAATGGGTCCATTAACAGTCGGTCTTATGCTGTTGCGCGCTACAGAAGAATGGGCTAGGGTGATCGACGGGGCAGCCAATAGGGCTCATAAACATGGACCGCCGTATGGCGACCTACCGAGTTGGTTACACAACTTCGTCTGAGTTCCATCGGGACTGTCGATTTTCTGTGCACCTTTTGAGCGAATTAGGGACGTTCTTTTGGATCGCCATATTAGGATAATGGTGAATATGATGATATAAGAAAGCTAACATCAAGCTTCGGTGCATCACCTCAGACTACGATGAGCCGGATTTGTTTGTTGCGTAGAGAACTAGGCCTCCTAAGACAGTGAACAACCATTTCACACATTCTCGGAAGAAATAATGAAATGGAGTGTAGGGCGGGGGAGAAACGAAGGCGAAAGGCAAACACCAGCTTTAAAAGCTGGTGAAATAGACCAACTGTCATTTTTCTCAGGTCGGCCAAGGTAAAGCCGTGATGCATCTCAGTGCACTGTTGCCTCGTCTTGCACACTATTTAGTCCGGGATTTGGGAGCGCCAGTACCAGTTGGCTTGAAGACTAATAGTCACATTTCATTGGCCTTCAGCAAAATCAGACCTTTTATGAGCCTCCGACGTTCCCTCTCGTGATGAACATAGGGGTTGGCTTCAAGGCTAATAAATGCATTCATATCAGCAGTGATAGTTCACGGAGCACCGTTGATAAATGTGCTAAACCAGAAAGAATTCCACCTTCAATCGCAGGGATGGTCCCTAATTAGCGAAAACGGTCACTCATTGGTGAAAACCTCTCTTCGGACGTACACAAGCCTGACCCGAATTTTGTGTACAGGGTGGATAATGCCAAAATCTACGAATTGCTCGTGTATTCTTTCTATCCAGGAGTACCCAGTATCGATGGACACTAGTATAAACTGGAGAAACGCTGGCTTTGAAAACTCCGGCAGCATCTCCTACTGCATGCAAGGATGGTAAACAGATGGAATAGCTAATCAGCTTATATGGGTATGGCATCCATCGATGGGAGCTCCAAACGGCGAAGCCAACAACTATGGCATGATGTCACATATTACTGGAGCTGTCCAAATACTTCCATATTTTCTCCTCATAATTGTTGGAAGCCAACTGGGTGGGGTGTCGGTCAGTGACAGGGTTAAAAAGTGGGTGGCCATCTCCCGCCATCATCTGTCGTACTAGAAATGGGACGGATTTTTCTGCGGTTAATATGTTCACGGATTTGAGATGCTTAGGTCTGATGAGCTGGCAAGCTTAAGCAACAGGTAGCAAAATCAGGAAGACTAACACAATCACATCAGATGAAGAAACAGATGGATCCTAACTCTAAAGTGTTGGCTAAGATCAATATGGTTCCCTTCCGAACAAATTTCATCCACATGAGGTTCCAGTAAGACAAAAGTGTCTTTAACTCCGCTCAGTATTGGCCCCCTGGCCAAAATAATGAGCGCTGTCCGTCGTTTTCTGACACTACGTAAACCACGGAGCCACATATAAGTGTCACTGGAATGAAGGGAGGGTTTTTTCATGTCGAGATTGAGGGCGGTGCTGCAACCAATTATCTCATACCATCTTCTGAAGCCCCGCGCAGACTCAGGCTCAGAATCGTGATTGCGAACTAGCAGCAGGCCCTGACAGAACATCCACCACAACGAGTTCTTAGTTTCGACCCGCTGAACTCTCCCGGCTACAAGTGTCTCGGCGTTATGCTGCATATCACCCTGACAGGTGTACAAATTCCGTCAATGTTGTAATTTCTATGTAGTCTTTAGCAATAGTAAAGCTGAAACTGTGCAAGGAACGCTTACCGGCGACTCCTACTCAGCATTGGTGTCCTTAGTACCTGTAACTTCAGCATTATCGCGTAAATGGACGGCAAATGATCAACAAACATTCAATAAGCCGTTAACCACAAGGATATAAATTGACAAATGAGAGGAATGCTTGTGTCTAAAGTGAATATTAGTAAAATTGCGGGGTATTTTGAAGGTATGTGGGGTAAAACTTTGGGCGCCGTGAAAACCTTGCGCGTGCGCAAGTGATCTCAACCTGCCTACAAAATCAAGTCGCCCATTGTGCAAAATAGCTGGACAAAGAAAATGCTGTAGACAGTTGAAAATATTTGGCTTGTTGCAAGCTCGTGGTAGCGTATTCAATTATGCCTCGTCAGCGCGTATAAGGTAGTTGTGTTCAGCTAACAAAACGATGTTTTGAGGGTAGACACGTGCACAGAGCCTCTTTTTCAATATTTGTCAAGTAACTTTGCGCATTCCAACTATAATCCATGATCACAGATACCCTACATTTACGGACTTTGGCCGATTATAACCTAAAAATCATTGAGCAGAATCCCCCAAAGCGTCTAGAGGGAGGTTTTACACTTTCTGCAAAAAAGAACCTTTGTTAGAAAAAATGGATTCGGTTGGGCGCACTGAGAACTGTGTTACGCTAACAGAAACCTGTGCTATGTTCATTTTCGTCGGGCGAATCTGCGCTCTGGAATTGTGTTTATTTCGAAGCTTCCCACCTGGTGAACCATTTGTTGCGCAACAGCTATTCCACTGTGCAGTGGCGAGCTAGCTTTCAACACGATTGGGAGTAACTGTGTGCGGTGGACAAAAAGGACGTCCAGTGCATCATGGATCGCCGGCTGACGATCGAAATTTGCTGGACTCGTTATGCACGGGTCAAGATTTTAGATCTTGATCCAGCAATCTGTTGGACCACGTCGAGTTAAGCGCAAAACCCCAAAAGCCAAGTCGCTCAAATGGAGGTTTATCAACAAATGTGGTACTATAAACACAATAATAAAACAATAAAACTGTACAAACCTCAAATCGTGGGACTACGCCGGCTTCTATATACCGGTTTAGTAACTGCTAATTCCTAGCGGATCCCAAAGTCCACACCGAATCAAAGCCACGTGTTTAGAAGATAGCGAAACCACGTGTCGGCTTAAGCATGTGCGATGACAAGGTCGAAGAACGGTTTACGTTCAGGTCAAAGACAAGAATGTTGGTATAGGCGCAAAACCGAAATAACAAAAAGGGAGAATGCCGTTGTACAAAATAAGGATAGAAGAAAAGAATCAACAAAGATAAAGCATCTCAGAAATACAACGCTGGGTCGCGAATAGAAAGACGAATGAACCGAAGAACAATTGGTTACTGCAAACACATTTTGATTATGCCTGCCGGAAGTGTTAGAACCGTACGCAACAACTTACGAAGGCCCCGTTTTTGCAGCTTTCTGCGATCGTGACAAGCAGTAACCCCGTAAAAGTGGTACTTTATCAAATGATTACGTCCTCAAGCACTGACAGCTGGAGACCCACCACGCCGAACTGGGGGCAGATCCAGCCAATAAAGGTAGGGTAGCTGGTGCATCCAACTTGAGTCCTTTCAGCTTATTGTGTCGAAATATTAGGGAGTGCACTGAGAGGGCCCGGGCCCTAAAAGGTTCTAGTATTAGCTTCAACAATCAACGTGGCCTCTTGATATTCGGTGAATGGAATCGGCCTCTCGGAAACTATGATGTTTTCAAGATTAGGACTTCATATTTACGAATGTCTATGTCTAATGCGTTTTTCTGCAAATTCTTTTTGTGGATGATTTGCCTAAGTGAGCGAATCTTCAAGGTTATCAGTTGGCTAGAACCGAAAAACGGTGCCTAACGAAGTGAAATATCGCGACTCGTAGTAAAACAGTATTCGTTTAGGAATGGTGAGATTTGCAATTAATTCTTTGGTCATATAATTTACTTAATTTTCTAGTGCCTACATTGTACTCCTAGGCGAAAAATATTTAGGAGTGTCACTCCTGTAACCCAATTTTGTCTTGTATCTTCTGCTCTATAAACGGATTCTTGATCATGTGTTCTCGGACCTCAAGAATTGCTACTGTGAGTAATCATCGCAGAAGACACATTCAGTATATTCGGGTTCCTCGTACCAGCTTTAGAGAACGTGACGCTTGCAGATGACTCTTACCTATGTCTACCGAACCCTAACACAATTTTCGCCATCCATACTTGTGCCGTCAATTTGTCCATGGCAAACTTCCTCACTTGACAATGCTCGCCCATCATCTCCCTGAACAGGGCAAACAGCTCACTCGTAGAAGCAAATTATTCGCTTCCACAGAACGACCGGTGTCCATGCCATTTGTGATCAGGAACGCGTAGGGTTTTTATCTACGATCCACATCTTAATTGCTTTAGAAAGACTCACTCAGATCAGTTTGACGCGTGTGTTTCACTCTGGAAGCGTCGGAACAGCGGTACCTGCTGCCATCTGTGGAATCATCTGTGGCTGTACTGACCTTCCACCGGCTGCAGCACTGGCATACCTCCTGACCCGCTAAGTTTTGTCAGGGCCGAAGGCATATCAGTTGCCACAATAAAACCCAACTCTCCGTCACTTAATTAACAGAGGTGGCCGACACTTCCGGTGGTAAGTGTATATGTCCTGAATGGTAATTGCCTTGCCGAATTCATCGGCTACAAGCTGCCGCACTTTACACGACAGAGTTCCATACTTCAGCAGAACACCGCAGGCGCCCAACTACTATTCGGTTAGCCATCCACTCACTAGAAGTTGATCGCACAAAAAAAATTGAAACCTTATCATTGTGTTCAAGATAATAACAGGTGACAGTGATATGGTTCCCGTGTCTCATTGGGAAAAGCATACTGAACAGCCGGTGCTTCGTGTACCGTTTGTTACTAGGAAATGCGCTCAACTTATTAGCCTCTTCGGGTTTCTTAAGTTTCCGTTGGTCTTTCTGACCACCCGCTCCATTTTTGGTATACCCAATCGTAACACAGAACGGCATTAGTACTCTGATCGCCCGCTGCAAGCCTAAATATCACTTATGCTTTGTGTTCTTTGAAAGCGTTCTAGAAGCCGCTCACTGGAAGCACACCCAAATTATCTTCGCCAAAACTATATGATTTTCAAAGGTGTAAGTTTTACGGGGAGTTATTCTAATCAGTTTGCACCTTTCGGTGATATGTCGCTCATGGCATTTTGTTTAATTGAGCGAAATTTCAAGGTAACGGACCATCACCGTTTCGTATTTTGATACCAATTCACGAGAGATAAATCACTAGGTCGCACTTTAGCATATTTTGCGTTCTTCAGGGATAAGATAACATCTACAGAATATCACATGCAAAGTCCATCCAGGAAAATTGGTCAGTCACATTTGTTTACTTTATACTCCTCAGATTTAACAAATGAGGTGAGTTTTTTCAGCGAACTTTGGCACGACACATTTTCCTATGAAACTCGTCTCCCATTAAGTAAAACAGTGTTAGACAACTGCATGAATTGTTCAGTGGCGATGCGAGGGCCATCTCTGTGGTTGATCCCCTTTTTCCGATATGCATAACTAGCCTGTGGATAATACAGCGTCACGAGATAACTGCAGGTAAACTACCAACACAATGATTTCGTTCCCATTAGGAGTATGACGCATCATAGGCGTAATATGTCAAAAGGCAAAATATAATGATGGCAACCAAGGGCATCCATTGCCGGCCACCATGATAACCACAGCCGTTGTCACTCACCTAGACTACTTATGGTAACTGTTAGGCCCGTGTCCATGTGCGACACCGATTATGAGGCCTCACCTATGCATGGTAACCCAACCCAATGGTCAAAGACAGCACTTCGTACCAATAACTGTACGCATTGTCACTCACCTCGACTACTTATCGTAACTGCTAAGCCAGCATCTATGTGCGACGCCGACTACGGGGCCTCGCCTGTGCACGGTAACCTAATCTAATGTAAAACGACGGCCCATCACACCCATAACCGTACGCGTTGTCGCTTATCTCTGCTAATTATGGTAAACAATAGGCCAGTATCCATGCCGGCTGATCAACATGAGGCCCCAACTATGCGTGACTGCTAATCTAACGGCCCGTCATGCTCATAGTTGTACTCAATGTCACCTACCTTGGCTACTTATAGTAACTGCCGGACCCGTACCTATGCACGCGACTGGTCACGAAGCCTAAACTGTGCACGAGAAGCTAATCCAACCTCCAACGACGGTCCTCCGTACTCATACGTCTTTGCGTTGTCACTAATCTCGGCTACTTATGGTAACCGCCGGGCCCGTACCCATGCACTCACTGACTATAAGGCCCCAAGTATACACAATAGCCTAATCCGACAACCAACGACGGTGCTTCATATCCATAAATGTCGTCCGCCTGCCAAGCCCATGCATGAAAAATACACCACCCTTGGTGAATTACGTTTGTATTTACTGGTTGCATCGGCACAAATGTAATGTGTGGTCAGTCCAGTTCTCAGTTCCAGGAGGCCGCTTCCCCTCGACTGAGTTTCTGAAAGGAAAAATCTATGGTAAATTGCAACCGTGCACGTCTTCTGTATTATCACTGAAAACATATAATTAAACAAAGTTGTGGTGGCTAGTTCACTAAGTGCTTAGTAAATCCCGTTGTCCACAAGTTCCGATCGGTGTTCACGCTGAAGCTGGAGTCCTACTGATTTAAAGGTCAACTTACCTCTTGCTCAGTTAGTCCCATTGGTGATAATGAGGGAGCCGTGTGTACAGCGATGATTCGATAGCCGGACTCAGCGATTATACGCCTCATCGGACGCAGCAAAGTCAAGGCTAAACAGGGGTGTATACTATTCAATCGCAAGAAAAAAGTGGCAGAGACTTAAGCCCTAGGAGCCAAGGGCCGCATGTTTCCTCAAACGCGTACTCATGGACGCAGCCGTAGTCAAGGTCTGGTGAGTGGGTGAGTACTTTGTGTCAAATTTGCCCATTTAGAGCACAAAATCCTAACTTCACTTCACTTCTGCTTCCAGATAACGATTCTATGCGCCTTTCGCCTCTGCTTGCCCAACTTGGTGTCGAAGGCTGGTCCCAGCACGTAAGGCAACCAACACGCGGTCCCCACACCCTGTACATTGCCTTTGTCAACCTTTATATGCGTCCCACCGCTGCAGTTGGCCCGAAGTTCCCTGATAGCGACCATTGTATTGTCACTTGCAGCTGGACGAGTACTCAAACTTCTCCTACTCCTCCCCCCTCAAACTCTTTCATCCTTTCCCCTGGCGTCCTTGAAGTCTTCGCAATCTCGTTGCGCCACAAAACCTGGAATGAGTACTTTCTCTCTCTTGACACGCAAAGCGTGGCCAACATTTTTTACGGCGATGTACTTTCATCACTATGTCTAGTTGCCCCACAAGAGCTTCCTATGTCTCTGGTTGTCGTTCAGCCAGACGATTATCCGCTCTAGGCCATAAACTTAAGAAGTATTTTAGGCTCTTCCGCGAATCCCATGATCTCTCACTCCTTACTCTAATCAACAAACTCATGACTAAGGTTACCGCGGCCAAAATAGCTCTTGAAAAGCGGGAGGAATCTACCACCGTAGCCCATTCTCTTCAATACAAGATGCTGGGGCGCATCTTTCACAGGCGCTGCTTCTCTAATTCATCTGCAATTCCGAATATTGTGGCCACTGACGAGAAGACTCTTTCCGACCCTGCTGATATTGTAGAATCCCTAAACTCTTATTTCGCCAGCTGCTACGTCCCCTCCGTACCGACCCTATCTACTCATTGCCCCACTCCTGGTTCCGAAGCGGCCACATCTGTTGACGAGACAAGCCCCACCCTCTGCACACTCTCAGTTACTCTGTCTGACTTAACATCTTCACTCGTTCGCCTTAGAGACTGAGGCACTGACGGTATCGCTTCGTTCATCCTAAGAGCTGGTGGACCGGACATCTCCACCCTCATCCTTAATCTATTCAAAATCTCCATTATCAATGGCACAGTTCCAAGTCAGTGGAAGCACTCCACCATTGTACCACACTATAAGTCAGGTCCACGAACGGCTCCAGCTAGCTATCGTGCATCCACCATACCTGCTTGCTCTCCCGTACCCTTGAGCGCCTAATAAAAGTCCCCGTCATGGATTACCTGCTCACCACCAAGACCCTTAACAATCGGCAGTATGGGTTTATAACACGGCGGTCAGCTAACACATGTCAGGTTGATTTCCTTAATCATATTTCGTCCGCCTACGATGCCGGGCTGAGTATTATTCTTATCTACCTTGATATTCGCAAGGCGTTTGACCAAGTCCCCCACGATACACTCCTCAACAAATTACGATCTACGGGGATTGGTGGTCCGCTACTGCGATGGTTCACTTCTTATCTCACTGGGAGAACGCAGGTCACCAAGATCGGGAATCTCTCCTCATCACCTCTTCCCATCGCCAGTGGAGTTATTCAGGGTAGCGTGCTTGGCCCCCTACTTTTCTTACTGTACAATAATAATGTCACCGATTCGATCACCCATGGTTCCCCTTCTCTGTTCGCCGATGATAGTATGATAGCCTACACGTTTAAGGCCAGTGATTCTGTTTCCACTCTGGCTAACATTCAGCCTGATCTGAATTCTTTATCCCTCTTGTCCTCTAACTCCTGTCTTTCTTTCGCCGTTACAAAATGCCAAGCCCTCTCACATCGATTCCAGATTCCTCATGGGACGCTTATTCCTAGTGGACTCTCGATTCCTATTCTTCCCGAAGTGAGAGACCTAGGTCTTAGGTGTTCCTGTGTGTTTAGTGTTTCCCAACATGCATGGTACAGAGTGGCTAAAGCCCGCAAGCTCTGCGCCTTCATTCGCTGATCCTTCCACAATATATCATGTTTGATTACCATCTTTAAGCAGTCTGTAACACCCATCCTTGAATCCAGCCCTGAATTCGCCGCACAGTATTTGCAGGAATGCCGGACTGCTGCGGAAATTGTGCAGCGCTCGTTCACTAGGTCCTTGTTTCCGGCGTCATCCACGCTGCCATATCGTCTTCGCTGTTTGTCACTTGGGCTGGATCCTTTATGGCTGAGGCGCATTAGGTTGAATCTAGGCCTTCTGCATCGCCTAATCTACCGACGGGCTTGAATAGCTGACTGCCGTCCTTAACTTTCTTCCTACTCTCTCTACAATATGCGTGATTTCGAATTGTCGACCTGTCGAACTGTCTTTAGACAAAACATTTCCGTAGCCTGTATTCTAAACCATGGAACAAGCTCCCCTCCCTTATCCGTACTATATCATCTCATGTAGGCTTTCGGAGGACTCTCGATTCTTACCTTTCTATCGAGGGGGGCCGAGCATCTTTTCGCGCCACAGCTTACGCTAGACACTTTCTTTGAAACAGGCTATAAGCACTTCTAACTTGCGCCGTCACCCCAGCTGTCCTATTACATGGTCCTAGCATGTACATTCGCCAGCTTGAAACCATAACGTTAACCCACAAGTGAGACAATTGCCCTCCCAAGTTGTCTTGTCCACAAATCACCATAGTATCTATCTCTTATGCCTATCTATCTATGCCTTATCTATCAATTATTCCTAGTTCCTTCAAGCCTGGTCCCATCCCTGAATAGCTCTGTCAGCTCTATTTAATGTTTTTATGCGTTGCTTTTACTGGATTTAACTAACCTTAGCCAAACCGAAGCCTTCTTTCCTCACCGTCCAGAACCATTCCGCATCCTCTGACCACATGCAGTGCACATATATCAAATAGTGGGTCTGAAGATGCGCAACGAACGAAATACTTTTTAGTTTCCACAGCCCACTCATTCACACATACACATAACACTGTGGTGCGCCTCTACTTGACATGGCGGTTCACACTAATGCTTCGTCGTCGTTTAGCCATAGTACGCCGGCCTTGAACATCTACGTTTTACCCCCATGGCCAAAAAGGTAGCTGCCGTTTCATTTGCCTTCGCGACTTGCCTCTTCCAGTGGCTGTTTGCTGTTTGCTTGTCCGAGATATCTGAGCTGTTTTACTGGCCGGCCTTTCCCCCAATCGGATAAAGTATCTGGCAGCTGGAGTTTTCTATTATTATTAATGCACAAACCGCAATCATGACTGCTTGTTTGATTGTCACCCTGCAGATCTGGTAGCATACACGAGGGATGAAATCCTCGTGTGGTGAACGGGTACGCCCTGCAGGGAGGGTCGCCCCGTCACGTTGCAACATGGTGCATTCGTAAACCCGCCGCCCCTCCAGTAGCACGGGTGCATCGCCCATCGCCGGTGGTTCTGAGACCAGCCTTTAATTCTGGAAAACCATAAAAGAGCACCGTTGTTGTTTGCCTGTAGCTGGATTGGACTTGTCCCGGTTGTCACTTGTCTGGCAACACCAAGGAATACAAACGAATGACAGCAGACCTTTCGGTTTTTACGTATTCATGGGTAGCCTGGAGGTACTGTGCAAGGCTCACGGCTAACATCGACGTGCAAGGCGTGGCCACCTTCGTCTTAGTTGGGTTGCACCACCCCAATCACACTTCATCATTCAGACACAACATATACGTTTCTGAAGCAATCATATACATTTAAAACGTAAATTTCACATTATTTTCCGATTACCAGTAGTCACAGCTAGCGCCTACTGGCTGTTTTTGCCATGCATCATTCGTTTCCTGGAGCTGACAGCAGTGACTCGGTGACTGACCATCCATACTCCTACCTCCCTGTTGAGTTGAGGTAACAGATCCCAGTTAAACTACGGTTCTTATCCATTATCTCTGAAGCTCTTGCCCAATCACTCATTGTTTGTCTGCTGTCCCTGTTTACAATAACGCCCCCTTTGCACATCGAAGACTCTTTGATTGGATTTTTGCCGAGCTATAGCCTACCACCGTGTAATCTAACCATGTAATCGCCTGTTCCAACTAGTCCAACGGTTAGCCCCCCTGCCTCGGCGGCTAAGTCCTTACCTTCCCTAAACTAGGCACCTACCCTGGCCCAGCTAGTACATGGTTTCTAGGTCAGCCGACAAAATCTACACTTTCCTGGGTTCATTTAGCTTGCTGTCATCCGCTTTTAGATTTTTTCCATTGGACACCTTTTTACCTGATGCCTCCTTGCACTTACCAGACGCTACTGCTCTCATCCTATTCCTTCCTCATTCCCCCTCTTCCCAAGCTTCAAACTTCGGCTGTAGTTGCGCAAACGCCCCGTACAACCGTTTTTCGTTCAATCTGGCTTGTCCGCGGTCTACACTCATATAGTCCTCCTACTAATTCGAAATTTTCCGTGACTCTGCATCAGCCTGAATCTATGTGTCAAGCGCCTCGTCTAACCCGGATCCAGCTGCCACGGAAATGCGTATCCCCTGTCCGATTGCGACAACCTTGACGACTGTTACGAGGCTGTCCAGAAACCAAAGTATGTCAGTGCAATTATGGCACGGCACTGCCATACCCAGTCTGATGGCACTCATGCAACTACTTTCTTCAGAATCTCGACCGCAGCTTCTCGCCCACTCGAGCCTGTAATCGCAACCACAAACAAATTTTTCACCTGGGTCCAACCGCCTCGTTCTAAACCGCTGGACATATCATTCGGATTTAACCAACCTAGTTTCCTGCCGCAATTTCGGATTGCCTCTTCCACAAGTTCAATTTCATTTACGGTGTTTGATTGGCCGTATGCACTGGCACCATCTCCCCATCAAAACTATCCTTTTCACCTGACCTCCCTGTAACAGTGATACCAGTGAGTCTACTCAGTTTCAATTTAAGCCAAACTTTTGAGACAAAACTTGCCATTTGTCTCCAGGTCGAATTCTTCAACCTCCATCTACATTTTTAAATTTGGTAACCCTAGCCATTTACTCAGCCGCACAAGGTCACTCATGGCCTGCAAAGGTTTTCAGTTTTAGTTCAGATCAGCAGGCCTCATCTTTGAACTAATCGTACCTCATGCCCATTTTCCTCTTTTTTTTCGGTTCCCTCAAATGTGGTGACTTTTCGCGTAATAAGCATGCCCGTTGTGTTGTCACCTGCCGCGTTCAGGTTGTAACGAACCGATCATGTCTCAATCAGCATTCTCCCTACAAGTTACTATTATTAATATTATTGCACGCTGTTTACGACACTGTCCCCTTTACGAGCAATCCCCTGTACCCACAAACCCACCAGTTATTTTTTATTCTGACTGTGACATTGTGATCATGCCGGAAGGCATGTCACCCACCAGTTGGGAATAAACTAATATTATTATTGTTATTAATAGGATCGACAGCTCCGTCATCCTCATCATAGCTTGTAAGCATCCCATACTCAACCGCAGTACCAGTCTCGCCAACTAGGGACTCCTTTCTAGAAAATCGATTGACTAACTAGCTTGCGTTTGTAAACCGACACTTTTGTGACCTTTAGCATCTGGGTATATATATATATATATATTCCACATCTCAGACAAACGTATCATTTTTGAAGCTGCTTGCTATTCCAGGCTATTCTGGCGACCTATTCCATATCTGCCACATACGGTCGGTCCTCACTCAACTAGTTGTTCATGCCAAAGTATTGCAACCCATCTTCACTCCCAAAATCATGTCTACAATATCCGAATAGATGAGCCACTAAGACAGCCACACGTGATGTGATCTAGATGCCTCCGATAATGATGACCTAGCTGACAACGGCAATGTTTACTATGTAGCGGTTGCCCAATCTAATTAGTGCATCCGCGTCCACTGTCTCCCTTGTGTTTTGTTTTGTTCCACGTCCCACAACGTGAATCACGAGACAACATCGTGACACTGAATACGTGCTTTGTGAACAACATGTCAACAACAGGTCAACGCCGGCTCCGTGAACTTTTAAAGGACGCCATGTTGTCACGTCCTACTCGATGCAACGACATATATAAGCACGGAACACGGCCAAACACAACATACACACGCACGTCAGAGCGCCGGCGAGCGCAACACACCAGCGCAGCTCGCCTCAACTGCACGCCACTTCGGTCTTTGGATCTAGTGTCAACAAACATCAGGCCACGGAGCAAGGAACAAGCGTGGGAGATAATATCGCCAAGGGAAAACTCCCCAGATCCGGCCTCTCTCCACAAAGCCTCACTAAGGACCTTACAAACTGATAAGTCTCCCCAGTTTGGCGTACTTCATTTTTACATTGTATTTCTATTCATGGGGTGCATCTAGTATTGTGATCCATTTAAACGTACTGCTCAACCTTCATTGGTGTCTCTCACTTTTGATACTCGAGCTCAACGTTTCATTAGCAGAGCACTAATAACTATACCCCATTGCCCAGGAACAAATAGCGTTCAACCCACATTCAAGCAACTTACACCGCTACAACGTCACAACTCCAGCTTTTGTCCTCTAAGTACTTGACGGACCCTGATTCCACATAATCCATCCCCTCAATACGCTTTGCCTGCCAATCCGCGTGTGTCCTACCTGATTGGCCTTTTCGGTCGCTACCTAGTCCCATCATCATCGTCAGGGACAGCACGATACCAGTGTTCAACCCTGATTCTTTGCTGCCGTATAACCAAGATTTTTTTGAAAGCAATAATCTATGGTAAGGAATAAAGGTGGACAAGGAAGGAACTAAGTACCAGCTTTATGCTGGCTCATTATGACGTGCCCAGAACTTCAGACAGTAACTCAGGCAACCTGGATAGAAACTAACAACAAGAAGGCCATTGATGTGGATATGCAGCCATACCTTGCAGCGTCTCCAACCAGGCGCAGTGAGGATCACGCGGTCCCCATCTTTGAAGGCGAGTCGCACCGACAACACCCAAACGTTTCGCAATGGCTTTCATACCCCTCCTCCAGGTCAAGGTTTGGCCACCTCTCTGAAATGGGCACGAAAAACAACACTGTTTTTGGCAGACGTCTCCGGCAGACGTAATGCATGATCTAGCCAACGCAACTTCTGGTGCTTGACGCCTCCTTCATTGGAGGTTTTCGGTGCACCACCAAAAACCCACTTTCTAATTGCCTCAATACGGACTCGCCAACACCAGCCAACACAAGCCATGGTTCTGAGACAGCGGTTGACAAACTCCATAAGATATCTCAGTCTCCCAGCCATGCAGCAAAACAGCGCCTACTATAGCCTCATACGCAGGTTCTTGAGATTCAGGGATATACCCCTTTGACGCCACAGATTTTCCAAATTAGCAGACGTGCCCCGGGCCTTGAAGGCTCGTGCACCGACCTTATCTGTCACACCACGATCAGAACTAATACAACTTCCAAAGTACGAAAAGCGCTCCACAGTTTCTAGCGCCTCCTCCTGGAACGCAAGTCAAGTTATCAGTGACTGCATATCCAGTGGTATGACCTTACACTTTGTGGGTTCAAAGTGCATATCAAAGAACGGAATAACCTTGGTCAGTTCATCCGAAAGCATGTGCTACTTCTCGTCTTCGAAGAAGAGAAAGACGTAGTCTACATATTGCAGATCGACAGGGTTTTTGTCAGAGGCTATTAGAATAGCGGGGCTTTTAAGAGATTTCAGCGTTCGTCTCATTGTCTCAACGATCACGAAATTAGATATAAATGGAGAGAACATGCCCTTCCGACTGGCGCCACTCTGTGTACGGAAGCTTTTGGAGAGCTCTCCATGTATTCTCACACATGTAGAAAGCCGAGAATAGAAAGAGCCTATTAAGTTCACAAATTTTTACGGCATTCCTTGATGAACATGTCAAGAAGAACCTACCGGTCAACCGAGTTGAATGTGCCTTGAAAAGCCATGAATACTAAAACTGCGGTTCGTTTTTATGCATTCCGTTGTTTAAGCAATTGGCAGGTTGTGCGATCCGTAAACATCCTACAAATCTTTCCGTACCATATCCGCCCCTTCCGGAACTCCTATCCGCGACGATACGAAAGACTGCACGTTTACCAACTCTCATTTCAACTGCATGCCTTCTCCTCAAAGACATCCCTACAACATCTGATGAACTTCATACTCCGCCTTCTGCAATTCAGGAAAGGGAGAACTAAAATGGACACCTGTGCTGCTGTCCTGAACTTGCCCCAGTTGTGGCATTTACCCCGGACAAACCTCCCATAAATCCAAAAATTCATCGATAGCAGAAGGAAAAATGATAATGGAGACTCACTAAATACACGCGATATAGCACCTCAGAGGCAATTCGTTTTGCAAAGCCTGCATGCTTTTCTTTAGGCTGCTCTGCACCATTCTGAGGTCACCTAATCGTAAAAACACGCAACACAGTCAGCCGTCTCACGTTTTTCTCTGATCTATTGTCGCTGCACTCTCCGAGCTAACTTAGCTTCGCACAATTTGGCTAATACACGTCCCTCGTATTCACATATGCCCACACCCGTTTGGATCGTCCGCACACCTAGTACCTACACCTTAATATCGATTACGGTTTTGTAAATCGGGCAGTAACGCCTCAATGCAGCAGTCGAACTTTGACACCACTCTCAGCAGCGTTATTTCGGGTCGCAATATAACTCATACCACAGTGCCCTCTAGCGGACATTTTGACTTCTTTTCTTATTTTGTGTCCCCAGTTTAGACATGGCTGCCTTATTGCCTCGTTTGAATGACGGCATTGAGCCACAGTGCGCCCTTGATGGACAAAAGACTATCCTTAATCCATGCTGATCCTCATTTATCATGATCCCTTGGCCGATCCTAACTACAGTGACAACCTCAACCGACTTATCTAAGATGTTCATGCTCGAGGCTGTCCACGAACCCAAGTACGACGCCGTGGGGACGGTACCACGACTACCATACCAAGTCTGATGGCTTGCACGTAGTTCAACATATCCCTAATATTTCTCGATAGAGCGTTACACGCGCCCACAAGACCATCCCGATTCGTTGAAGTTTGGCCAGAACTTCAAGGCACTGGCCACCTTATTGCACTGTTCTGCCCATAGACCCACTGGTTCTTCCAACGGCACTTTCAAGAGGTCAGCATACCGGTCAACACAAAACCTTGCCGTGCACCCGAAATGGTATGTGCTACAAATCATGAAACTTACAAGCTGTGACGAATCGCTTGGCTTGATTTGGGGGGACACCTGTATCAATGATAGAAAACGTTTTCCTATAGAGGCCTCGAATGGCCGATCCATTTCGAGTTTGCGCGGACATATAATGCGTACTTATTGTTCATGCAGTCCTGAGATTACTCCCGAATCCAATGCGGGTAAAAACACGTGAAGAAACCAGCTTTCCTACAAAATTCTCTACCATCCTCATGGAGACGTCGCGCAAAGCCATTATCAGCCATCAAAATATGAATTGCATGCCCATAGGGGGCCCCGAGTACGTTTAAACGACTTCCAACAAAACTGCAGCCGCATGGGGAGATTTTTGGGGTTTGAATAAATATCAACAAACGTTTAAACTTTATGTTAAAGATTCCTTCCTTCAAAACTACGATTTCAGAGAAATTTTGGGTGTGCGTCGAAGGATCGGTGTCCTGAAATGCCGTGAAGGATGAAAACCGGAGAGCCGCGAATTTCTCATCACTCACATTTGAATCCATTGCAATGAAACTTTAAAAATAAATACGTGACAAAAATTAAGAAGAGAGATTAGCTAAAACAACTTGATAGGAAGTTAGGGCAGGTTATGTTGGTTTTCCGGTCTGGGCCTACATACAGCAAAGTCCCCAAATTTCTCAACAAACGCGTGTGAAGCCACTTCTGAAGCCATAGCAGAGCAACTTCAAAGTCGAACGAGCGCCAAAAATTTCGAAGAGGGATCAATTAAAACAAATTGCGTAAAAATGAAAGCAGATTAGTGTGATTTTAGGTCTGAGCACATATGCAACAAAATGCCACACTTTGGCATAAAATTTTTTGTTCCACCCACAAAGGTTTCGCAGAAAATGCATTGTGCTTCCAGGGCGCGGCACTAGAAATTATGCGTTGGCACCTGGTATCAAGTGAATACTGGGTCACGATTGGCTGGTGGTTCCAGACTTTCGACGAATCAGAGCTCGGTTTGATGCCGCACCGGCAAGCGGCCCGACTTTTGGCCGATCTTGTGCGGGTTAGGCTTCTCGACCGTGGTAGCGCCCAGCTGCGGGCGGTATATTGATGTGTGTTGTATTATGCGGTGTCTGCTGGTTTGATTGATTTATACGTAATTATTGGCGATGCACAAAATTGCTTACTGGGCTTCCGCTCATGATTTTTCTTTCTGTCTTCTATCCACAGAAGTTGTTATGGACCCCTGTCTTCGGAGAAACACCGTCCCCTGGTGCTTCCTTAGTGTGCACACTACATATTTGCCGACCACTTCAGGATGGTTACCACACACTGGTTGGCCTACCACAAAGACCCCGGCTCTATAAATGTGCGTACAGGCCTCAGAGCTAACACATTGCTCAATCACACACGGGGACGCAGCCCCAGACACAGCAACCTATGTACACGCTCACCAGCCTCACGTAGCACATCACTAGCACCGGCCGGTTCACGTAGGCCATGGTACACCGGGGACGGTGTTCTTCAAAAGGAGGGCCAGTGTAGTATGCGGTTTGATTGATTTATATCTAAGTATTTGTGATGTTACTTACTTGCTTACTGGGCTTCGGCTCATGATCTGATATGGAATATTTGCATGACATTGTCCCGTCACAGAACGACTGAACCCTACCCTGGTGTGACGGCTTGTGCGCCTTCTTGGCCCACTGAGCCACACTGGGAGTTGTCCGTGCGACATTCTCTTACTAGTTTGGTGGTCTGCTCAACACATGTTCTAAGCATGCCGCTTGCAATTCCAGGAGAAACACTGGAGGTTATGGCGGATTTCACTTACCTCGGAAGTTGTATTACCTATGACGCAAGTGTGTCTGATGAAGTCGGTGCAAGAATCTCAAAGGCTAGAATCACGCTTGCTAATTTACATCACTTGAGGCGTCAAAAAGGCATATCACTGGGTCTCAAGGATCGCGTGTGTCGATCTACGGTTACACAGTATTGTTGTGGTGTGGCCTGCGTGGTTAAACCATCGATATACCAGAAGCTTCGCTGGTGTCGGATGGTCTCAACGGATTCGTAATAGGGTAAGTAGCAAACGGGTGTTTGGCTGTGCAGCACGTGCTTCAGTCGCGGAGGGTATCCGGCACCACCAGCTGCGTTGGCTCGGCCTGGCGTTACACATGCCGAAACATCGTCCACCGAAACCAGTGCTGTTCTCCGTGCCCACCTTCAGAATAGCCCAAACGGCGCGTGGGCAGCCAGGTAGGGCGTGGGTGTACGCTTGGCTGGAGGCGTTGGAAGAAATGGCTAATCAGTTCCAGTTGCGTTTGTGCTATCAGTTTCCAGATTTTTGCCTGAGCGCTTGGAGGTGTAGGTAACTCAAAAGACACAAGGTCCACCTAAACCACTCTCTCTGTTAACCCTGAGGCCATATATATTATCGAGTAAAACGTGGTTGTGCTGAAGGGAAGCGTCGGTGTAAGCGCTGATGTTTCTGTCTTTCGATGACAACCACAATCTTCTGGACTTCTAGGTTGTGTGGTGACTTGTCCTTCCCAGCAAACGCCACTTTCTTGCTGTCAGGCTTTTGAGCTGTAGCTATTGAGCCAGGAGCTGTGGTTGGGGACGCTACTTGTCTCCCCTTCTATGTCTGGGTGCCCTGGCCGTATGTCAGCCCGCTTACAACCGTGAGACCTACAAATAACAATACTCTCATGTCACATCGGCCGTCGCATGTATCCATCAGTCGTATCGCTTTGCTGCATAGAGCAGGGTGGGTAAACGAAAACAGACTACTGCTCAGTCCTACCTTATCTAGATCTCGCATGCTTTTCATTCCTCCTCCCCTCGCCCTACTACAAACTCTCCCCTTGTTGTCCTATCCGTTAGGACTGACAACCCCGTTTGTCTTCAAGATCCGCACGTCAGCTGGCACCGACAGCCTCAGGTATCTCGAAAGCAACCTTGAGACCTCGACACAGTCTATTTGGCTGTTTTGTGTGTTTCCACTCTGAAGCAAGCAGGACAACAAGCTGCTCCTGCTCTCATACTGGACTCGCTTCACATTGATGTATGCTGTGTATCAGAGACAAAAACTAAAGATGCGAGGACAGTGGTTGAGCTAACTGCCCTGCCGCTCTTCACTCGCTTCCAGTTGCCCACGTCTGGCGATTCAGAGGATGCCGCAGCAGGATGTGCATTATTGTCGGTGTCGTCCTAAGTCACCGGGCGGAAGGATCCTTGCTTGTCTGGATACCGGTTAATAGTCGCCTCTATGCGATTCGTCTGACAACGTCCGTGAGGTAGCCTCATGGGTGGAAATTTGGTTGTTTTCTGTTTGTCGTGTCTGCTTACGCCCCAACCGACTGTAGCTCTGAGAACATCAAAGGCAAGCCTTGTGACACCTTGGATGCCCTGTTATGGTGGGCTAAAAGCTCGTATATGCGGGTGGTTTTCTGAGATCTGAATGCACAAGTGAGCAGGCATGGCGCATCTCAGACTTAGTTGGGCGGTCGATATGGATTGGACTCGGTAGGTATGAAAAATGGCAAACGAGTGCATCATATATGTGCTGATTGCAGGCTGTTTTCATGCAGTATCGCCTTCCGAAATAACCGAATTCGTCTGACAACACGGGGTCCAGCAGCGTGCCAGGTACGGACTCAAGTTGACTACATCATCATCAGTTACCTATGGCGCGGATCAATAACAGACTGGTGCAGCTTCCAGAACACTTATGTGGATTCTGACCGTGTTCTCATCCGGGGTTTTTCTCTCTTCGTTTTCCAGAATCGCATAGGGGGCAGACAAATTGCTTAGCAACTGAAGGACTGGCATATTCCGATGACAGATAAATTTATCAGAATCATCTGGACTCTTTCCCGACTGCTCCACATCTTCACACGCCGCCAGGAGTTCCCCTCTGACACGGTGATCTTAGGTCCGCTAAAGCACTGGATATCAGGAAGAACGGTGACGTTACTTGAACCTTGTAGAACCGCTCCCGCCATGTTCGAACATAATTCAGCCCGACGAATTGTCAGACGTCAAGTAAAAGTGAGCGTGCACGCCTACCGTGAAGCCTGGTGAACACGGAAGGCTAAGGAAATTGAAGAGGCTCAGAATGCTGGGAACACCCAAAGGTTATTTCAGTTGCTTCGTGCAACTTGCTTCCGGAGACCGCTGGTGAGAGAAACCGTGGGGAATGAAAGTGGTGAGACCACCTTGAATATAGAAGGATGCTTGGACCACTGGGCTGAGCACTTGGGACAACGATGTTCGTGGCCACTTGCTGCTCCACTCATTTGAATCCCGAAACTGCAGTGGAACCCTGGAATGTGAGCATGGTACTCCTTACGGCCTGGAAGGTTTGTGGCTGCGGGTGTTCTACCAAGCGCCACTGAGCTCTTTAGCCGAATGACCTCCCACTTGCATTGTTCAAAGATGGAGATGACCCCAAGGAGTGCATGTCTGATCTAGTTGCATTCATCTGGGAAAAGGGGACTGTCCCACGCACCCGGGGAGGACCGGTGATAATAGCCTGTTTCAAAAAGGGGTCCGTAGTCGGCACGGCAATCATAAGAGCTTAGCATGACTCCAGTGGCAACGAGATTGTAGGCGTAGCTTGTCCGGTGCTTGCCTTATGGTGGCCCATGAGGCACTGACTTAAGAGAAGCAAGCGGGATTACGGATTGGTAGACGTTGGGTTGACCAAATCATACCGTCAGGTGCTCAAACAGCACCGTACACAGAAACGACTCACAGTTTTAGTAGTTTCGGATTTACAGGGCGCATCGGACTCGGTTGGCCGGTCTATTCTCAACACGCCTGCTCAGCAACGAACGTCCCGGAAGTTTGTAAATATAATAAGTCCTTTGTATTCTCAGACTTTCAAGCGTGTGATGGTGTGCTCAATGCCCTTCAAAGGCTTGCGTACACAGAGTGGTGTCCGACAAGCTAGAGCGCTGGAAGATCTTCAAAACCCAGGTGTTCGCATAGCCACTGACGAAAACCTTGTCGATCTGGAATATGGCTCGGTGATTAGAGTGCGAATTTACTGACCAGATAGTCCGTGGTTCGAACCCGACCTCTGCATCTCGACTTCCCCTCTCCAGGATTGGGTGACCTGACAGTATCGCAGCCCTCCTGCTTCCCTCGGGTGGCATGGCAGCTAGGCACCGAAAGGGTGTTACAGCTGAACGATCACCGGGGAATATGGAGTCAACGTCGTTCTCGCCTTCGAAGAAGAGGGGGCCAGGTGTGTTTGGATGACCCGACCACAGTCATCCCGTCTTTTGGCTTGGGCTTTGCACCCACCATGTGTAAGCTTATGCTATTGTACATACAACTACTAAACACGCCACTCATAATCCAGAGAGAGACACTAGAAGTTGTGGAGCGTTTCACATATCTTGCAAGTTGTGTTGGCTCCAATTTTGGTGTGCCGGATGGGGTCAACGGCGAATCTGCAAGGCTCGGGGTTCATCTGGTAATTTGAGACACCTATGACGTCAAATCTCAAGGGTTATTTTGTTTGTTTTGTTTTTATGGCTATGAGATGGGCCGCAGAACTGGGACGTCTTCAGGTCTTCAACAGCCGTTGTCCCGGAACCATAGCTCATGTAGTCTGGTGTCGAGAAATCCGCAACGCAGCAGTTGGAAAACGAGTTTTCGATTTTGCAACCGTGATTTCATTCGAGGAATGTGTCCAGTACGAGAAGCTGCGGTGTCCATGTATTGCGTATGCAGAGCCATCGTCTGCCGAAGGTAGTGTTATTTTCCGTGCCCAATTCAGATTAGGGGGCGGGGTTACCGATGGAAAGTATAGTGATTCGAAAACATCCGATATGACAGTTAACCAATGTTATATGTTACTGATGTATTGCTGATGGTGTTGACGACGATGTTGATGATGGTCGTGACGATGATTAAGAGACCGTTCGTAGTTTCTCCATAGTTCTCCTCAACGATTTCGGCATGTAGAAAGTGCTGTTCCCGAACTTCTTTCTCCTTGCATGAGAACCGTGCGCTATCACAACTGCCTGGTTTGGTCTTAATTTTGGCCTTACTGGTGCGTTTGAAAGTTCCATTGAAGCTAGTGGCGAGTCCATGCGAGGCCAAAAAGCCACCTCAAAACACGAGATTTCCGACAACTCTCTTTTACTCGTTGCCCACAGCCTCACAGTGTCTGGGAATTTGCATCCAAATGGACGCATTCTTAAACCAAACCCACAAGAAACTCTGTTCCCAAGGTAAAACTCAATGGGTTGTGGTTTGTGGAAATGAGGCGTGCGACCTGGATAGCGCAAGTTGTGCCTTATCCTATGCGTACTTTAAACAACAGGTAAGACATGAGGACACTTATTGAGCTAATGCTGTCAGCAACTTGGTGACAGTTGGACTGTCATACCGCTTTGCAATATTCAGCGTAAAGATATGCCTCTGAGGACGGAGATAACCTACTGGTTACGGGAATGTGGCTTGAACTGGGAAATGTTGTTCTACACAGATGACATTTTTGATTCTGAAACCTGTCCGTTAGCTCAACAGCTTTGTTGCACTGACGTCAGGCTAATCCTGGTGGATCACCACTTCATCACAGGACAACTAAAACGAACAAAGTGGACAGTAACAGAAGTGATAGATCATCACCGTTTTGAAGACACTGGTGCTGTGCAACTGCTCCTTCGCCACTGCACACTGAAACGAATCGAGCATGTCGGATCCTGTGCCAGCCTTGTTTGTGCTGAGATACTCAAGTCTGAACAGACGAAATGTATTCCCCTGACCGTATGGAGATTGCTTTACGGTAAACTATCGTTTCTGGTCCCAACCGGTAACTTTTCTCGAGCAGGTGCCATTCTGATGGACACAGTCGGGCTTTCCAAATTCGGACAAGAGGCGGGCCGTCTGACAGACTTGGATCTCCGGATGGCTTGTCGCATTGAAGATTTGGCCGGTAAAGACTGGTTTGCCGGACCATCCTCCAGGGAGACTTTGTTCAATGAGTTGGAAAGGGCCAAATTTAATGTGAATGGTAAGTTGTGTCTTTGTTCCCTGTAAGTTGTTCTTCTGGACTTTCTGAAAGTCAATTCTTTCTAAAAACTGCTTGATGGCATTTTTATGGCCATTTCAGATTGAGTACAGGGAATTCCCATCCATAAGACTCGACAGATCTTCCTAGGCAAATAGAAAGAAGTTTTACCATACACCTGAGTGTCCAACGCTCTTGACGGTTCCCTCCCCGATTAGTGGTGACGAAACTCGACCAAGATTCTTCATTGTTTACTTCGATTACACTACTGGACTGTTCTCGCATCTGAGTCGACTCGAGTTTTCTGTGTACATCGTCCACGCCGCGTATTTCTCCTTGTGGGGAGGGGTGGCTCAGTGGTTACAGCGCGAATTTCATGACCGGAAGGTCCGTGATTCGAACCCGACCTCTGAATCTCGACTTCTGTCTAGGCTTGGGCAACCTGGCAGTATCCCAGCCTTCGTGCTTAGTTTGGGTGGCATGGCAGCTGGGCACCGAAAGGGTGTTACACCTGAACGATCTTTGTTATTATTTCTCCTTGTTCCGTACGTTTCAGTTCGTGTTCCGACTCCACTAGGTCCAGCAGATACAGGTCTCAGCGCAGAATTTACGGAGGAAATCTTATGGGAATTGGTATGCGCGGGCAAGATCTTTGGAAGACGCTGTAATTATTTCACGTTGACGTTTTTTCAGATCTAGGTCTGTTCTACACACAGGCACTTCCACCAAAGAAAGAAATTTTCTGCCCATGTTTATGGTCTATCAGTATTTGGCTTCCAGTTCATTCTTATATTTTCCGGTGATGTGCGTAATCCAAGTAGTTTTGGTGTATGGTTGCTCCATTGTTGACCATAAGTTCGATCGTACGGTTGTATCCACTTAAATCTTTGTCCCAGGGCCACCGGGGTCCCATAACTGCACTTCTGGATTGATTTAATGAGGCTACTGGACGTCTTGCAACGAATTTGACTTGAGCTAAGTGTAGGTGGGCGTAAAACAGCATTTACCTGTCCATTTTGTCTGCCACAGCAGCTGAACCGCTTGGCTATATGCAGCTTTGGTGTGGGGTGGAACATGGTCTTCCGGAAAATCGCAAGACAATTGTTCCCCAGAACTTGAGCCCACTTGTTTGAGCATCCACCTTGAATGACTCCCGAGGAAGATTGTAGCACTCTTCAGTTAATTGTGCGGTCGCTTTACTATGGTACCAAGACGTAGGTAACGAGGTAGCGAGTAATAACTATTGGTTTTTCAGCCATTATCATTGCTTACTGACTTGTTCCCTCTTCTCACTTTCGAAGGCCTTTCCTTATGGGATCTGCTTCGACGGGACATGAAAATGGCCATTGGACCGTCGAGCGTAGATGACCGAATCGCTTGTTCCACGGTTTCAGGTATGGATTTTCTGGTAAGTTCTTTTTGCGTCGTGTGCGACCTAACTTCCCGAAGTGATGAGAGAGTTCGATAACAATTTGCGTGACTGTTTGTGACTTATACCATCTGGAGTTCAACTGTTATTTGTTGATTCACTAATCGTACGGTACCATTTGAGGTTAAGTGGACAGAGGAGAAGCACCACGCACCAAGAAGCCCCAATCATGCCCTCATCTGTCTAGCTGGCATCCAACTCTTACTGGTATTTCTAGATGATTTCCTAACCTTTGAGCCTAATTACTTCCCAACTAGTAATCTCGAGGAGCGAGATGGTTCAGTGGTTAGGGCACGAATTTACTGACCGGAAAGTCCGTGGTTCGAACCGGACCTCTGCATCTCGACTTCTCTTGTGTAGGCTTGGGCAACCTAGCAGTATCCCAGCCACCGTGCTTCCTTCGGGTGGCATGCAGCTGGGCACCGAAAGGGTGCTACAGCTGGACGATTTATTTATATCTATTTTTGAGTTCTTTGCATTGTGTGAGTTTATTCCTCTATGTGAAAGGTTTCTGAGCCCTCACGTTTTCACTCTGAATCCTCACAATTAGCTCTCACAACGGCGTTGCCAGGTCGTTAATACGGTCCTGTGTCATATTGGCTTGTTAATATCTTGAGCATTCCCTGTCAAAACACCGTCGCGCCATGTCGACGGGCTGTTAACCTGGTCGATAATTTTGCCTTGTCTACATTTCGGTGTGTTCATTCACAGACATTGTATATGCATACTATTTATTCCTTTTGTCTCGGCCCCCTTAGATACACGTGTCGTTTTAAGTAACTTCCATAATTTTGAATCACCATTTGGTACGTGCTTCAAGTCTTCATAATGTAAGATGCAGGTGAATGATTGAGTGAGGTCAAACCCACCAGCCAGTCGATTTGGTAGATGGATTTATATATCTGGATGGGCCTTGGCAGACTGACCGAAGCTGAGATCTCTTCCCGAAACGGAGGTAGCGTTTTCCGGCCCTTGGCACGCTTGGCGCTGGTGTGACGCTAATCTGTCTGTGTATTGCGGCAGTGCGATCCATACTGCTCTGTAAATAGGAAAATTGGCCGGTGCGCGCAGAAGATATACGGAAAGATTCGGTTTTGGACCATCTGTGTCTCCGAAGTACTGGCCAGATCTGCTGGGAACATCGGATTAGCAATGCTGAGGTACGCCAGGTGGTTTGATGGAAAAGGAACTCTCCAGCGATGAATGAGCTTTTCGTGCTTTATAAGTTACGCTGGTTGGAGTGCGTACTCCCCATGATAGGGAATCGTCTACTCTGCAAGCTTTTTTTGCCTATCCGTCTGCTGAGTGGAGACCGTGGACAGTGGAGGGGCACACAGTCTATGACATAGCAACGAATTATCAAGGCATTAACCAGTAAACTCAGTTGGGTTGATGACTACCGTCTCCCTTGATGGGATTCTAGGGCTCATATTTTGTGACAGTAGCAAACGTGACTCACTCACACAGTCAGTGGCGCTCCTGCATCTTCGGTTGCCTAAATCAGTTAAGTGACTCCTTTCACTTCATTTCAGTTTATCAATAGGTACCCTTGTTCCCGCTGCTCCGCTTTCCATAGCTGAAAAGTAAGAGAATAGGGGAGATATAGTCAAGCACTTAGTTTGTGTTTTATCAGTCTAGTTATTTGAATAAACAGGAAGTTGGGCGGTTAGCTTTGATGCAAGAAAGCCACTGACTGCCCAGGTGTCACTAGCCATTGATGAGTTGAGTTCCAGGGTCCCGTCCATGGAGGTGGAAATGGTCAACCTAACGGCGTCTAATGGTCAGTGCTTTCATACTTTGTTGGCAAGTCATAGACTGTCCACCTCTCGGTCGCTCCTACTTAGAACAGGGGTGAGCGAAAATAGCTCTGCTAGGTAGGCGGTTCTATGGCATACGGAGTACATGTCCTAACCGAAGTAACCTATGAAGTACGGATAGCCCATCCTTTTTTCTCAAACCTTCTGGCATACCTCGTCATTGCTAATCCTCTGTTCCCACCAGCCCCGGGCAGTACTTCGGAGACACCGATGGCCAGACGCCAAGAATTTTCGTACATCCGCCGCGATCAGAGGCCAGTTTTTGACCCATAAATCACTATGGATCTCATTGTTGCAATGTATACTCTGCCCGTGACAAACAAGCCAAAATCACGGCGGTGCCGTAGGTTTCTTACCTTACTTTCGGATAACCATCTCATGAAGCAGGATTAATCGGCTCCTGAAGTGTCTGTCTAGGAACGGTCATCGGCCACCAGATCGGCACAAATCGCTATCCACTGCCGGCCCCCGTGACGGACTCCGTAGACCATATGAAGACCGAGCTACTCCATGCCGCTTTTCACTGTTCTCAGCCGGGTTTTCGGTTGTCTTCCGAGACGAAAACGCCATCCTTGACATGGTGTAGGGGCAAACGTTTTTGTGGTGATTTCGGCATCGTTCCTGCGCAACAGGTACCCAAACCACTGCGGACACCGTCGTTGAAGGAATTGATATGGACGTGGTTAATCATGATGACGTTTTCATATCTCGTCAATGGACTTCTCTAGAGAGTGAGTTCCCACTGTGCTTCGGAGACACCAGTGGTAAAAATCCTCTGGCTTTCGGATGTCTTCTGTTCTGGGAGGTCGTGTTTCGTAGGCATAAATCAGGACTTGTTGGCTCTGTTCCAGATCTTTTATATTAGGGTTTTCAGACTGTCCACCAGAGCTTCACCACTTTCTTTGAAACGTGTGGGGTTCAAATCATCCAGGCCGAGTCTCTTATCTTGTTGGAGGGATGGCATTTCGCACCAGATTTCTGTTGCTGATGGCAAGCTGGTGTCGATCTTTCATTCAGGTTCGTTGGGTTTTTCCAGTGATTGTGTTGGACTGCTCTTCAAAGTACTTGGCTCATCCGTCATGATGACGAATTTCTGTTCCATATTTTTGTCAATCCTTTTGACACCCGTTTTGTTTTGGCAAATTGGTCGAATGTTTTCTTCAGGAAAAGCCTCCTCTATCTCCTGGGCCTTCGCAATCCATCTATCTTTGTTCAGGCTCTTGATTATCAGTTGTTTGAAGGGTTCGCGTGTGGTACCGTGGTTGCCAGCTTCTGGTCAGGTCCTTCTGACAACATTGAGATCTGCTGTTCTCGACGAACTCTAGTATTCACTTGGTCGACTCACATGGCCTAGGCAGTCACTCGTAACAAATAAGAGCATAGCATATTACACTCATCCTTCAACCTGTCTTCGTCACCAGTCAGATGAGGACCGTGTGTGGATTTCTGTATAGACGATTGGGTGAGGTGAACAATGAACAGGGGAGGTGAGGTTCACCAAGTTTCGGTTAAGTGCTTTAAAGTACCCGGACGACAAGAGCTCTGATAGCCTGACTGATCGAAGGTCTTAGTCATTGCTAAGTTTTGCGGAATACGCTAGGTTGCAGCTCTTTTCCTTGGAATGTTCCTTGAGGCCTATAGGTGATGATGTGGAGCTCATCTGGCACTAGTTCCCCATTCCCGGTAGCATGCAGGGCAACAACACCACAAAAGCTCATGAATGCTTGTGGATCCTCTAGGTACTGCCATTGGTTTCTAACTTGGACTAATTCAGGCGCTTTCTTTCTTTCTTATCTCTGCACAGACTTTGATTCGCTCACCGGAGTTTGTGGATGCAGCCGGACGAGTGTGTACCACCCACTCGGTCAAACTCCTTGTTTGCATCACCGTTGGCTGCCAACCGGTAAAGACGGATACGCCGGATAACTCTCTACCAGCATTCGACCGTCGCACGGCTAGGAAAGGTTTGGTTATCTTCTCACCCACTCCCCTACAAGCTCCTTGCGATCAGGTAATTTGCATTTTCATATGCGTTACCCCGTCATTGTATTGGCGAATGGTTGCTGATGATCACTGGTGAAACAGTTGTTCACCGGAAGAGGACGGACTCTTTGGCACATGTTCTTGAGTCGAGCAACTTCATTCTTGGTTCTTGTTGCAGCTGCTTTCTCACTCGAATTGGACATGTTTGATTCCAGCGTTCGAGCAGCGCTCAAAGTGGTGTATCCCTGAAACTCAAGGGACGTGTTTACCAAGCTACAGTGCGGGCTGTTTTGTTGTATGGCTGTGAGACCTGGCCTGTTCGAGCAGCGTAACTGAGACGTCTTCAGGTGTTCGACAATCGTCGTCTCAGAACCATAGCTCGTATGGGTTGGTGTCGGCGTGTCCGTAACGAGGCAATTAGAAAGCGAGTTTTTGGTTGTGCAACGGGTACTTCCATTGAAGAGTGTGCCCAGCACCGGAACCTACGTTGGTTGGGACATGTATTGCGTATGCCTAACCATCGTTTGCCGAAGAGGGTGCTGTTTTCCATGCCCAGTTCAGAGTGGCGCAAGCAGAGAGCTGGCCAATCCTTGACCTGGCAGAGGGGTATGAAGGAGATTACGAAACGCTTGGGTGCTTTCGGTGCTACTCGACTTTCAGGATGGGGACCGCGTGATCCTCACTGTGCCTGGTTGAAGATACGGCAAGATACGGCTGCCAACCGATGTTAGTGTCGTTCTTGTTGTCAGTTTCTATCCAGATTGCCTGAATGAGTGTCTGGAGGTGTAGGCACCTCGGAATGATTGTAGTAAGCTAGCACTAAGTCCGTTCCCCGTCCACCTCTATTCTTTTCTTCACAATAAGGCTTTCAAACAAATCGTGGTTGTACGGCAGCGAAGGATGAGGGTTGAACACTGATGTCATGCTGTCGATGATGATGATGCAGCGTTCACTTCATTTTTTCTCACAACCCTATCTATTTCTGCCTATCTCAGCTGATTGAATACTTGTGTCACAGTGCGAACGGATTGGACCTCCGACCCGAACCACTCCAGTTTGATAAGCGTGAGGAAGTTGTCTTTGTTGGCATCATCCACAACATAAAGGTCACCCGGAAAGCTGTCCTCCCTCTGCTAGTTTCTTTTCTACGAGGTGGGAAGCCAGGGAATTCTTCGGATGCGAAAAAAGAGAACGTAACTCCTTGCGATCCCGCTGTCAATACACATGGTGTGAGTGCATAACGTACCTGCAGTAACCCATGTCTGTGTATTTATGCACCTATCTAGCAATACATCCGTTTCTCCTTTACTTTGTCTGTTTTCGTTTGATCATGTTGTTTGCACGTATGCACACTTGTGGTCTTCAAAGTTTTATCCTACCTCAGATCTTTGGAGTTCTGTGCACACATACCATACGGGGGCTACCCATGGTGACCACCATCCGTGGTATGTACTGCGGCAGAAAAGTCCTTTATCGGTTTCTCTTTTTGTGCGGTTATTTCGGAGGCGTCTTGAGCGTTCAAATGCATCTGGATCACAGTTTGCAGGAATTGTCTCTGGTGCTCGTATGAAAAGTGTTTCTCCTGCCTCGGTATGGTTGTTGTTCTAGGAAGCACTAGGCTCGTTTATCGGTCTCATTAGGGTCCGCCAGTAATGCACATCCTTCACTGTACGGGTGCTCAACCCGACCGTCTGGCAGACAGGGAACTCACGTTAACCGTCAGTTGACCCCACCCCAATCAGCAAACTTGAGTGAGAGCGTTTGAATCTAAGGGATGAATCTCTAATGTAAAACCGGGGACTGGCATTGATCATGGTCCCTAATATGAATGAGGTGTGAGCCCACTTGATATGGATCAGGCCTAAGACAGGTGTAAAGACAGGAATAGCACTATTCACGAGATAATAGTGTAAAAGCGGAAACCTTGGTGAAATATGTGCCGCAGAGTTTGGGGCCACATTTCTTGGAAGTCGATCGATGAAACCAGGATACATACCCAGTTTTCCGGGCGTCGCGGCAATCATATTCATCACTGGGCCAACGTGTTTGCGCGTTTAGGCGTAACTATTCTAATGCATTCAGTACTGGTAGAGTAGTGGTAACGCCTGTGTCGCCTATCACGTGACCTGAGTTCAACTCCTAGTATGGCCTAAAGTTTGCGCTCTGATAAGCTCTTTTAAGAGGGAATTTGGGTCTACTGGTTTTCCTTTGGTGCTTGCTAACGAGACTGACAGGTATGGGACTGCTTAAACATGAATGTTGTAAATTTAAATGGACTCGCTGGTGCTAGACGTAATGGACATCATAAGCTATTACCTCCGTTTGGTAACAAAACAATGGACGGTCAATTTGTGAATTATGACTCGGAACGCACCGTAGGGCGAACAGAACTGTTTAGAACCCGATTAACATTCGCGTACATCCACACACCGTTTTTAATGGGTTTGTAGTTGGGTTGCCTTCCACTGCTGGAGGTAGTCGAATCTCAGCCATGGGGAGAGACAGGGTGCTGTAGAGGCTGTGGAATCTCCGCCTGTCCTTAGGTTTGAGTGTGTACCTTCGTTCACTTGTTTACTTCCTAATTTTGGAACGACTGCCTCACCTATACAAATGTCATAAAGGAATGATCTTAGAGGATCTTTACCGTATGTCCATTTCCGTTAACCATCAGTACCATGACTTTTCTTTCCACATTCACTTTCAGTCTGGAACGCTAAAATGCGCTCAAACCTCAATGAATTCGGATTGTTGTTGCATTTCACGAAGTCTTCTGGATAATCTTCGCTCTTGGCTGGAAACTCTCAAACCAGAGGAACGCTTTGAGCTAGTCCGAAATTGCTTATCCGAGGTCGTTATTGATGATGAGGAGAAACGGGAAACGGAAATGTTTCAACCAATCGGTATCCTACCAGCTACGGTTCTACAACAGGTAACGGAGAAGTTGTATCTCCTCTCGCCTTTCGTCAGTGGAACAGTGGAGATTTCGGCAGAGTCTCCTCAACTGCATTCGACTGAGCTCGATGAGGGCTTTGAATCTAAGGTCAGTCTCAACAATCTAACAGCGGTACTGTTATCACCCCTATCACCATTGTCAGTGAAATGTGCTCGGAACGTTTGTATTCTCTGGACTCTGGGAAGAACTCTTTGATAGGAAGACGTGAACTTAATTGAGAAATACTGGAGAATTTATACTTTTTTCTCCAAGAGTGCGGTGCTAGATCGCGTTTTCTTCTTTTATATTCAGACCCGTTTGGTCTGTGTTAATGCTTCCGGTACAGTCCTGCAACTCACCTGGATTTCATCCGTACTTTTGCATTTCCGAACAAATTGTAAAAGGCTGCTGATGGACTAACCCAAGCTGGATGAAAGAGACTCCTGCATCATGATCACGTGATATGCGGACTTTTCTAGCACCTTCATTCGGGTGTCGCTCATTAGCTAATTTGATGCCCGCTGCACGTGACAAACCCCTGACTCCGTCTTTTGAACACTGGAGCACCATTTCATTTGTGCTTCGGTGCAAATAATCTCTCATTGTTTGGTTGTTAAACACTGCTCTCAAGAAAGCGGGGTCCGTCCCACCCCTCATCCTCTTCATTAACTAAAACAGAAGTGATGTGACCACAAATCCTAAAAGTTCTACAAATTCCACAACTATCTACAACTAAATCGAAGGTATTTAATGCCGGTTCTTCGCCGCCTCCACCATATATATATATATATATATATATATATATCATACTTACAATCCAGGGAGAAGCACTGGAAGTTGTGGAGCGTTTTACGTACCTGGGTAGTTGTATTAGTTCTGATGGTAGTGTGACAGACGAGGTCAATGCACGAATCTGCAAGGCACGGGTCGCGTTTGCTAATTTGAGGCACCTATGGCGTCAAAGTGGTGTATCCCTGAAACTCAAGGGACGTGTGTATCAAGCTACAGTGTGGGCTGTTTTGTTGTATGGCTGTGA
>SJOL01000719.1:1069009-1090791 GCA_004794785.1 Opisthorchis felineus | reverse complement strand
TATATATATATATATATATATATATATATATATATATATAATATCTGAAAGCATATGACGCAGACTTCTGTGGAGCCATGGAGCACTAAGCACAGGGATTACCACTTATGCCATGTATTGGAAGATAGATTACGTCAACATCACCCAGACCTTTCGCACTTTCATGATGCTACTCCATAATGCCTTTTGTTTGCTGGCTGTCTGTACTCCGTACTCAAAACGGTGCCGTCCCCAATATGCTTTGTATGTAACTAAGTTGTCACATCTTACGTATGCGCTCCAGTGCTGCTTCCTCTGATAATTTTCCCTTTGTTATCTCGCTAAGGACCACAGCTAGAGAGAAATGTGGGAGATGAATGATGCCACACACTGCAACACGTCTGCACTGTAGACGCAGCTCTTGGAACTTAGCCGTATACCATGTTAGTAGACAATGTAACTCAGATTACAATGCATCAATCAGTTAATCAGCTATAAACCGTGTACCACAGGAGCAATGGTTCCAGCTGCCACAGTTTCGATCACCAGAAAGTGGGAGAGTGTAGGACATACAGCCAAGGATTGGAGACGATGGCATGTTCAGTTAGTTCGGGAATCGGGTACCTACGAATTGGAGGCGTTAGCTTTGATGCACGAGCGCCACTGACTGTGTGATCGGGTCATTTCTGTCAATGTCATTAACCATTAGTGTTAGTGTTTTCGTACTTCGTTGTCAGGTCTTACACTGTTCACCTCTTGGTCGCTTACACTCAGTACAGAGCTAGGCAAAAAGCGCTCTGTGAGGCAGGCGGTCTTCTGTTATGCTGAGTACATGTCCTAACCAGCGTAACCTACGAAGCGTGGGTAATTCATCTGTCGCGGGAGATTTCCTTCTTCCTAAGATCATCTGGCGTACCTCAGCGCTCAGATTACGCCTCCTCATGGAATGAGTTCTTTATGTACAATGGATAGGTCTTGCTTACAGAATGCGCAAGTGTCAGGAGGGTGGACCATCGGGTCTAGCTGGTAGGGAAAGTAATATTAATTGCAATAATGCATCGTTGTTCGTGAAGCAACACGTATACAGATTATCAGCATGGGGAACGAGCAGCCAATCTGAAGATGCCCTTGGGGACCGTACCTACCTCAAGAGAGAGGATTCGTCAGAATCGACTATCTTTCATATACCTGGAGGAGTATTTTAAAGCTAAACTTCATTCTCCAAGAAACCGCTGTTGGTCGATCCATTGAGGTCGCTTCTACGGACAATTAGGATGTTTTCTCACGATGTTGTAACAGCTGCACATTATTTCGTTGTTTCCAAATTACCGTTCATTCCACTGCTGTACGAACACTTCATCGGATCTACTTGGAATCGCGGTGATCCTACTCCAGCAATTCCCTTCGCTTTCTGGAGAGCATTCTCAGACTGTGATTTTTCGATGCGCCTTGGAGGGGTGGGGGGCCGATTGAACACTCCGGTACCGGGGCACATGCATGCGTTTGTGTACTTACCCACAGCGCTCACACAATCTATCGCGGGCTTGATTTGATTACTCAGCGGTAGAAAACTCAAGGAAGATCCTGACGCTTTTCGATGGAATTGCTCAAGGTGCATCCGATGTTGGTCCATATGGACATTTCTGCTGCTTCTAAAGACACGCATAACACATTTTCTCTTGCTCTGTACAGCGCACCCCTCTTTGAAAAAACCTCTAGGGGATTGCAGGATGTATGCTTGAAGGGGTGTTTCTTAGTGAGCAGTTTGTCAGCAAGAACCGTGTCGGACGCTTTCCATTTGTATCCTGATGTCTAAACAGCCTGCTTGAATAGAATTACCCTTTTTGTCTGAAGTGTCACTCCATATGTTTGCATCTTTCTTATCGTTGATTGAAACATGGGGAACCTGTATTTTGGTGACCGGCCTCATCATCTGGATCGCTATGAACAATGTTTCCGCCTAGCCCAACGCGATTAAGAAACGTCAAATTAGATGATTTACCACAAAGGTGTGTCAACGAAATGAAACTCGATCATTACTGGATTACCCTCAGCTCCATTACCTCCAATTGGTATTAGAACAGCAAATGTACCAACGAATGGGGCTCTGTGCGCATCAGGTCCAGTCAAGAAGAGTTCTCGAATGTAGCGATTTGGTGTACCAGCTCTATCTATAGGATAATTTGTTCGAAGCTATAATCTTTAACTAAATCCGAGTCTGCGGCACAAACTGTTTCATTTGAGTAAATCAATCAGAAACTGTATCCTCCTCGTATCTTCCGGAAGTGGGGCGCAATTAAACACTTTCGATGAATGTTTCCCGTAGGGCGGGACAGGGGTTTTCTCGGGGGTGAGCACTCTATGACCAATTAGGATGAACCCTGTCTTTCCAATAGTTTATTTTAGGTCTATAACACGGATGCATTTCGTCAAGCTTCACTAGTTGATGTTGAATCAACTGTGTTCACCAAATCGTCGTATGAATTACGTGATTTCTGCGTATAGTGCTTGCACCAGCTGGCACGACTTTCGTGCCAGCGGGGTTTTTACCTTCCTTCTATCGTGGCTTCTAGACCGTCGTCATCGCCCAGCAAGACTAAGCGTACTTGTGACTGATTCCCATTCTTCTCCAATCTGTTTCCAGAATCTGAGTGGATTTGGTATTGTTCTAAACCGAGGGCGTCGCTTGACCCTACCGATCGGTCATGGAATCAGGTCGTACCACAACGCTGTGTCCAAACGAATCACCAATTCTAAGCGGGTCCACTTACAGACGTCTGAAGTGGCGGACGATACATGTAGCTTGCCTGGCGGACTACCACAGAAGCCTAGTTGGCTGGAAGTGAGTTGTATTTATCTTGTTTCCGGGGAATTACTGTTAAAGTTGTGTGCGCAGTGTGATCTTGTTTAAGCTTTCCTGTCTTTTCTATTAGAACACACACTCATTCACTCATTGAGTAATTCGTTCATTAGGCCACCGTCCTTTTCTGGAGGCACAGCCCTAAAACTGTCAACACTTCAATGATTAGTACATGTTTGTAACTAGCTTGCTTGTTCAGCTATGCGGTAGCATTTTCACTTTTATGGTATTGGATCCACACAGCCTGTTATCATATTCAGATGTCGAGGTTGTTAGATCGACTTCTGTATGTGGGTAAACTGGCTCGTGATTACCGCTTCGATGTGCTCCACATGTTCAACTACCGTCCATCAAAAAAGGTAGTTTTCCAAAAGGGTTGAGGGGTACAGATTGTAGGATGATAGCGAAAAATAAAAACGCTGTCCTCGGGCTAAATACATTCGTGACTACTTCTTGTTGCATGTGAGTAGAAACCCCGCAAGAGGTGGAACGCATCTGACCCCAGTGTCGAGCTGGACTGCTTAGCTAGAGTTTCACTGTCGTTCCGCTTTGAAGAAATACACAGAAAAGAAGCTCAGAGTGAATTTGATCATGGACTTACCAGTTGAGACCACGTGTTCTGACTCTCGTGCTGCTCCGAGTTAAAGGTGAGTGTAAATGAGGGTACTTATCAAGGCGTGCAACTAATAAGCCCGTTCCATTTCTCTAGATTTATGGATCTTCAAAGTTGTTGTCTGTGACTGTTATGTGGGTTCCACGATACAATCGCTGTAAATGACTTGGTATCCCCTTTGATATGATACTAGTGACGGCACTGTTAAAAACTCCTGGACAGCCCACTATCGGCCTCAACTTTTCACGGCTCACCAGGTAGGCTTCTGATTTCCATCAACCTTATTCCATACTTAATCACCAAATTCGTTGTATGTGCAGATAAACATTCATTTGTGAACAAGATGATGTTACCGGATGACTCGACTGAATCCCCCAGTTTATTCTAGTTCATTTCAAACCACGTGGGCTCCGTAGGTCGCTAGCCCATTTGGCGGGCCACACTAGTCCTGAGAAGTCTGGAAGTGGAGTTGTTGCTCAGATCACCCATCGAATGTGGAACTATACACGGAGGGCCTCAGCGCGGCCGACTCATCCCAGATTATTGAAGGCTTAATGTAATCAGTTGCTTCACGTTAGCGTCTTCTTTGTGAGACTTTCTGTCAGTCGTTCTGGTACCAACGGGCTATCAATCTTTGTTCTTGAATTTGAGACAAATGCCTCAAGCGAGAAAACCGTGGAATTTTGACTGGCTTCTCCTCTTTCAAAACAGCCAGAATACCTGAGTCGACTACCTGCCTGGTTCCCTGAGCACCTCACAGGCAATTATTCAGACGCAGTGGAGGACGTGAGCTTCAGACTGTACCGGCGCTTATCATCTCTACCTGCGTCTACGTGTACTAATCCACCGGATGATGGTAAACTCCGAGTGATAGACCGTGCTGAGATTGAACTCCTTCGAGCTTCGTTTGGTGAACTGAATCGATCCGGACCATCGACAGTATGTTCAACGGAAGTTCATACTACGCAGGTGCAGGCTTCTTTCGCACCACACGGTTTGGAATGGCTTCGGTCGCATCCTCAATTGCAACAGGTCAGTTTCCGATGATCCGTACTATATGATCTTGATGGTTCCGTTCTTCAACGGTCACTGTGTCCACTTATTCACCTTCCTTCTCGTCAATGTGGTTCATTCGGGCCTTTTACCTAAATAAATCCTTTTAGGTTTACTCTGTACAACGTCAGTTGGTAGTTGGTCTTCAGGCAAAATCAAATTGCTGGAACTCGTGCTGTTCACCTCTTTGTTAAAGTAATGGTGATTTCTTACTGGCGCGTAGTCCATAGGTGGAATCCGACCACAATTTTCATTGGTCTCCTCGAATAGCTGTGATAAGTTGTGGTACGCACACATAATGGGGTTTTGCTGAACATACCTGTTTTGTGCGGCTTGCTCGGACCCGCGGATGGGATTTGCGTGTATGGTTGAGCTCGATTTCGGGCATACAGCTTAGGCCCCCAACTAAGCCCGAACATGTTTTAAACCTGTTACGAAAATGTGCTTTTGCTAGTCGCTCTTGTTTATTCAGAACCCTGCTAGGAGACCTGCAGGTTGCAACTCCTTTCGCTGATGTGCAGTTCGACTCTGTGAAGTTCGACTTGTTAATATATATATGGCGTGCTAAGCGTTTATGCCAAGAAGATGAGGATTCGAACATAATGCGAACGAAGACATGTATGTCAGGTGTATGATTCGAACCTGTTGCCTCTCCTTCAGACTAGAGCTCTGTCAGCTGGTTCCCACCGTGCACGTTATCCCGCGCTACAGATATTTACCTGAGTTCTAGATTGATTCGCCATATCTCACATGTTGCTGTCTACCAGCAGCACCAGTGAACCTTTCTTATGGCTTCACAGCGGTCCAGACATTAGCGGCATCCGCATGTGGAAGGTGTGCGATTTTGAATATGGTTACAAATCTCATTAAACTTGATGCTGTTGCCTGCACATATCTGAACTGCGGGAGCCCGAGATAGCTCATTGGTTAAGGTGCGAACTTACTGTCCGGAAGGGCCTTGTTTCGAATTCAACCTCGGCACCCCGACTACTCCTGTCTAGGCTTGGGTAACTTGGCAGTATCTCAGCCTCGTGTTCCCTTCGGCTGGCATGGCAGCCAGACACCGCAAGATTTTTACACCTGAGCGATTTTTTATTTTATCTGAACCATAGACACCAGAAAAAATGCTGTATGACCTCGATAAGAGTTCATCTGCAATGGAAATTCTTGCGTTGCAAGTCGAGGAAATTCTTGGATACTGTTTGTTTCGGCAGGCGTAATCTTGAGACTCCGCTTTGGTCAAGTCTGAAACTGCCCAGTCGGTCAACTGTGGTCGCCTACAGCGGTTATATGTTTGGCTTTCTGGCACCGTTGCTCTTGCTACCCGTAAGGTTTTTACAACTCATTACAACTCCGGATTCTTTTCCCATGCGTCTTATACGTTGCATGTAACAGCTCTCAGATATGCTACGACCTCGTACTCTGTGTTTTCGCTTGTCCGTGATGTTCTTCATTGAATATATATATATTGTCCAACAAAACAGGAGCTACAAGGCAAACGATCACGTATGTTTTTTCCAGTTGTTATATGTGCACATATTGATTTTTCCAAGCACCCTAGTTAACGTTTGTTCTCGGATCCGTATTGTTCACTTTCTGGTTTGTTCCTCATACATCATGGCCGTTACTCATATATTGTCCCATTTTGCATGGGGCTCATCACTCACAATTCGTGCACTATTCCGCTGCTTTTACGACTGATATCCATCATGGCTCAGGATTTTCCGACACCCAGCAAATTATTTTTTATCAAGCACCAACTCTGTACAAACTGTCGAAATCCCTTCTGTGTCAGTTGCCCGAAACCATGCACAACTTCATATTCTTTGGCTTTAAACGGTCGTAGTTGTTGGTGGTTTTGAGGGTTGTAGAATGCACATTCACGTGACTCTCGTTTGAACAGTCGTTCTTCTGTTCTGACGCAATCATTCTGATGAGTTCACACCGAAGGGGGAAGCACTGAACTCGAGTTTAGCTCTTATCAGGTTGATTGCGTTTGATAGTTCATACGCATGTGTTTGTCTGAGGCAGGAACATCGTGTGACGGTTTCGGTGTGTTGTCTCTTCCCTCGAATTGATTGTTTAGTCGGTCACGTGACTAGAATTCCACAAACGGCAACTTTCCGGTGGTTCTTTCATCCCGAGCACTGTGGTCCACATCGACTGGATAACATAATTCGTGTATTGTCCAGGGAACTACTGTGCTTGTTATGCTTCATTGTGCTTCATTATGCTGTCTTTTTTCACAACGCAACGTTCTCATGCGATTGAAGTGACTCACGTGTTTGCCATACAGCTTTTTGATCGACGAAATTTGACTTTTGGTGGCGTTCCTTGTGAATAGATCGTACTTTTTCGGAAAAGTTTGATAACAATCGGTAGATTTATTGCTGGGCAACGTTTCGCTTCTGACACAAAAGCTTCTTCAGGCCAAGTGACTAGGTTACGAGGTTGGTCGAGATTTAAGGCGGAAGGAGAACCAATCAGCTAAGTCAAGCTAATCTGTGTTAGGTGTCGGCCGAAGGACTTTGTGTGTTAGGGTGGGTGACCAAATGTTAGGCCGACGGGGGAAACCTACATGGATTTGGGTCCGGCCTAAGGTCTAGTTCTTCTGGTTCGGTTCACGTGTTGACCCCTCTTCAACGTCGTTTGCATTTTCCATCCGTCTGTGTGGGTGAGCCAGTACTACGATAGTTGTGTAAGGAAGAGGGATTCTGTGAACTTTGGTTGGGTTGGGGTTTCCACCCCCCTGTTTTTGCTACTGATTCTAAGTGCATTGACAACCGCACAGTCACGTGTCAACTCGGTATATCTAAGACTGCTTTCCATACGCTCGCCAGTTCCACACCCTCGATTCTGTTCACGCTGTGATGCTTAGTAATTTCCACCGCCTCGGCTATTAGCCGCTGTGGTGTGAATCGAAGTCCCAGTCCTAAAACGTCCACATTCTCCAGATCTATTCTATGTCCCGTGTCTAAGGTATGTACCGCCGTCGCTGAGTCTTTGACCAACGTTTGGTGTTCTTCCGCATTCCTTGGTGGTTTGTTTATCCTCCTTTTATGCTCACCACTCTTGGTGTGCAACTCCCTGGCAGTTTGCCCTTTCATTTAGATCGCCTCTCCCAAGTTGAAAACTTTATCTTCGATGCCCTTCAAAATCTCTTCGAATCCAACACGAATTTGCCCGGTGTTTTGGTTGCTATTGCATTATCGAACTTACTTAGCCTATAGTTTCATAACAAGCATTTTCCAACTACGTCATTTTCGTCCATCTTTGGGGAACACCCAATGCACACGCTGATAACGCCACATGTTCGCCGTATATTCCCGTGGTAACTAACAGAGGATTCCAGCACAAACCCAACTTTTTTGCCTACACTGACCTCAGTAATGTGGAAAAGGACATGCTCAATGTTGGCAATTAGTGAATAGATGTTTGAATCCGTCACGAAGAGACCGGACTCTATCGCGATGTGACGGTTTGCATAGCTTTATATAAAATTTAAAAAAAATAATCGTTCAGCTATTACACGTTTCCGATGCATAGCTGCCATGCCACCAAAAGGAAGCACGAGGGCTGGGATATTATCAGGTTGCCAAAACCTAAACAAGAACAGTCGAGTCGTCGGGGTCGGGTTCGAACCACGGACCTTCCAGTTGGTAATTATACACCTTAACAACTGAGCTATCTCAAACACCTCCATAACCCATTGACACTCACAGAGCCTCTCATACCGTTGGATATAGGTCTGACTAACAGTCTCCTGGTCCTGCAGGTTGGGGTTGGATCATGTGTGGTGACTTGCTTCTTTTAAAACATAGGCTGCTCTCATGCTATTAAGCCAGTCATCGCTACCTTGCAGTTGGGCTTTTGAACCAAGGGCTTTGATTGAAGACCCTGATCGTCCTCTTATTTAGACCTGGTAGCCCTGGCAGTATCCCACCCCACGTACAGCCGCGAACTGTACTTTTGCAAATAATCTCGTTTCACGTCGGCTGTCGCGTGGTGTCATCAGCCGGGTCGCTTTACTTGCTACATAAAGCAGGTGGGCTAGAAGAAAACAGACAACTTCTGGCACCTCTCTTCTTCCTCTTTCACATGTTCATTCTTTTCTCGCTCCTTTCTGCGTTGCTAGCGACATCTGCGCGGGCTTATTCCAAAGGGCTGACGGGTCCGTTCGCCGTTACCTGCAATATCTACGGTTACGTTGGCCGCCACAACAGACGGCTAGTTCACTTGGCAGCTTTTAACGTTCGTACTCTGAAACAAACTAAACTCCGGACTGCTCTTGTGTGTGAGCTGGACTCGCTGTCTGTTGATGTGTGCTGTCTCTTTGAAATGACGATTCAAGACCAAAATATGGTAGTTTGTCACTGACCTTCCCATCGGTTTCCTCTCGCTTCCGCTGTCACACCTCTGGTGATCCAGAAGTCGCTGCGGTTGATTCTGCTGGGGTCAGCATTGTTCTAAGCCAGCGAGCTGAAAGGTTTTTGCTTGAGTGGTAGCCCGTTGATGGTCGTTTGTGTGCAGTTAGTTTGACAACATCTACGAGAGTGTCTCGTAAACGCCCCGACAACCGCGGTTTGTTCGTTATATCTGCTTTGTCCCAACAGATTGTAGCTCTGATACCCTCAAAGGGTTTCTACGACACTTTGAGCACCTTGTTGCGGCGGACTAAGAGCTCATTTGACTAGTCGTCGTGGACTAGAATTGGGAGGCAGGGACGAAGTTTTACGGCAGTGAAGTGCTCTCTTGTGGTTTTGCAGTCAATGGCAATGAAATGTTTGAACAAACAGTCTCCCCCTTAAAAAAGATGGTGACATTTCATCGCACCCGTGATGGGAATATTTTCATCTGAAACCAACTTATGCTGCCGCGACATTTGGAAAAGTGCATGCACCACTGATTGATAAGTTTAGTATCCGGTTTGGAGTGGAGCTAGTGTACACTCAGTGCACTGTATCCGTGATTAGTCGATCTTGCTGGGGTGGGATTTTTCACTCCCATACTGTAATCAATCAATGGACCTGTATTGTTCTCGGACAAAGTTATTCCCTAAAATGTCTATAGTGTGAGAGATTTGCCAATCAGTCTTATGTGTACAAATGCATCGACGGTGATGGTTGACAATACTCATCTGCTTTGCAAGAAGGATTCGTCCATAACATAACATAGGACCGGTTTTTTCATGCTGAGGTTGTGTTTGATGATGTCACGATGAACCGTCCCTTGAATATTGATGGGCTACTAATGTCGTTCTAACTCTAACCCAGCCGGATTCATACAGCTTAATTCTGTGTAAACGTCTAGTTTGTAAGACAAAACCAGCCTATGGCGTGCAGTCATTCAGTCTGTTATGAATCACGGGCGGTGTAAGTCCCGAAAATCCATCGAGAGATTCGAACCCACAACCTTTCGGATTCTAGCATAGAACTAGTAAACATCTGGTCAGTCAAATCTCAAGTGCATAGTGTAATGCTAATCACTTTTTATGCGAGGACTGGTGGCTAAATGAGGTGAGCAATCTCGAGGAGACAAATCCCCTCACTAGGTCTGCAGGCAGTAAGAACAATGCATGTGTTGTAATTCGCACGTCCTAACTCCGGGCACATGGTTCTGTTGTCCAGTCGGTTGAAGGTCATGTGCCGGACCCCATCCACGCCAGTTCAATGAACCATAATATCGGGGCAAAAGGCCTTCCCTGATTGAGGCTTTAGAGAACCGACCACATCTTTACTTGAAGGATTCCAATGCGCATTACACGGACCATTTCGTTAGCTTGTGCCTGTGTCGTAGGCCAATGTAGTTCTGCGTCAGAGTCACAAACCTGTGACTTCGAACTCACTGCTGACCGTTTGGTTGATACTGTCCAGGCATGATAATCCTGGCTTTGGGTTGTGTGGTAGCTGTGCACCGGAATAATGCTGTGGCATTATTTCGGTGTAAGATCCTGAACCGCCTCCGAGTTTCGGGAACTGGGTGGACTGCGGTCGGTCTGTTTGAGAAAACTGGTCAGCAAAATTTTACGTCTAAGGTTTTTGATATTTCTTTCTTAACTCGCCGAATGTGGAGGTACAATAAAACCTTTCCACTATGCGGCTCTATTTTTGACCAGCTCTCTTAGGGAACCGCTTTTAGTCGGCCAGGTCAACATCTTGTTGTAACACGTGCGTAGCAGGTTCGTCGAAATTATCGACACAAATATTGAACACCGCCGCTTCACTAACATGCAACCGTAATTTATTTTAGGGTCCTGTCTCCTATACCCAATTGAAAGTGCATTTAGGCGCCCGTTCAGACATTAGGATAGAAATTGACAACAAGAACGCCACTGGTATGGATAAGCAGCAGCCTCACGCGGACTACACCCAAGAAGGCGTTCGTACCGACAGTAGTCAGACTGCTTAGGTCGAAGGTTGGCAAACTTTATGCACTGAACTAGCTACGGAAAATGGCCTGGGAACATTTGCTGCCAAGTCGCCAACTGTGTTCTTTCTTGTTTAGAACTAAAGCACGAGCGTAAATTTCTTGTTATGTACTTTAATCTACGAAAGTGCTCCCAGTCACAACGATTTCTGCGACGTTCGTGCATCTTGGACGACCGTTTTCGATCTGTCAAGTTGGTGGCCATTGTTCAGGAAAGCCATTAGCTGTTCACATTGAATGCCGATCCAGTGTTGCATTCTTTTCGGTTCGGCTAGGAAGGTTATTTGTTGGGGCTTGGGACTGTGGTAAACACTTCTTTCGACCCCGAGGGGGATGCATTGTTATCGTTGTGTTATGATTGCTTTCACATCGGGTGTTTTTTGGGTGGACTACTGTAACGCTGTCATAAGATCACTTCACCAGTATGGGAAAGTTTGTCACAATCACCGACTGAGTTTAGCAGACCATCATGGTACAGCATCCCGAGTTTTTCCACACCATGTATTCTTGCTGACCTTCCGTCTCTATGATTTGTAACTGTGTCCGTTTTTTTGCACGATCGCTGGTCAACATGCACGCATAAATCACTGCGGTACAGAACATTTTGGGAGTTTCACTTCTCATAAGTTTTTTTGCAATTCCGCTCTCTCTCTACCCATTCGGTCTCGGCTTTAGAAAATCCGACCACGAAGCTGCCACATTCGTCTGCGAACACTGTTCAAGTTCCATTAGGCAAGATGGGAGACAATACGGGACTATCCGCTTCTCTTTCTACTTCAAACGAGTAAATGCTTGCTCGACATCAACTGGGTAGGTTGGGCCTTCTTGTGCGGTCGTTGAATCTTTTATTGAATTGATGGATTGGCATACACCTGTTTACTTGTTGGATGGGATATCATACAGGTTTGGGGCTGGTTCGGGTACAAAGCGTCACGGCAATCTCCCATCCCCCTCCCCTCCGGAAGAGAGAGCAGTACGGTAGACAAAATGCTTGTCTTTTCTTGGAGCGGCATCTCTTTCAGACGATGATACACTAAGGAATGCTGCCTTGGGCTCCAGGGCAATGGCTTCTTTTCGGAGAGTTCTGTCGTGGGATAGTGCTTCGATATGACTGGCCAGCTTCGATGCACGCACACCAGTGCTGACTGCAAGTCTATCCAAGTCGGTTGTTTCTCGTTTTCATCACCGTATTTTCTTTGATGACTGAGTCACAGTGGCCAACGGGGAAATGGTTCGCTGAGTCAGCCACTATTATTTGGTCATGCCATGTGAATTCATAGCATTTGATGTGTTCGTTTTGACCGCAACAACTAATTCCGTGGCCCTTTAATGATAAGATAGAATTGTTCAGCTATAGCACCCTTTCGGTGCCTAGCTGCCATGCCACCCGAAGGAAACACGAGGGCTGGGATACTACCAGGTCGCCCAAGCCTAGGCAGGAGAAGTCGAGGTGCAGAGGTCGGGTTCGAACCGCGGACCTTCCGGTCAGTAACTTCGCGCTCTAACCACTGAGCCATCTAGCCCTTGGCGTTGGTTCGTTTTGTGATGCCTTCATTCTTTGTCCTTAAGACGACTGTGCTAGTCGAACATTTTAGCTGACTATTTACTCATTTTATGGAGACTGTATTCCGTGATCTCAGGAGTTGTCTGCCGTACTGTTGTTGCCTACGAATGACGGTCAGATGCCAGATTGAGACCCGATTTCGGTTCTGACAACGAATGCCATACACTGAATTGAGACAAAACTGCACTATATCGGACATGATCGTACCGATCCAAGTCTGCAGCTGTTCTTGAGTGATTTAACTTGAATCGTTTCCGGAAGTATGTGGTAACGGTACCCCCTTTGCCCACGTAATATTCACTCTTCATCTGTGCTTCAGTCTCAAGCGAGACATTGCTTCTAAAAGCAGGCTAAACCAGGTGAGGCAGTGGTGGACACTGAGCCTTCGGTGAGGCTGGATGGTGAGCAGTAATAAACTCTGGATCTATAGTTGAAGGAGATCCCATAATTCTATCGCGCCACGGGTTGTTCGAGGTTTTCCAGTTAGTGCACAGCAGAGTAATATTGCATATAAGAACCTGTTACTCGTTACAATATGTTGTATTTGAGTGCGCAGTGATAGTAGAAGGCCAGTTGATGGGATCGGGGCCTGCAAAATCCGGTGGTACATTTGAAGATAGTTTGGATACACCACACTTCAAAGTCGCCACATTTTCACAGACCTCAGGGCGTTTTGTTTAGAGTAGATGGGGTTTGATGACATACTACTACCCAACGTTACAAGCAACTTGCAGCACTTTTTCCCTACCCATTCCATCTTATCTTCGGGGACTATAAAAAACCCAAGCTCTTTGCACGCGCCTCTTTTCTCACCTTCAATTTTAGTGCTCGAAGCATGCAGAACATCCCTGGTGTTCTTCCAGCTGTGAATCGACAACACTGTGCATTACGACCGCCTTTTCTGCCAAGCCCCACTCGTCAATTATCACATGGTACCAATCCGATTTGCAGACTGCACATTGCCTCAGTGTGGTGGCCGTTTTGACTGTCGCTGCGACTGCCCTTGCACTCTACCTAATGCCAGTCGGATACGGCCTTCTCAACATTAATCTCTCGTTTTCTATGAGTACTTTTGTGCCATTTCCAATTGATGCTGTGAAATCGATTTTATTCTTCAGAATCCAAGCTGTCCAGAAACATTGCTTCTCTGTTTTTCTAAATTAGTTTTGCTTGTCTGGATAGGGTTGGACTTGTAGGTTTTGGCACAGTGGTTGAGCGGGGCAGGGGGCTATGGATGATGACAACCAAGGTACTTATTCCGTGTTCCTCAGTCTATACTACTTAGTCGGCGTGGAAGTCAGATCGTTTGATCCCTTGTACATTCGGATCTGTTCTGGGAATTACACTACTGACAGAGGCATCTGAAATGGGTTCAGGGTGTTCAGGAGTTTTCCCACTATGAATATGTAGCATCGGTCGTCGTGTCATCAGATCACTTCGAATATGTTTATTGAATTGTCCGTCACTGTACTAATAACAGTTGTTCAGCTGCAACACCGTTTCGGTGCAGTGAGCTACCTCGAGCTCACTGTGGGGACACCAGTTTTGTTTATTTCCAAAATGGACAGTCACGTGTTATCAATAGTTGTGTGAACGAAATATCGCTGCGTCCCCTATGGAGAAGGTGACCGAAATCATTGAGACACTCGCTCTGGTTGTGTTGATTCGAGTGTCAGACTCACTTATCTGCACTAAATCGTGTTCACAAATTTACTCTCTACTGCTACCGGTACTAAGCTGGTATCTGGGTTTTCATCCATTCGGCAACTATTCATTGTATGTGTGCAAATTGTGTCGGGAGGTGTCAAAAAATTAACCTTTTGCTGTCCTGCTATATTGAATTGTGGATCAAACGCATTTGCTGTTTATTGGCGCATATTTTGAACTTAATTACTCATAAGCCAATAAAAATGATAAAAATCCTGAGTGCCACGCCCACTTTGTACTGCGCGTAATGTTCATCAAACATTTAAGGGAATCCTGGGTGTATAAGTCTCCACTCTTAGCCACCGTCTTACAAGGTGTTAATAGTTTTCAGTAGACTTATTCGATTGACCTTATGGGGTCGACTTTCGTAAAACCGCTTGGAAAATAGCCTCCATTCAGGTCAACTGGACGCAAGTAGATAGGTAGCAAAGTGTACTGTGGCAGGGATTGCGCTGTGTACAGCCTCTTTCGAGAATGCGATCAGTTTTGGCTTGTCCTGTCCTTACGTGGTTATTCTATTCACAATCTTCGCAACGTCTTGATACGCACACACAAATAGAATGCATTAAGTTGGTAAGCGCTTCTTCAGTCCGCCTACTCACAGTAGGGTTCCGCGTTTCCTTCTACCATCTGCTAGTGGGCACACGTTTGCAGTACGGCAATATCCGTTTATCGATCAATTCATTCAAATATGTTCTACCCACGTGATTATCATCGTGAAGACGGCATGGGGTCTGTCATAGTATGTGACGGGCCTGTCCCCGATCGACTAAGTTGGTCTGTATTTATGCTGAAGATAGCCTTTTTGAGACAAACTTGATAGACGGAAATTATCCTCATGCTGGTTCGGTTCAGAGCCATTGATGGGCCAGGTAATCACAGAAAAAAGAAAAGAACTGGACACCACTAGAAGAATAGGACAGAACTAAACGTTCTCCTGTACTTTGCCGCATGCTGCGTTTGCATTTTTCTATTTTCATGATTGTATTTGGGGGGTTGGTAACGCAGGGTAAACTACTTGCTCTCCACTGTACTCTATATTTGCCGATATCACCGGACGTTTCCAGCCATAAGCATTCAGCATCCATCAGTCCTTGAACGGGAAGTTGGGATGAACCCACCACAATCCACCTGTCTCTTCATTCCTTTTCGTCACGTTATCGGCCGACCACCTGGGTTTCTTACGATTTCTATTAACAGTTATTCGATGTAATGGATGGTCACTCATACGTTAAACATGCCCGAGCGGAGGAAATTTCAGCGATCCTTGTCGCACAAATAATAGCAGTACTGTGTAAATGCCGACTTTGAAAAAAAAACTGCTACTTGTTCGTGTCTGTGCATTGATCAGGCCGACTTTAACAGTGCTGCCCGCACTGTTGCGTCATACGCACGCCTCTTTGATGAAAGCCTCACGTAAAGTCGAACTTCGAACTTGAGGAATGCTAACCTTTCCTTGGAGATACGTAGTGCAACCTCATCTGCAATACCCCGGTCATCAGTAACACAACTTTCGGTATTCACGAAACTACCTACTACTCCTGGTTTATCACTCCTCCCTCCAGATTCGTAGCGAACAAGGATGTTATTCAGTCCCGGAAAATTTATTTGAGGGTGCAAACCACATGATGAATCGTGCAACCTGGACTGTCAGTCGGTCTAGCAAGTCATATTAACTTATTGTTATCATCTAGCCATTTGCGAAACTTCAACTACGTCATTCTTATCCCTGGAGGAGGGTCAACTACACAGGATCCAGCGTCCAGAAATTTCCTACATAAAAAGCCATCGACACCTGTCCGGTACTCTGTATTTACGTAGACAGTCCCATGGGACGTTCCTTTCAAACGAATTTAAAGCCACAGGTATGTCCGGAAAGACTTTGGGTATCGGTCTCTGATAGGGGTGAGGGTATTCTAGAATCTCGCGAATGCTAGGACCTAGTCAGCCCGACGTTGACTAAGGCAAACCCCGACTTGTTTCTCGTTTGTTCCTCACTCCAGTTACGTTACCTGTGAATGATTCCGGAAGGCGGGAGTTTCGGCACTGTTTTGAAAATCGGTGCGGGGGAGGATACTCGATTTACTCTAGGATGACGAGTCTTTTCGTCAGACTAGACCTTGGATTACACAGTGGTTAATTCTCGTGCTGGCGTGTCGCCACCATCTTTGGAAGTCGTTGAAGACAGATTACTTTGTAAAGATTAAGGTTCACAATCTCTTTTCTGACTGTCTATCCAGCTTAACAGGCCAGGGAGCAAAAGTGGGCATAGCTGGTAGTTCAGAAGGTCCAAGTACCCTGTTAGACTGAACTTCAAAGTTAGGTATTACACTCGGAAGATCGTGATGCGGTGCCGAAAATAAATGCCCTTCTTTGGCCTTGACAACCGAGAAGTATCACTAGCTTCATTGTTCTTTGCCTACCCATACCTCGACATTCCCGCCACCCACATCATCCGACGTCCAGTCACTGTCATCCGCCAATCAATCCGGCAGTCCTTTTCGTTTTAGCAGCTTTCAACGTCTGGACTTCGTCGAACGGATCACCAAGGATCTGCTTCTTAGACCCTACTTTCTGTCAGTATCGACGCGTGTTATTTCTTGAAAACGCACTTATAATCTTCAGCTTGGTCCTACGATGCAATGCCTGATTTGTTATGTTTCACTCCTCGAGTGGTAGTTCAGGGTATGTGGGTTGTTAAGGTCACCCTCAGCCTCGGAACGGAACGTGCCTGACTGGACTAGACCATCGTAAACACCTCTCTTTGTCCTGCTCGGTTGTTCTGCTCGATCACGGTCACTACTGGTCGGGAACGTGGTGTCGGCTTGTAATTCGCTGACCGATTCTAGTCCCGAAGGTGAAAGGTATACTTTAATGAGACCTATCTGGACTGTCGCGGATCGCCAACAACATAAAAATTGACCGAATGGGTCCTGTAGAAGATCTTCTCGGTAGTCGGTTCGAAAATGACATTTGCCATACTATCATCGGGAAGCAATTCCTTCAACTACGCGTTGACCATAATCGTTTCTGATCATCACACATCATGTGACATGACGTTCACTAAATACGAGTCGGTTGTGAACCTTGTTTGGATCATGTGACAATCAATTAGCGATGGGGGACAATAATTCAAGGTTGTCGTTCCCCCTTCTGGTTGCTCATTTTGACTCTGATCACGTGATAGCTCGTACGGGTTTGGCGAGTCGATTTCCATCATGGTTCTGTAGGCCAATAAAAGTTAACCACCGTAAATTAGTCGAAGATCGTTTAGAAGCAATCACAAGTCAATGAACCAAACGTTGGTAATAAATATTTTGATGGGAGTTGACAATAGATGAAAGTGACTATGATACTACCCTCTAAAACGTTTCCCACAACTTCCAATTTACTAGAAATCGGAGCTTTTTTGTCATTCCAGCAAGTGACGACAATACACGCGGGTCGCTCAAACGGCGACTACACTTAGACAGCGCAAACACTAATGAACACTAAAGACTAAAGATGGAGTAGGCTTCTGCAGTAGACTATCGTACCCTGTGTCGTTCGACTTGGATGTTCTTTTGAAATTAAGCGACAGTGATTGAGACATTCAACGCATTACACGGTTCAGGAATCTACTGTCAGTACCGTTCTCTAGAAGGGTAGTCGAACACTCGAAAAATAGTTGGCTGGTCTATTGCAACACAACAACTGGCATCAACTTCTGAGGGAGAATCGGACCTGAGGATCATTCCGCCAATGGAAGAAGAGGTACAAAGTGAAATCCTCAGTAAATTTCGGCGGTCTTTAATGCCTTAGTCGTCAGTTTGACGAGACAGTTCCAGACAGTATTGAGCAATGAGTTCTTCTGCAAGAAGGGTACACGAGCAGTGTTGGAAAACCGTCGATCTGTCAGCCTGTTAGCTTTAGGTTCCAGTCGACGACGCGGCCCTTCTTGGATCGGAACCCACGGAATAGCTCTTAGCTAAGCGATCAGGTTCGCGCTTCACAGTCATGTGGTTTAACATAGTTTTGCAACACTAGGTATGACCGAGCCTAAGCCATATGAGCTAGTTGTCGCAGTTGATGACGTTATTTATATGGGTAGTTAATCAGCACTAATAGCCAGGGTAGGCATCCAATCACTCCTAGGTAAAGCGGGAGCGGGTTTTTCCAACCCAGGTCAACAGTAGCATCGAATTGACATCTTCCGTCTATCAAGGGTAATTGTCAGGAAGGTCAGATTCCTGGAAATAATCCCAGAATGCCTGAAATCTACTGCGACCCTCAAACTCCACCACAATCTCAATAGGGAAGCCGGCAAGCATCCAGGCTAGTCAATCAATCAATTAGTCAATTCAGCAACAGCCTGGATCAGTGAAAAGTGCCATCCAAATAGCGCGAGGCTCCTGGTAACTGTTGCACTCGTTTTTTAGCAATCAAGCTGTTGTGTTCTTGCTGGCCAGGCTTTTTCTGACACAAAGGAGATAACATTTAGATATAACAGTAATGTTTACAGCGCTGCAATGTGCTTTATGATGTTATGAGGGCTAGGAACTTGATCAGTGCGAATTAACTTTAAAGAGTTCACGTTTACGTGTGATAAGAAGACTTCCCATGTTTGTCCACTGATGTTTCCGAAACGCCGCCAGATTCTGTTGGGAACAGAACATCAGCAATGCTGTCTTTGGGGGGATCTCATTCGATATTTTGGGCTGATTGCACGCCATCGACTGCATTAGCTTGGTCATATGTCTTGAACACTAACAAAGGAAGGACTTTCCCAACCGTGCGAATCGTGAGAGCCAGTTAAGAGAAGTTGTTTAATAACTTGGTGAAGAAGTATGAATACCTTAACAGGCAAGATCGGTTGCGTTGGCAGACAACACCCTTCCGCTTGAAGCCCCCAAAACGGGCCATATTAATGGTTAGAGTTACTAACATACGTGTCCCAATTACAGCCAGTGGTCTCAGTGCGCCAAAACAGTTACCTTCAGTGCATAACTGTCTCCTGATCTCCACACTTAAAACTCAAAGTCCCTGTAACATCACTTCTGTTAGGAGAACAGGATGTCGGCGGTCGCCTCCATTGCGCAGCTCCACCCCGATTCCCAAAATAATCTCTGAATGAGAATCTGTGGCAGCTAGGACCAGCGTGCAATTCGTTCACGGTTTGAAGCTACTGAGGTTGATGTGTGCAAGTGTTGTTTAGTGACTCGGGGATTTGCTTTTGGCTCAATTAACCTTGGAATGGCATATCAACTAGCAATACACGCGATTGCCGTGCATGGTTTTGTTTTTCCTCGCATGACAGAGCATGCACAACCTTATAGAAAGAAAATATTGATGATGTGTACCTGTCGTCTCGCAGGGAATATGAACTTTGAAGTATGGACATGTTTCATGCACCAGATGGCAGTGTTAGTTACCTGAGGAACAAGGAAAAAGTAGGCTATCGTATAGAAGTGCAACGCCCTCTGTGCCGGAAATTACAATCAGCTGAGCAATCGCGGACGCTGTTTTGTCTCTTCGTTTCATTTCCGAATAGACTGCCTTGTTGAGCACGAATTCAACACCCTTATTGTTAACTTGAGACGACAAAACCACTGGAGCCATCGATGCTGTGTCTCTTTCTCATTCCTTGTCCTCCAAGTCCATTTTATTCCTAGTAAAATAGCGCAGCTCCTTCTTAGTGTCCACTATCTGTGCTAAAATTGTCCTTCGATGATAGTGTGCCAAATCTGTATCCCTGAAGAGATCGGTTCCAAGGATATAACGATTTGGGCTAGTACCAGGGCCTGCACTCGTTGAGGGAGGGTCTGAGAAGTCTCCTGACCAAAACCGAATGAACGACATAATTCAATTGGATACTCAGATTACCATCCGCATTTGGTTTCTGGATAGTCGTCTTGTCACGTATAGGGCCTTAGTTCTCAACGCTTGGTTTGCTGAACTGATGTCAACGGGGCTTACATGACTCTTGTCGGAAGGGGTGAATCGGTCTAGTCTTCAAAGGCCAGATATGTACACAAGTCACTTGACATGATGTGTTTTTGCCAGTGCACTCGGTGGGACTTGACACATCCACTTGCCTGTAAGCCTTGGTCAATAAGTCGGTACCCATGGGGCTTTTCTTATGGTGGAACTGAAAATTTATTCATTTCCACGAGCGTCTCTCTTTCAGGAGTATAGATCACTTATGATTGACTAGAACTCAGAAATGGGGATTTCACCACATAAAAGAGTGAACGTAATGGCAGTAAATGTTGTCGTGAAAAGTCACGATTACCTGTGCGGAAGTACCACATTCATGCCGTGTCCTTGTGCCACTATGCTCAACTGAAACTTCAAATTTTTCTTACCCCTCACAAATTACAAGTAACCAAAGAAGGTTGTGAAATATTCAATGGTGCTCGGTAGTTCAACACTCACGAATCGCGTATGCTTTTAGATAAACACCTGCCCGTACAACCAACGTAGGACGATCGAAATGAGCATGCGAAACGGTACAATGGTTGTTGGCAATTTGTTTTCCAGCTGTGACCTCACCGTGGAGAAAAACTAAAACTCGATCAAATTTGAGACGCCATACATGTATATCCAATTCTACCCTCCGGTTCTCTTAAAACCGATTCAGTTATCCCTTCTCGGTTATATCGAAGATTGACGCAGGCTATTTGCTTGTGCACCAGACAAACTATCCTATTTGCTTTCACGCACTCCATTGTTCCAGGTATAAACCAGATCGGCTAGCCGTACACCATGACACTTGGTTTTGAAAGCCTTGTGCTGTTGGGAACAGTCACATGAACCTATTCTAATCGCCCCATTCACTGGGGACTGTGATGCAACTTTTTCCAGTTTTAGTGTAACAAAACTCTCTAAATGTGTATACTGACCGGTCCAGTATGCCTCCGATATGCACTTCTCTGTATTGTTTTATCCTCCTTTTCAATGTTAAGAATACCGGAGAAGTTGAGCTCCTGCTGCATGCAAAAGCTGACGTTGAGTTGGGGAAATTCAATGCCTCATAGAACTCGATATAGTTGTTCAATGTAATGAGTATATCACTGACAAATCGTCCGACATCTTCACTGGATTTCATTCCGATGCATTCATGAGTAAACTAGGATGCAGTATGCCTAAAACAATCAATCATTGAGCAATTCGCTATGTACGAACGAGTTGTCAATGATATGCCAGTTGTATCAAACAGCTATGTCGAATTGGATGGACGTTGAAGGTCCCCAAATCAACCCATTCAAACGTCACCTTCTCTGTTGGGTAAGAGCCTAACCTCTCGGATGTTCTTGTCATGGAAGGAATAAAGAAGGAATAAAACGAAACTGCGAAGTAAATACCAAGAGTATATCTGGACCGGTCAGTATACATATTTGGAAGGCCTCCCAGAAAATAAATAGAAAAGACTCCATCGGATACCTCAGCGATCTACTCAGATTTGTTCAGGCGACTGTATTCAACAGCACCAGAGTTTACAAACCAAGTATTATGCTGAATGACTATTCGATCCGGTTTATATTTAGAACAATGGAGTCTGAAACTGAAACAGATGATTTGTATAGTGCACAAGAAAGGAA
>SJOL01000719.1:1040018-1062145 GCA_004794785.1 Opisthorchis felineus | reverse complement strand
AAAGGTGCACAACGTGTAGTAACGCCAAAAACCGGGCCGAAAACACATGTACAGCGCGTCGTATAAAAGGCGCATGCGGCGACAACCTTATGGAATTTCTGGCGCCTTCTGTACGCGCCATTGCCAACCGGCATCCGACAGATACAGGATCATGATTGGCTGTTGAGTCCATACTTTCGACCCATCAGGGCTCGCCTTGATGCTGCACCGTCAAGCTGCCCGATCTTTTGGCCAATCGCGTGCGGGATAGGCTTCTTGGCCGTACAGCTCCAACTGCAATTGATAAAGCGGTTCCGGTGCAGGATTCCATCTAACACATATCACGCTCTTCAACATGAGTAAGAAATACAGCTAGGATTCATTTAATTATCTCCCGTCATCAACATAATTTACAAATGAGACATTCTTCTTTTCGGCGACCGGACCGGTCACAAAAACCAGGACCGCTAACATTGCTCTAGCAAAGGCCAATCCAGATGGCCCCAACAGAGAACAGAAAAAACGTTTTAAGTGTGTTATCCTGTAAATTCATTCACCCATACTGTGCCTGGACGCAATCCTTTGTGGCTTCTAATGACTCATGGTGGGGTAGGCTGCAACTCGGAGTTAACCATAGAGAACCTCCTAATGTCAGAAGCAACACCTAAATTATTCGAGTTGCAATCATTTGGTTCCACAAGACTTTTAAGGCTTTTTAAGCCTACAGCTTTTCTACTCTATTCCGACTTTGTCAGCTCTTGAAATACGGCGAAGACGTCGAGATGCTCCTACGGACCACTGTTATCCAAATGGAATACAATGAAAAGGACAACCGGTTCAGTGAGTTTGATCTTTACTATTGTGTCCGGGCGGCCGTTGCTACCATGTGAAATCCGCCTCATCTTGAATGCTGTTTATGTGTTTCTTTCGTTCTGGGTGTATGCGCATAGGCCCTGAAACAAGTTACAAGGCAACGCGATCAGTCAATGACTGTCCGAATCCGGTTCAAAGCCTGCGGACCAGTCATCTCAGTACTTCATGGTGTACGACTGAAGTTCATTCATCCCGCAAGCTTCATTTCTTTTAGTCAGTAATGCAGACAAACAATCGGGTCACTGCAACCAAACAACGGCCAGCTGACACATCATCATCATTGTCAGCTGTAAGAACCGCGTACTTGTCGTACAGTGGTTGTAGCTGCCACAGTTTCGTTCACCAACGATTTGGGGAGGTGGGGTATGTAGCTGCGCACTGGAGGCGGGAGCTGATAAATTGGTGCGTAAATACAGCACTGTCAGTGGACTGTCAAGTGGGGAATTGGGAAGGGAGCTATGTACTGAAAGCAATAGCTTGGATGCACGAGCGCCATTGAGGGCGCGACTGGGCCATGTCTGACAATGTCTCTAACCATTGATGTGGCCCGTCTCGGTGTCCCCATTCAGGAAGACGGCAATGACCAGCGCAGCTGAGTTTGCTGGTAATGGCTTTCACACTTCGCTGCCAAGTCATTGGTTGACTGTCTCTGGCTCGTTTCCACCCTTCACGTGGTTGTGCGAAAAGAACCCTTCGAGGAAGTCGGTCGACTGGCATACTCAGCACGTGGCCAAGCCAGCGCAACCCATGCAGTGTGATCAGTTCATCTATCGAGGGCGAGTTATTTCTTCCGAATACCATTCGACGTACTTCAGCATTGCTTATCCGGTGTTCCCATCAGACTCGGGCAATGTTCCGAAGACATTGATGGTCAAACACTGAAAGTCTTTTGACGTCCTCGGCGCGCAACGGCCAGGTTTCTGATCCGTATAGTAGTATGGAGTACACCGCAGAATTGTAAACTCGACCCTTGACGGATAAGCTGATGTCACGCCTACGTCACAGGTGACGCAGGTTCACAAAAGCTGCTCTGGCCTTCCCAATCCGGATGGAAATATCATCTTTCGCGAGACCACCGGGACTGATACAGCTGCCCAGGTAAACAAATTTGTCTACTACCTCAATCGGTTCATCCGCAAGCATGAGGCTAGGGTTCGAGCCCACCCAGTCTTGCAGTAGCACTTTACACTTTGCAGGTGTGAAGCGCATGCCAAACCGTGAGGCGGAATTATTTAGATTATTTAATATTGTTTGCATTACCACGGGGTCAGATCCAAGAAGAGCTATGTCGTCTGCGTACTCGATATCTGTGAGCGGACGCCCCGGGAGCACTTCGACCCCACAGGCATTAGAGGCTGATAGTGAGTCTTCCATGATCGTATCAATGACGAAGTTGAAGAGGAAAGGTGAAAGAGGACAGCCCTGTCTGACACCACTTGATGTGGTGAACTCAGGCGAGAGCTTCCCGTAGACCTTCACACGGCCGCGGGAGTTGGCGTACAGCGCCTTAAGGAGGGTCAAGAATTTATGGGGGACACCTTTGCTCCACAGACACTGCCATAGTGCCTGACGGTCCACAGAGTCAAAGGCAGCTTTCAGATCAAGAAACACAACCATTGTTGGTTGCTGGAAGCAGTGTCGCTGTTCCAGAATTTGTCGGAGGGTGAAGATATGATCGATGCATCCTCTTGCAGGACGGAACCCAGCTTGGTTTTCACGGATCTGTCTCTCCCTGTGTTCAGTCAACCTTCGAAGGATAAGATCAGAGAGCACCTTCGATGCCACAGCTAACAGGCTGATGCCACGGTGGTTTTCACACAATGATCGCATACCCTTTTTGAAGATAGGGATAACTGTCGACGTGCTCCATTCTGCAGGCACCTTCTCTTCGTTCCATATAGCACCAATAAGCTTTGTCAGATGGGTCACTAGGGATTCTCCGCCTTCTTTGAAGAGGGCTGGATAGAGACCGTCCGGTCCTGGTGCCTTCTCACGTCTGAGCACGGATATTTCGTACTTTATTTTTCCTTCCGACGGGCGATCAAGGTTTACATTCCATTCGCCTGTATGCACTATCTCTACAGGCTGTGTTGCAGGAGGCCAGCTGAACTGTTCTTCGAAGTGTTCGGCCCATCTTTCCAGTCGACGTTTTTGCGAGTGAATTAATGAGCCATCTTTTTCACTTATCGTTTCGCTGACCGTTGCTTTCCTAGGGCCAGTCGATCGTATCAGTTGATATAGGGCACGGCTGTTTCCCGTAGCAAAAGCCTTCTCCATCTCCCGAGCTTTCGATGTCCACCATAGCTCTCGGTCTTTCCTTAGACTCTTCACTATTTGGCGTTTGAGGGATTTGCGTGCGCCGTCGTACTCGTTGCCTGCTGGTATGGATTTCCTGGCATCAATCATGGATAGCGATCTCGACGACATCCAGTGGTCTTTTGGTCGAATTGGAGAGGTCGGACAGACAGCACTGAACGCCGCTAACATAGCTCCTTTCACATTTGGCCATGCATCATCCACAGGTTCACTGCCACCACAGTACTCGTTTACCCTGGAGAGTTGTTGGGCTAGCTCAGATCGGTACTGTTGAGCTATGGTCGTTTTTCGAAGATAGTGGATTGGCATGCTTCTTGCTAATTTGCGAGGGCCTGAAGGGAAGCGAACTGTCAGGCGTGCACGCACCATGGCGTGATCGGAATCAAGTGGTGTGCCCCAGAAGGAACGGCAGTCTTGAATTGTGGCTCTCCACCGGTGGCTGATAGCCACGTGGTCCAACTGGGTCCACGGTTGATTTGCAGTTGGTGGCCGCCAGGTTACGCGATGCGAACGTTTATGTTGAAAGTTCGTACTTGCCAGAAACAGTTCATGGTCAGCACACAACTGAAGGAGTCGATCTCCGTTGTCTGTGCGGCGAGCATCGACTCCGAATCGACCGCCCAAATGTGATTCCAAGGAGCTCAGACGACCTACTTGAGCATTCATATCGCCTGCAAGGATCACAATGTCAGTGCTTTTTGCTTGACGAATGAGCCCGGATAGCTCTCGATAGAAAGTATCCTTCTCAGCATCAGAACTGCAGTCCGTTGGGGCATAAGCCGACACTACAAACAGGCACCGCTTTTTATGCCGAGAGGCATTGAGCTTGATTGAACTGGATAACCGGACGGCGCAAAGACGACTGTTCACTGGGATCCAATCCAGCAAAGCGCGTTCAGCTCTGGGGCTGAGTGCAACTCCCACGCCATATATTCCACGAGTCATCGCTTCTGGGTCACCGGACACACGGAGGGAGAAATGTGAAAGAGCTGAGTTCATCCTTGGCGTTCTGAGATGCATAGCCACACTTGGGTCTTGTATGCGTGTTTCAGAGACACAGTATACATCAATTTTAAGGGAGTATAAGGTTTCAGCAAGCATTGCCTGTTTACCAATTTGACATAGAGTACGGACGTTAAAAGCTCCTACATAGAAAGGATCTCGTGGATTTAGAAGGGTGTTATTTTGTTTACTGTTAATAGGCAGCGAGGAGCATAAGGCCCTTCGGTCAGATAACTGACAGTCAAGTGACCCAGTGACGTTTGCTTGTGTGGTGGGAAGGGGTTGGGGCGGGACATCGGTGGACACCGAACTGCGCGGACAAATGATACTTCCCGGTTGCCCAAGCCGAGGAAGGGGGATTGGTTGAGGTACCCCACCTTGAGCCTTTGACTCAAAAGTCTGACCCACAAGGCAGTGGGAGGATGTAGGGTTTTGTTCGGGGACCCTGCCCCTAGCCTCTGACTCAAAAGTCTGACCCACGAGGCAGCGGACAGTAGGGTTTTCTTTGGGGACCCTGCCCGGAGCCGATGACTCAATAGTCTGACCTGCTCGGCTGCAGGGGGTTGGCCTAACCCGAGGGCGCAGGGAATAAGGCATTATTGTCTCATTCCTGATGCGGCTGCGCACAGCAGGTGCCTTTTGAGCAGCACCGGACTCTTTGGTTTTAAAAGTATTTCGACCGTATTGGATAATGCGCCGGCGGTCACGGTCAACCGTTGGGCGATCGGAGTGTGCGGTTTTTGGGGACAACCTTTTCTAACCCGTCCTTCCTCGGGGGGAAGGCAGCGTCGCTGTCCCCTTAAATATGGACATGCTGGTAGTCAAGGGGAAACACCTTACCGCCTTCACACTCCTGTCACAGAGAACAGTACGACTATACCCCCAGACCGCCTCGTAGCACGATTACTCGTAGTACGGGGTCTCGCTGTTCTTGGTCTGACTGCTCTCTTTTGGCCTTCTTGGCATGTTTGCACCCTGTGGAACGACGTTCCAGCCAATGTAGCCAGCGGGGTCATTGCAACACTCAAGCCCGACCACCACGTCAAGGTGGCAGCTTTAGGTCGGGACAGCTGACACAAGCTACTGACGAACCAATCAGGAGGTGAACCAATCAGAGTCAGACAAACTTGAACAGCCAATGCAGTATTGAGGACGGCACACAGGAAGATTGTTTGTACACTGATAAGAACGCAGTGATTTTGCTTAATGAAATGAGAGTTTCCAGAAACCAATCGAAGGTTTTTCTTGACCAGCTTCCGGGTTCATGACACATGGATGCCTGATCTCGCTGGATATAGTGCTTCGCCAACTCAGCGGCGAGCTCGTGAACGATGCTTTACACTCTACAAAGTTTGTTCACTTATACCAGCTTCAGTGTGCACCGATCGCGACCGAAAGAATCTTCTTCGCCACTAGGTGCCACTGGTATATTTGACATCTGTTTGCTTTCACTCGCGCTTTTAGGTGTGCTCAGTTCGTCGTCACAAGTTATCTGTATGATACTCGAGGCAGGTTTCCTAGGTACGATTTATAAGGATAAGCTTTCAGTATACATACGTCCCCACAAATTCACCTAAGGTGAATCAGTACTCTCGTTTGCGTACAAATTTGGTTATGATGGCAGACTCGAATGAATCCAGCTTAGTTTCTCATTAATGATGGTCTTCAGCTAAATGTGCGGCACAAAACGCCATCATAAACGAGAGATTCAGCTGGATTCAGTTGAGTCTGCTGTCAAAATGAAATTAGTATGAGCTTGAGGGCGTTCGGCGAATTCCTTCCAAATTGGGTTCAAGTAGAACATAAGATTGACGGAAACTCGAGGACTGCACCTAACTGATGAGCCCCAAGAAGGGCAAAATCGGTCGTTGGCTGTCAAAGAGATTTCAGCAACCTTACGAGCTGTGTGTTACGTATAGAGATGAAGCAGCGTTTTTGAGGAGGTGCAAGAATCGCCGGTTTGTCCACTCTCTCGGTACCTGCGTAACACTGTAGGGAAAACCGAGGCAAGGTACATTTTGTCATCTACTGCACATATCGTCATGTTGAACGAGCAGTTGATTTTCCGTCATTTAAGTCAGCTTATCTCTTAGGCACCTTCCTGTTCCTGCTGCTTGAGTTTTTCAAACGTTTAGTCACCCTTTCACGACATGCTTCATGTTTACTTTATCCAAATGTGATTCCGTGCAGTTCAGTCGCGGTAATTATTTACCATGTTTTGCGGACCATGATGATTCAATGATGATTTAGTTCAATGAGCTGAAATGCGTGGCTAGTTCTATCCCTCCGAGGAGCTTTTTCTGTGGCTACTTCTCGCCTTAGGCAGTCCTGGGGCAGTACTTTATTTCATAATACTGATGAGTAATAGTTATCGTTCAGCTGTAGCACTCTTTCAGTGTTTAGCTGTCACACCAACCGAAGGAAGCAAATGGGCTGAGATCCTTCCAGGTTGCCCAAGCCTAGCCGGGAGCAGTCGAGATGTCGGGGTTGGGTTCGAACCACGGACCTTCTAGTCAGTATATTCGCGCCTTAACAGCTGAGCTATCTGGAGCTTATTGCCTCATTGTGGTTTTTGCTGGATGTACGCTGTCCGTAAAAAAAGCCTCTCGGTAGGACGACTTAGTACTGAAATTATGAGACTTCTTCGATAAATTTTCATTCTAATTAGATTATCAGCAAACGGATATAAAACTGACAGACAAGACGGGGTCAGCGAAGCGGTGGCGTTACGTACCATGTACCTCTGTGAAACTGCCTGCCTGCATGTCCTAACACCAAACCCGCCCACTCGCATCCTCAACCCCACTCCATCAGAATAGAATAAAACAAACAGTAGGTCAGGCTTAGCATATTTCTGGAGTTCGGTCATTTTGCCGTATTCGTCGCGGTATTTCTCATTACGGAGAGCCAAAATATTTATAACAACGACCGGAAAGGTCAAAACTACAGGTCATTTGTGTTGGATCGTTATTTATCCGAGTTCCATCTTTATTTTTCCCTCCCCCATCATGCTGGTTAATTCAGAAGCGTGAAATCGGTCCAGTTCTTATCCCATGGCTCAGCGTACATGGCACTGGTTGTGAAAAATCTGACAAAATCAAGGTGACACTGATCGAACTGACCAGAGTCATCCCATCCGCTTTTAATCCCCATCTTTTTGCTTATTCGTCATCAAAGCTGGTGCCATATCACTGTTGCATACGTTTTATTAAACGTGAAAATCAAAGTCGCAGAAATGTCTTGAAAATGTGTTTCGTTCAGAATAAGGAATAAACGAAAGTAATGAGTATTCTGATCCTGGAGGACATCATCGGTCCGAAATCAACCGGACTGACGTCTTCTCCAGTAAACATGAAAAATCATAAGCTATTGCTTGTAGTGTGGGTTTTATGCTATGGTCCTTCCGTTTCTGAATGGTGCGTGGTTATCCTTGTGAACAATTCCGAAACGGTAACTACACACAAGTTTTTGAGCCACGATAGAAGTGTCAACTTACCAGATATGAGCAAATTCATTTGTTAGAAAGATCCCCGAAATCTGATCTTTTCGCCTAAAAGTTTGACACAAAGCTTTGGAGAATGCAGCAGGCACCTTCCTTAGCGTTAGAGTCTAAAAAAAAGTGTCATGTGCGCGATCGTACAGACCATTCGTCCGAACTCGAGATCTAACAAACTTTCTTCCATCCAGATACACACGAGCCTCCAGACCTTCTGTGAACAGCACTGAAATCGAAAGGAACAGTTGTGATCGCGTCAATGGGTAAATTCTTTAGTGTTAGGATTAGGCGACCGTGCTTAGGGGACCGTTCTTACGAGGACACGTCGGTTTGCATTCGTAGTAAATAACTCGGTGTACGCCCTCAGTGCACCCTTTCTTAAAAAAAACCCGTTCAGCTGTAGCACCCTTTCGGCGCCTAACTGCCATGCCACCAGAAGGAATCACGAGGGCTGGGATACTGCCAGGTTGCCCAGGCCTAGACAAGAGAAGTCGAGAGGCAGAGGTCGGGTTCGAACGACGGACCTTCGGTCAGTAAATTCGCGCTCTAACCACTGAGCCATCTCGCCCCACCCTTTCTTCAGCTTGACGCTGTCGCATAGCACAAGAGATGACACCAACATCTTCGGATCACAACTTCGCTGTCACACGAAGTTGCTTTGTTGCTTCATCTGGCTGTATGTTGACATTCACGGGTTTCAACAGCCCGGCGTGTATATTCCAGCGATAAAAGATTTTTTGGGAGTGGCCAAATCTGTTGTTTAGATGAATGGGATGCCTTCGGTCCAGTTCTGTACAGACACCAACTTGACTAGTTGGCTTGTCCAGTTGAATTCAACTTTTCGGCACAATCTATTGTGCTGCTCCGTATTCCCTTGTAACCAAAATGCTATGTGAATTAACGTGTATGAAGCAACAGTGATTGAGTTGGAAACGGCTTCACTGTGAACTACAACACTCTCCGTCTACTCATCGATCAGATCACACCTTTTCTATGCTTTTTTATGTGCACCCACCCAATTATTTTTACTAAGTACTTCTCGTGATCTCCTACGTGTATGATGACGTGGGCTGGCACTCAGATAGTAACGAAAAACCCATGTAATTTTGCGTCCTTAGTTCTAGATGCCAAAAACAGCTGCGTTGAATGACAAAGTAAGTGCACTGAGCTGAAGAATGAACGATCTGCTCACAAAAACATTCAATGTGCCTACCTGACAGGTCCGAAGCAAAAATTGACCATGTTTGTGTTTTTTTCGGCCAACCAATACTTGACCAGTAAGCCTCATACGTCGTCGAATGCAAGGGGTGACGAAACTGCGCGGTTGTGGACGAGAACAGCAGAAATAATTGGGTTTTTGTTAGCTAATGAGAAGGCCAACGGCCGATTTGGTATCAAAGTGTCACGAATTTAGACGACATTACCTTGGTTTATGCGATCGATGCATTACAATCCAATGTACTTCACAACACAAAGCCGCCCTCATGTCTCCGGTTTTCTCTCTTGTATAACATGGTCTACCTTCATTGGACTCTTTAGTTTAAATTTGAGTTTGTTTACCTACATAACCGAATAATTTATGCGTTTCTTTCATGATTAGAACTAAATCTTCGCCAGGGTCTAGCCTACGGAGACAACGATCCAACCACAACCAAACCACCGGAAACCAAGAGCTGATAGCAACCTTTTTATGGTAGTTGAATGTATTGTCACTTTGAAAATACAAAAGAACGATTTCTTGTGAGTTTTTTGCTTCTAAGATGCGGGTCAATAGTGTTAGATGATGCCAGTTCATGACAAGCTTGTAAGAAATGCCCTTGACCATTTGGGAAGTTACACTATCGAGTATGCGATCGCTTCTGGGTAAAACAACGAATTCCCGCTATAACTCACTTCTTCGTCGTCGTGTCATTATTTGAACTCATGTCATTCGAGTGGAACAAGCAAATGCGAAGTCGGTAAATCCTGTCGGAATTTCAGCACAATATGGTTGCTTCTTTGGTCGAACCTCCAAGGAAACAACCCAAAAGTTGGAATACTTAATCCTTATGGTCCCTAAACTAAAAGAATGTGTATTTCATGGTACCGATAGTCTCAGTGTACGTTGCCAGGTTCTTCTTAGTCTATCAGTTTGGATTTTTTTTCGTAACATCCAGTCACGGCAGTACTACTGAGGAGTGCTATTCATCCTAACTAGAGAGTCCATCAGAATGAATCGAATTCCTGTATCTGACGTAGATGGGAGACAAGCTTCAAGTTCCTCCAGGAATGTGGGCATAACAAAAATAGGCTTGTATGGAATGCAGTATAAAGCTCTAAGGATAATGGAACACAGGTTTGAATCCTGTGGGTCAGCGTTAAAAATTACTCTGGTGGACAACACATTTAAGTATTGCTCAGATTTGATTTGCATTGGCCACAAAATATTTCCTCTTCAGAGTACTGGAAGATTCTGAATTGATGAATGCGTCCACACGCCTAAAAATGAGTCATTCACTGGTGTTATTGTGGACCGCATTTGGGTTACTTTTGTACTCACAGTTGTCAGGTCTATGCAGCACCTAGTTTTAATAGGTTCCATTCTCCAGTAGCTTCAACTTCTGGTCAACACTCAGCTGTCATGATAAATTTCGGTTGCTCTGAACAGTCCTTGGCTTTAAGCGGTCATACAATGATCGCTCACCGGATTGTGAATCACGACAGAAGACTTGTACAACACAGTTTACAAACATATGAACACACCAAATTTATAGATTACCTGACCGACGAAATGGAAATTTGGGGGGCGATTTTTTCAATCGCCACGTGAGTTGTAGATAAACTAACCGACAATTTGTCCACTGTGGCTGACATCCATTTCCGGAACTCGCTCTCCGTAAAGTGAACTACGTCGCTGCAGTGTAACTGCTGGGAAGAGACCGAACGACGTGATTTAGTGCCGCGAGGCTAAATCACAATGACTAGTTGACTGGATCGGTAACATGAACACTCGCACCTCCGGGTCCAAAGTCCAGTGATAATTTGGGTGACAGTACACAAGCAAGTGTGGCTTGATTTTGTGAGGTGTTGAGTCAAGTGGTCAGCGTTTCGTCATCGGGAATGAGAGAATGCATGTTAAGGAAAACGGCCGTGGGAGGTGTAGGAAAAATGAGGGGAATACGACGGTTGCGAGCATCTGCGCAGAATTTTCCGCTAGCACTGTAGCATCCTCTGTGCAATCTGTAATCCACTAGAACGGTTCCGATTTACCGCCGAGCCACTATTCTCTTTGTATTGTTCCAAAAAATAAAGCAACTCTCACGAAAAACTGCAACAAAATCTTGATTCCGAGTATAATATATAGGCCTAACTCAAGGCTAACTTGACAGAAACGACCCTGACGTCACTTACATCAGGCTCGTCATACAGTACAACATGAAGTAGATTGATAGGGGTTTATAAACTGACGCAAGAATGTTCATCTAGTGAACAGACGGACATTGTGGTAATATGCAGCTCAGGTACACGACAAGTCAAACGAGGAAAGTATGGTGCTACATATTCTAGCTGTGTTTTATGCGAGTATGAATGTATAATAATATGTGACAGCGCTTTCAGCTGGCAGTGTACGTCTCCCTCCATTAGCGATTGACTGTGAGCCTATTCTGCCTGAAGTGGTGACGCGAAGACAAACTGGGAATTATGTGGGTTTTCCAGCGTTTCCCGGACACTAATAGGATTTAGCACCTCATGAATATGCAAAGTGTGCATGCAATCCTAGGACAAGGGAAACGGGACACAGATTTGTTGGGCGCACACAAAATTCAACCTAAGTTCCTCCACGTGTGCTGAATTCCGATGCAGGGTCTCCCAGCGACTAACCACATGCCTGTCATCGGAAATCCGAAACTAAAAGGGCATGGCTGGTGGTAATTAATGCATTTTTTACTCGAAAGATGCATGATTTTGGATACGATTCACCGTCATACAAGATGGTACTCCTACCTACCTGCAATCCTTCGGTTGAAAGATTATTGCTCCACAACTTTGCTTGCTCGGACTACTGAACAGTTTCTAGTAGTCAAAACTTTTTTCTGGTCCACGTTGCGTCCGATAATTTGCTCACGCAGACTTTTTAGTGAAAAAGGGCAAGATTTCGCTCGTAACAATACAGTCGGTCCAACGTCAATAGGCGACTCTCATATGCACTAATGATGAGCGCAACTCGAGTCCAATGCTTTCCCTATCTGGTGTGGACTCACCAGAATGATTGTACCCGGACAGGAGGATGACTGTTCGAACGAGAGTGATTTGAGCGTGTACTCCACGAATCCCACAACCACCCACAAATTAACATAAAAAAATTTTCATGTTGCACCCGCATGCTAGAATTGCTCTGCAGCGGAGCTCAGGTAGGTTATTGTTCGGTATCACATGATGATCCGTAATGGCCCATATCCGTAGACGAATCAAACGCTGGAATACCCCATTGTAAAATATCAGTACTTGACTGCATTTGGACTGGCTGAAGGTAAACACTAGGTCTGGGGTCTTTTTTGTAGGGTAACCGAGGAAAAGTACCCTATTTAATCATTTACGGATACGTGAGTGATTTTCACTGGAAAGTTGCTCACATTTTGATCTCCTGTTCGTGATCAACATTGTGCGCTTTTCCAAGTAATGTAAACATGAACTTATTACAACAATTCATGCTAGTCTGAATAGAATTTGCGGTCTATCAAGTTTCATAACTACGAGAAGAGCGGCAGTCTTCCTCTAGTTTGAAAACCTTTGACCAGGGGAGGTTTGTTAACTGGATAAAATGCCCACCGACATGTCAGAAGATGTCCATTGGGAGTTTGTGCCTATCCTGAGGAATAGGAGCTCTGAATTACAAACAAGTCCCTTTGTGTCGGAATGCTCTTCGATAGGCCTTTGTGCCCAGCTACGAGACAAGCTGTATAGGAATCAATGAATAAATTAACCATTTGCAAGCTAAGACTGCCCCACTCCGTAAATCAACCTGGTGTAAGCCTGCGCTACTTGTTTCCTGAATGTTTCAGCTTGCTTCCAAGAGTCAGCTTCGCGCATCAACTTACCTAATTCAACCGGTAAACTGACGACAGAGAGGCCCTATAGTCCTCATATCTCTCGTTCCCTGAAGTATGCAGTTTTATTTCCGGCAAATACGAAGGACCAGGTCCCAAGGCACTTTCCGTCTGATGAGTTGGGTTATACCTCAGTTGTTCAAAAGTAGTACTCAAAAGCTGCGCTAAGCGGCGGAGAGTACGTCGAAGGAAAGCGTCATTTTGGCCGGCCTTGAAGGTGCACGATCTTCGGGGTAACACAGTAGTTTACGTTAAACCCTATGCCCTAGATGGTATTCTTCCCGGGATGCGAAACTCTGGGATAGAACTAAAAAACCACCGGATAAAAATTCCTGGAGATATGAGACGCGCATTGTGTACCCCTCCGGAGTGTGGTTTGAAATCAGCGCTATCAAACTCGTCCTGTACAACGTGCTTTCTGCCTAATAGATGGGCGCTGCTCATGTTTGTAAATAGATTTCACTCTTCATTTCACGCAGATTCAGTTCCAGTGTAGGTTGCAAACTGAAGGAGAATTTTCAGCTGTTTTATTCCTTGTGGAAATTACTGCCGGTGCAAATTCTACAGACCGTTCATGAGATTCGGACTTGGATTGTTATTAAGCTGGTGTTGCTCATTATTTGTGGTTTATATCGTACGCTACATGGCTTGTGGAAGTCGAATGATCCTCCCCAGCGAACACAAGCCTAGTAATGGCATTGCTGGTACGGACGACATTTTGTTCTTCGACGCTTTACAGCTAGGTTGCTTTATCAGATAAGCGTTATTCTCGAGACAATAGGTCAATCGTGTTTTGTATTTGAACATCATTTGGGACTTATCTGCCCATCTGAAGGTTAAGATGTCGTAAACGGAGAATAAACGGGTTTCCTGTGTTATTCTCCGACCGATCACATGGCATTACTGGTTTCCTCATTTTGTGTTGAACCATAATCGGAACGAGTTGGGCCAATTTACAGATAAGTGCATAACTCCAAGTAAGTTCCAGAGTAATTTCACAAGATGAGTAAAAAACTTCCGACTGAGAGCTCATCACTCGATGACCTGTTTATGTGGATTCTGTGACTGAAGCATAAGCGGCGCTATATCCTGTCCAAGTGAGAGCTAATCACACTGCTGTTCAGCCGCTGGAGACCGGACGATTAAGTGTTCAACCAACGGCCGGAGGATCGCGGGTTCAAAACTCTCTGGGTTTCGTCAGATGCCCACTGTTGAGGACTCTCAGTAAGAATGAAACAGGTCTTCAATCCATCAGGTTCTAACAAATGAAAGTCCATCATTTGGGGATGCTTTCCTTTTTGCGGCCCGACACTACTACTCACAATATACTACTTGCAAGAATTCAGGCAGTTTTGTCTCGTCTTTCAACAGCGAGCTGCGCTCATGAATACCATTGTCGACAAAGAAGGATGATACTTAATAACAAAGCTATAAAATGTTGAACACTAAACTGTTATCACCAGCGTAAGAAGTGAGGCCGATTGAGTGAACTGTGATTTCGTGGTGTGGCCCTCTCAACGATACTCACTACAGGTCGAATGAACGTGTAGCTCCTCACCTGGGTGGATAGAGTTTATCAACGTGACCAAGACCGTAAACCAGACGTTGGATATGTATGGTTGTTGGTCTGTTCGCCAAGCTTGACAGTTGGATTGCAAACGTTTCATTACCCATCGAGATAACACCGACAGGGCACTCAGAGTTTGGATTGGTAATGTGCCTGCGGGTGACAGATTTTGAATTCAATCTGGCGAACGTAAGACCATTCCAAATTTCTGCGTGTTCAGTCAGAGGCTTATTTTTTATGAGGGTTGTCTTGTCGTTTATGAAGGGATGGCTGATCAGTCAGTCTTTGAGATTTGGGCTGCATAGAACCTTACAGGACGATTGGAGCTATCGGACTACACGCAGTTTGCATTCAGTAGACAGTAGGAACAGACAGATGAGCGCAGCCGATGATATATTGAGAATTGTGTTCCATGGACAAATGGGCTAATAAACATCACGAAATAAGTTGAAGGTGTAATTGACAATAGCGCGATCAGTAGGAGCAAAAAAGGAGCAGTGAGGCAGCAGGGCTTTCTGGAAGTAATACCGAGTAAGTACCGAATGATTTACAGACGTACGGATAGGGGCACTCAGACAGTGTAAACAAGCAGTATACAGCAATAACGGCGCAGAAGACAGCCAGTACGTTCAAGAAGTACTGCCGAGTCAAAAGCAAACGGTAACTGTCTGGAAAACGGGTGATGTGGCGGGTAAATGTGGCACAAATTTAATATGCCCGAAGTTTTTGGCTGACAGCGTGACAAAATAAGTGTTTGTTAGAATTTTGTTTTAAACGGGCCTTAGCGCGCATTCCGATTTTGGCACGTGCAATATGAACGTAATAGAAAATGAGGTACCTGGTATAGCGCGCTGGTCAGTCATCCCACGGGGTCCGGGTTCGATCCCAGGGGGCCGGCACTTTTCCGTGGGAGCAGAGAGCAAACGAACCAGGGAACGAGCGACACGGATGCAAAGTGCGCTATGGGGAGAACTCGTAAGTCCTGCTACTCATGAGTAATCAAATAAATGAGAAAAATAACTGCTGGTCGCTGTTGATTAACGGGAAGTGTCAACATGATCGATCACAAAACCTTTTAGGAAACTTTCTAGTCCGGGAAACCATTGTGAAATGTTCTTTCCGTTTTACTGCTGATTAGGTGATGGCACAAAGGAACAGTTTCTAGTCTCCAGAAGTAATCGATATGCCCATTAATATAAAGCATCACAATGAGAGGACCCTGTGCTGCCGATCCATTTGTAGTCAGTTGTAACGCTAAGTGCTCCGTGTTCAAAGCTCCGCCTTTTCAGTCACCCACAGTAGCTGGCTCCTTCTAACCCAATATACCTAGAGTATACGCCTGCAATCATTTGTTTGGACGTTCTACGAGCTAAATACGCGACGAAAAGTAGTGACATTTTGTAGATTCTCCCCAAGTTCAGTTCTATGGCACAAGAATCCCTCGTTCTTTGCGACTTAAGATGGGGAGTGTCAGATATTAGTCACCTTCGGCCAGTATTATGCATAGAAGTCGTAGATTGATGTGATGGTTCCCAACACATACAGTGTGACACTTTCCATGGCGTCGGCACAGAAACTAATGAGAATACCAGGATGCGCCCAAGACCTTCGTACTCTGGAACTCTGGTACAGTTTGGACTCTTCCAGTTCCTTCGGGTGATTCCCGGATAGATTACCTGAATCAAGGTATTGTGTGTTGGATTTCGCTTCCACCACTTACTCTTATCGGTACGACACGCCCTCTAGAGACGTTCATGTCTATCTGAAAAGCTGAATAAATATAAAACGTGTAGCGTGGTGCCGAAGAGTTGTCACCGCGCCCTATAACTGGCGTCATGGCTTTATTTGCAGAGATTTGATGGAGGACATTTTTCACCTTATTAGAATGGTTTCATCTGAACTTTTAGCGACGACGGGGGTGGATTTGTTCAAGCTCAGGTGCTGAAGTCTGATGCGGGCGACCGAGGTTAGAAGTGGGCACAATGAGTTCCTTAACACTCGGAATATGCATAGCACAGTTTTTGGGAGGGCTTATGTCATCAAGAACGTGAGCAATAGCGCAGTCTTGTGTGGGACTAAACAATAGGTATCTTTACCGATACAACACTCCTTTTAAGGTAATTTGAAAACCGTTCAGCAGTTCACCATAGATTTGATTACTTTGCGGCTGACCGGTCTCCAATCTGAACATCGAGTTCAAATCATACACTCATTCAGCCAACAAATGGGTTGGACAAAACCGGCCTCATATTTACTTTGGAACCATATTATGTGCAGGAAATTATTTTCTTTGGTACAACACCACTTATGAGGTTGCCGAGATCGCATCAACGGCCCACTGCTGAGGCGTTGTTTGGGTTATGAGTGTGAGATTACCTAACGCAAGCGACAGCACCTGCCTGTAGGTACGATCTATCCAGTTGTTGATTTCTGTGTATGCAAGGTACTACTGGGCTTCATTCAGTTAAAGATGGATTCATGAAGCAAGGTATTCAATTTGAGTGACTTCTGCAGTCTATTGGGTGGACTATCGCGCATGCATGTTGTAAAATCCCAAAGGTTGAGTCGGCTAGCTAGTCACCACCGTAACTATGCAAATGTAATCTTGTTCTATCCTAGTGGCCAGGCATTAGAATGAATTCAGGATAGTTGTCCCGGAGTAACTAAGATCTATTTCGGATTCGTCCTACTCGGTTTCGATGTCAAATGGCTTCCTTTCTCTGTGATTTTATTACTTCCGGACCACGACATGCTTATCAAGTGTGTCCGGTAAAGTTACGAAAGCTGGGGACAACGACCTCCACAACTTTTACGTTTCTAATTATGAGTGTGCGATCCGCCGTGGTGGATAAAAATAAACAATGTGGTTTCCGTTGTCAGCTTGCTGTATCAAAGGATCTCTCACTAGCCGGAAATGTTCATGAGTTCCGAATCATTAGCCCATATCTCTCGCACTGAGTGCACTCAGGTTCATGGTTGATAATCCACCCAATTTGGGATTGACCAATCTCGATCGAACAACAAACCAATCCGCTGTAGGAGTTGCAAAGTTCACGTAGGCTAAAGTGTTTATGAGGATATGCTATTTTTCGTAGAACCAAGTTTTCTTTAGCTATCACACTTTGTAGAAATAAATGTTAACTCATATCGAAAAGGCTTTCACAAACAACATAACTTACACTTACGAATGAGCCCAGTTTGATACGTTCACAAACAGCACGCAAGTATTTACTGCTCCAAGAATGGGCATACAATTAACTACTGACACCCTTGAGCTCGTATGAGTTATTGCGACGCTCACCTGTAAATCGGGAGATCATATTAAGCAGAGTAATTTAGCGCCTCTTTCTACAAGAGGCCTAAAAGTGCCCTTTTATTGGTTGCATACAGCATGACCTTCTACAGCTATCCAGTGACGAGGACAAAATCGATTCAATTTTCCATTTCTTTCGCATCCACGATCCACAATAAACACTCGAAATTCCGGTATGGTACATGTGCTTAGGTCTCAGATCGTTCACTGAGCATACCCACATGTGATTGCCCGTGCCAGCAGTCTTCATCAGTTTGCAGGATCTCAGCTGGCTGCCTCATCCATGTGTGTGTCTATTGGGGGATGTATTAGAGCTCTTGGTTATGAGTCTGCTAGATTTTATTATGATCTAACATGGCCTCGTCAAGGAACTGACCAGTACAATGTGAACAGAATGCGGTGACAAGGATGCTGAATTTTTGGTCTGTCCTTTCACACCTTTGTTGGAATGTGGACCGACACTGGGGCGGTGGTTTTGATGCACTGACAGAGTCATCATACTTCTGATTTCTCTCGGAGTTCTTACCTATAAATCGTAGCCATAATCGAAAAAGCGTTTTCTACTTTCTTACTTTCTGATGGCCGCCTCTAGAGACAGGATCAGTTCGCTTCGGAGATGTTTCGTTTGAAAAATACCCAGGTATATCGATCCTCTGCCAGATCTTCACAAGCCGCTATTCAATGTCGGCTCCACTGATGGACTCCCTAGGTCAGGTAGAGACTGAGTTGCTGTTGACCTTACTGAGCCGGGTTTTCAGTTATCAACCGGGGCAACAATGTCATCTTCGATACCAGCTGGAGGCCAAGGCTCATTTGGTGATTTCAGCAGCATTCCAGTTCAACAAATACCGAAATCATTGCAGACGCTGTCGTTGAAATTTACGTCTTGGTGGTTCATGACAGAGATTTCTCATCCCATCTTTGGGTACCTTCTACAGACAGCGTACTCTCAATGTACTTTGGTACACAAGTAATCCAAATCCTCGAACTTTCGGATATCTTCTGCTCATAGGAGCCACGTATCTCAGGCCTAAATCAGGACCTGGTGTACTGTTGTGTTTAAACTACGAACGTTCATGCTTAAACTAATCTCAGTTCCTTTCCACAAGATGGAGCTCGGTAGCCTGGCACTGTCGATACGCCATCAGAGTTGGGTAGGATAGCGAAAGCAGGGTATATGCAGTCGGCAATCTGCTGGGTTACTTAATCTCTCACAGGGGAATTCATTCAGGTGGTGAAGAACCTGGTCTTCGACGTGTTGAGTCCGACCCTATGATTGCTGTGCAGTGAGCTGGATCAGGCGGCATCCGATGTCATCAGCGTATTTCAAGTCATCTATCCAGGTTTGGAGGCTTAACTGGATGTCAGAATGTGCCACCAAGCCCTGTGCTAATCGATGGCAAACTTAAAGAATACCGGCGAAATTGGGCACTCGGTGTTGAAATCCAGGGTCTCCTTGTCGAATCCATGGACTCAAAGTTTCACTGATCAGTAATAAGTCTGAATGAGGCTTACTAGCCTCGTCGGAACACTCTCAGCCAAGAGGATTCACGATTAATCGAGCCAAATGCAACTCAGTGAAGCATGCTGTGTGGGCCACAGGAATTTGGAACGATGGTGTTGTTTTCGTTGCAAAGAGAATAGTTGGTTCACGCGGCTTGTTCCAGGACGAAACCCTACCTGGTTTGGCTACGTGCGCATAGCTCGTGGTTTTGGGAAAAAGTTGTAGCGCAAGGGATGCAAAAGTCTTTGCAGTGATTTCAGTAAGACTGATTTCACAACTATTATCACGTATCATTTTTGGGGATCGGTAGTAACAGTGAATTCTCCAAGTCTCACTCAGTTTTCCAGATCGAGCAAAATAGTTTGTGGACTGCTTCAAGAAATGCTGGGATGCAGGATTTGTAAACCTCAGCAAGGATCCCATCTTCTCTGGAGGGTTTTCTATTCGGTGCTTCACTGGCAACTGCGGCGACTTCTGGTTTACTTAGCTGTTCACAGTTGACAGTATTGAGACACGGTTGGTCTCGAGCTTTGGTTCACGGATGGCTTTAAAGTGTTTAAAATATTCCGCCCGTCAGTTCGCCCTCTCGTTATGGCTGTTGACAAGTTGTCCATTTGTTCCACGAAGAAAATACTGTTTGAGCCGAAGTCTTCTTGAGGCCACAGATAGGAGGAGAAAAAGTTTGCCGAAATCTCCAATTATCTAAGTAAATTCCAGTACAAAACGTAATTTCTCCTGGTTGATCGAGTGGCCTTTCGCTGGAGTGTGTGAGAATCAACTATGTCTGTCTGGGTAAGGAAACACTTCCCTCAGACATGCAGTTCTTTTGATGTCATTGTACACATGGCCTAGTTGGTCTACGGTGCTTTTTTGTAAAGAAGCTTTCGAAGTTACTCACTAGCCGTTTATCAGCTGGTCAGCTGGAAGGTGAGAGCTGCTTGCGTCCAGTCTAGTTGTTGTGCAATCGGAAGGTACCTGGTGCTTCTCCGGGAGGCAGAGTGGCTTTGAGTTGATGTGTTTTGGAGGACACCTCTATCACCTAGAAGCGAAGTAGAGTTTTATCTTGACCAACAAAAGTGCGTGATCCATACCTGGTGCTTGTCCAGAATCCGCACCTCTCTAAAATCTGCATTCTCCATTCGGTGAGGCCCACCGTGCACGCACAAGAATATAGCACATATGGGAGGCCGTCTGGCCGATGTCCGAATATCGTGTCAGTAGGTGTTTTCTGGGACACCGTGAAAAGCTAGATATGACTAAGGGAGACGAAGTGACCACTTTCACAGGGCTTACCTAATCCAAACTGGCCAAGTGCATGGAGTGTGTTACAATCTCACCTACCGACCTGGGCGGTCCAGTCACCCGTTACTATCAAAAAGTCTCGTCTAGAGGTCTCGTTGATTACCTACTGCAGTAGTTCACAGAACTCTTCCACTACGGAAAAGTCCAACACAGATGCGGGGAAGTAAACAACTATTACACTGAAGCTCAAGTGGGTCTCTCTGAAAGGGTGAAAGCCTTGGAGATAGTGAATTCCAAGTATGTTGGTAGTGTGGCCAATTACGATAATCGAAACTCCGTGATCCACTGGTTAGCTGCGATAGAGCCAATGAGAGCCAATGGATTCATCATGTTTCATAGTTGGGTAACCGGGTCGCCGAGTGATATTCTTAAATACTGCATATGCAGTTAGATTAGCTGGTATTGTCAAGTAAGGTAGGTGTATTCCAAAAACTAATGAAGAGTTTATTTCCTACACTGAGAATCCCAGCTTGCTTTCTGGTGACAGCCGTTGGGCGATCAAAGGATGCCTGGCTTTCGCGGAACGCCGTAGCACGGACGGAACTTCACGTCAGAAACAAAACCAATGAAATTTCACAGGGATTTCTCACGGGCTGTGTCCCTAGTATCACTCAACTTTTGATCGACGGTGCACCTCTAGCCTTTGCACAACCAAGTGCAACCTGAAAGACAGCATAGGACAGGCGATCAGCAACGCCAGCATGGCCGTTGGATTCAGAGTGTAATCTAAGTTACCCAGTCTATCGGAACCGATTCACGTTCTCGTTGTTGTTTGTTTAGAGTGAAGGTTTCGCTAGTACCTCTAGTCGGAATGCGAATGGACTGTCAACCAGACACCCGCTTTTGTCCTTTGACTTTCGGGAAATCATCACTACCATAAGACAGTCAATAGGACTCCTTCGACACACTAAGAATGAAAAGAACCAGATTATTCGTTTCCGAAAACATTCATCCTCTACCGTACTGAAGCTGCAGGAGGCATAAATGCGTTTTTCAATCAGTACATTCATCCAGTCATGAAATGCTCACCTGCATGGCTTATCAATACAGTGCTTAGCCGGCCTAGTAAGCGTCACGTCAGATGGAACGTTGTCATTTATTTTGGCTGGATGTCTTCGTCTGTAAGTGGTCCGGTGTATCATAACACGATTTTTTGTCATATCCGGGCGAACAGTAATAATGGGTCGGTGATAAAAAAGTTTAAGCTCCGTGTTTACGGCGCGAACTTACCGATCCGACGGTTCGTGGTTCGGATCCAACCTTAGCCTAGGGTTGGGTAACCTGGCAGCATCACAGCCCTCTTGCTTCCTTCAGGTGGCCTGGCAGCTTGGCGCCCAAAAGGTGTTACAGCTAGGTCATTATTTATTGAATCTAACCTTCATTCATTTGCTTACTCCGCCTGTGTGCTTTTGGTTTCCACTTGTTTTGCTCATCTATACCCGCCACTCACGTTGCCGTAGAGGCCGTCCCGTCCAACACTTGTGCACTGGCATGCGTGTCTGTGTGTGGGTGTGCGCAGCTGACCTGCTTACCCATGCGCGTCCTCGTCCCGTTTGCTGAGCCTGCCCTGACTTATTCTCTCATGAGTTCTGTGTGATCGCACCGCCAATCAGAATCACGAGACTCTTCGGAAGGTATGACCGCAACCCACACTACTGAGCCAACATTCCGCTCGCCGCTGATTGGTG
>SJOL01000719.1:956472-1038644 GCA_004794785.1 Opisthorchis felineus | reverse complement strand
ACTGCAGATCCTTGTACATTGTTTATGGTAACTCTACGGTGGCCAGGTGTGTTGGTTTCGGAAGATGTGTCAAACAATGGTCGGGGCTTATGCGTGAAATTTCACGTGGATACCATTGCGACATGTTTCGGAAATCACATTTTTCATGTCACGTGCATTTGACATCAGGCATCACACCAGATCGTACCACCAAATTACCTTCAACACAACAAGGTGTTCTGTGCGGTCATTGTAATTCGGACAAAAGATTATTGCGTGTGCGTATCTCGCCGCGACACTGATTTCACGCTGAGCAAAGTGCCGAACTTTGGAATGATATAGATTGAGACTAAAATCCATTCAAAAACTCATCTGCATACTAATTTGGTTTAAACAGGAGACTCAGGTGAATCCAGCCGAAGCTCTGGTTTATAATGTTCTTCAACTAAATCTACTGCACAGTGGCTGCCTCATGTTTCAGTTGATACAAGATTCCCGATATCGCAGTATGTTTTCATGAAAGTTGCTGAAAACTCCTTGACTTCTCACGACCTGTTTCGCCCTTCTTAGGGCTCATCAGGCAGGCGCAATCCCCGAATTTTCGTCAACTTTATGTTCTGTTCGAATCCGAATTGCACGAAAGTCCACAAATACCAATTTGGTTTTCGCAGGAGACTAACTTGAAACCCAGTTGGATTTCTCGTTTATGGTGTTCTTCAAATAAATGTGCTGCACAAAGGTTGTCTCGTGATTCACTTGGGACTTTATTCGTGAGATCTTTGTGCATTGTCCGGACGTAACACACTAATCAATAAGCTGCTGGAGGCTCTTCGACAGTCGACGACCGGTCTCACCTCTCTTGGGACTCATTAGTTGGGCGCGGTCCCTTAGGTCCCGTCAACCTTATGATCTACTTGAGCTCAAATAAGTGGGAATTTGCCAAATTCTATCATTTTCCGTCGGCTTGATGTTTGGGGTGGAGGAAGATAATAACAAGTAAATATTTCTGGCCTACCAGTTTGATCAGCATATGCCCTGGTGCGTCAAGACAAGCTGCCACAGTTAGATTGACATGGGGTTGTGGATAGAACATACGTAGTAAGCTACAAAATTGGAAACACTATTTGAAAAGTGAAAGGACCGTAGCTGTTAGGTGACCATGTGGAGAGATAATCCCGCCCGCGCAGAATATTATGACGGCATTATCCGGTCTATGGTTTGGGTTCCGATAGGATCACCGTGATCAGATGCGTACTATCGCAACGACAGCCGAAGTGAGGCGAACTCACCGGAATTAGCGGGAATGGTCGGTGGGATCGGAAATCAGAATACTGGATGGCAAAAAGTGAATAAATTCTGTCAACGTCACTGTTCGGATTAACAGACGACAAAGCGAATTTCTGCTGTAGGGAAGCCGTCAAAGTGGCATCTTAATCCCGTTTTACGCCAGGTCTACGCTGTATAAGATCATTTAATCAACATCTCTTCGACAGTATGTGGTTGTGCGTTGTGACATCTTTTGCCGAGGGTTGTGAAGTGAAGTTGGGCGAGCAGCTGTTGCAAAATTCGTGCGTTTAACACACGTATACCCTGGGCTGTAGAGATATTCTGATTGTTTGTAACCTACTCTATCCCAGGACCACTCCGGCGCCACACAGATAGGATTACAGTTGGATGCTTACAAACCAAGTCTGTATTGAATTCTTATGCAAGGCAATGAACATGGGCTAGGAATCTTGCAGCGCCTGAACCCTTCAGGACTTGACCAAACGCAAGGATGAAAGAGGAGATATGGTTGACAGTGTAAGAAGCCTCAGACTGAAGAAAAACCGGACAATGACACTTGTTTCCAATCGGTGATGCCTTCACCTCTGTGTATGTCCAGCAGAAACCCTCAGAAGCTTTAGGTAGTGCCTCTGCCTAATGAACAGTCTTCAGTAATCAAAATGCTTCCTTGGCACGGCTCGAAGGGTGTAAGCGCGGTCTGGTCTGCAAACAAGGGCAACCTGAGTTATTGTTTCCCACAAACAAGCGGTTCGACCATATAGGCAGCCATGTTTACACAAACCCCTCGAAATTTACCAGCCTGTCTCTACTCTTGCAGTCCTCATCTTCTGGTCGGACCGACAAATACCTCGTTCCCATAGTGATCAACAAGTATGGCTGTGACAAGCCAGGATGACCACGTTGCTGGACTTAACATACACACGAGTTTTTCCTTTGTATGCATGTACTGCAACTGTCCACGTCCTTCAGTAGGACTCAGCAGTATCGTAGCATGTGAAATCTGTTGACCGATCAGTTGTTCGGGCTGTGCTTCTGCTGCTCACATGGTCTGCATCCATATGGGGATACTTTCTAAAAAAACCGGGCATGCTTAGCCCTCCATGGTAAGACTAATTCAGTTCCGTGAAATGGGGAACACTCAGTTGCCTTCACGAATCCTTCAACTTGTCTGTGGTTTCCAGCTTTGGAGTTTATGTTTCGCAACGGATCATTTCACGGTTCTCTCTAGGTAAACCACGTTAAGAGGTGGCAACTAGTACCATGCAACTAATCAATGGGAAGTGTGTCTCAAACATGTTGGATGTCATACAAATTGGATCGTCTCACCTGGCTGTAAACATACAGAAACAATGCTAATTCCTGTGCTGATGTCTACCGGTGTCTGTTAGCCACCAGGAAAGATCATACATGTATCCGAGCTTTCTTCCGGGAGACAATCCAGAAATACTGCAGCTGTAATGTTGCAGAAAGCTGGTTGCACTCAGATCTGTACGATCGTTTCTTTCAGTTAGTTTGTTTCGTGTTGGCTATCCTTTCAGCTTGCGTAATAGAGGAGGTGGTGTCGTGAATCATATGGAAGGAGCTTGCTGCAGTTTCACACGTGTCCGATAAAAACATTCCGCAGATTCTACCAGTTGCTTAACTCTGAACTACGGGCCAAACTAATTAAGTACTTACCAATGGAGTGTCGTTACACGCTCATCTGGTGCTTCAGTTACAGAGATGTTAAGACTACTCACAACAGTACTACTTTGGTACTACGTAAACAATTGCGACTTCCAAACAAAAACTCATGCAGGGTTTAGAGAGCTTGCAAGTACAGTCAAACCTCGGTGCGGGTCTCGGCAACTAAATCTGTCGTGACGAGGCGGGCCCTGTAATGGCTGTTTTGCGGAGGCTCAAGTTTCCGTACATCCAGCCCTGACCTTGATAAGTGCAACCTATCAGGCCTATCCACCGCACTTAGCACCATCAATGAATGCACTCTCAGCGATAGTATTACATCACAGACGTAGAGTTAAATGCACCAGGTGGATTCCAATGAAGTGCTGTTCAATGAGTATGTTAAAATCCTCAGCCAGGCAATAGCTATTCTGCTCATTGAATAACTTTCCATCACCGACTGTTGGCGGGTAGCCGGAACAACTAAAAAAGATAGGCAAGTTTTACTGAGATTTCGTCCTGTCGATGAATCCTATCTATGCTGAACAGCCGACAAGCAGTGTACAGAACTTTCATCCTTGTTGAGAATCTTCAGCAGTGCGCATCTCAGGAAAATCAGAGTTTCAAACCTGCGACCTTCCGGCCAGTGGTTGAACACTTGACCGTTTGGCCACGAGCAGCTGAACAGCAGTGTGATTTGCACTCAGTCAAGGAGCCAGACATTACGTGACCAGGAAATGTGGCTTCTGTGGTTGACGGGCGAGCGGCGCTAATTTCTGTTCAAGTGAGAGCTGCTCACACTGCTGATCAGCCGCTTGAGGCCGAACGATCAGGTGTTCGACCACCAGCTGGAAAGTCGTGGGCTCGAATCTTTCTGAGTTTCGTAAGATGCGCACTGCTGATGGTTCCCGATAAGGACGAAACACCTGTACTACTTTAGAGTTGTTTCTGCTTCTCAGTGTCGGTTAGCTTCAGTGGCACGACGACCTCTCGTTTGAAAATTACCAAATATCCTCACGCTAACATGACTTAAGTTGAAGCTAATCCCGTATGTTTTTGTTCCCCCTGAGCTACCTACCGAGTGCTCCGCTGGACCAGGACTTGCATCAACTTACGTATCGTTATTCTAGTGGGCGCTGTTGCATACTCAGTTCACTCCTTCAATTCAGCAATGGAACCAAATCTTATACACTACACTTGTTTTTCATTGACTACACTGAAACGTTTTCTTCGTGTACGCAAGGGTCCTGTCCATCTTTATTTTACTTATCCAGTGCAAATGCACTGGTGGCGCAGTGATCACCTGCAGTTGAAGCGTTGCACAAGCAAATCCACAAACTGTACAAACTGTATCGAATGAAATGGCTGGCAGATCAGATAGGTACTGCCTTCAATGTCTCGAGAAGCCAAGACATACCTACCCTAAGTTCGAGCACTACTCGGTAGCGTTCACTACCCCACTGTTATTGTCGTCTTCCTCACCAGAACGTCTACTGTGATATGTCTGTGTATCATCTCATCAAGTAACTTTAGCCGGTTCCTCGCACTCAACAAGCCTTTTGTACAGTTCGGCGTCTAACCGGTTTTGTGATGCGGCTGAGAACTCTTTCTGTGATCCTCAGTCCTATTAACACGTTTGTTGACAATGTGAGGGGTTTTGCGGATTTTCCAAATGGGGATTTCGTCCTGTGAGTAAAGCCAACCTACGCCGAAAAGCACTATGCAGGTGTTTTATTCTTACTAGGAATCATCTCAATAATCCTCAGGGAGTTTCACATCCGTTACCCCCAGGCTGGAGTTCGAAAACGAAACCGTTTGGCCGCCGGCGACTGATCACCAGTGTGGTTAACTCAAACTTAGACAAGGTGCAGCGCCACTCATTCTTCAGTTCATGAACCAAAATCGCTTGGTCACGTATTGACTTGACCCTGGATTGACAAATTCCCAGTTGCAGAGCCTACTCACAAGTTTGTTAGAGCTTGCGTTTTCCCCCACTGAATCTATTGTTTTCTTGTCTTTCTCCCGGTACTACTGGAGAATGATGACGGCATCTTTTTCCGGTCGTTCAACCAGCCATCTATTTGCAGTGGAAACTAAAGCTCTACCTGGGTTGAAAGCCTAGCAAACAAAGGTCTCGATTGTTGTTCCAGCTTCGCCAAAAACGGATTCACCGACTTTACCAGTCATGCACAAACACCAAATCTACCTCGTGCACCCGCTTCAATTAGAAACTGTTAGCGGCCAGATCGTCCACATACCGGAATCCTGTTATTTCTTCCTTCTCTCTTACTCCATTTGGTGCAACTGTCTCTGGATATATTTTGAGGCTTTGGATGAGCCTGTAGGGCGTCCATCGACATGGAGCTCGTGCGATTTCGATACTGCTGTATGCATGTACTCTCCGAATCTGCCTTGCAATGTAGTGTGATTGACTCGCTCCTCATTCAGTAGTTCGAATCCTCATCGAAGATCTCTTTGGCCACAAGAGATCTTACTCCATTCGACAAAAAAAATTCCGATTAGTCTTCTGAAGCCCTGTAAGGAAGTCACGTACATTTCGATTATGTTGCAAGTCGCTTTTGCATATCATGTGTAAGCTAAGTAACAAAACTTCTACGAAGTAATGGTTCGCTACTCAACTCAGAACACGAGGATTGCACTTCCGTTGCGCTCAACAGTCCAGACTTACTAATGAAGTTCATCACTTGAGCAGTTTTTTTCAGAATCACATACGACAATGAAATTAAAGTTCAAGGTTTCACTACAAGCATCAGAACGACTGAAAACATGCCTGATTACTAATAGGGAAAGTTTCTCAAGGGTTTACCATTTAGTACTTCGCTTTCTGTGACCCAAGGGACCGAAACATGCACTTGGTGCAACAACTGAGGCCACTCTCTCCCGTTAAGCCACAAATTTTGTGCATGAGCTTAGTGCTTGTGGTCCTCACGGACTCCAGTCGTTGACGAAGAAAGACGAATCATGGAAGGGCGATGAAACGTCTAAGACGGAACGAGCAGAGTAAATTTAAGGAGTGAATTTGACCGAGTGAATACCAAGGCACCGATAGTCTGCTGATTTGACCATATTGACGAAGGTTCGCAACTACCATTTGGATGAGCCTTTAGCATCTCACTCTGGGAGACCGCATGGTGAACTTAAATAAAACCGTGAATTCGACCTTGCCACGTTCCCCCAATCCGGATAGGATAAGGTCTTTTGCACGCACTGCACATCACCGAACCAGCGTACAAATATTTTGGCATCAGACTAATGTGTGCTGTGCGTACGGTGCAGTCTATCAGCATTTGGAAATGGGACAGATTCACCATCATTCTGTTGTTGGACAACATTTGACTTGTAGAGCAATGTCAGCTGTATAGCGTGCTCTATCACACTTGAAAGAGATTGTGTCGAGTGTGGTCCGTCTTCGTTGTCCGAAGCAGAGCTCGCATGGGTAACAAGAAAGTTGCACAGAAATGCACAATACGGATTTCCACCTAGGTAGAATTTGTCTAGAGTTTTCCTTATTCGGTGTGTTCTTCCTCAGCCGTTTCTGTCAAACTCCTTCAGGATGATTTACATTATGGACACATAATAAACGACTTCCGTGTTTATAAATGTGCTCCAGTTTTTTCTTCATTTCCTAGGGGGAAGTCAGCTTGTGGCGCAGAGCCGAGAGACACTTTGCAGCTGTCCTTCATCCCTCAGAAGTGTCACAACAAGGGCATACTGCACAAATCTCCAATGAGATTCTAAACTGGAACCTTCCGAACCAGACTCAAGCATCCTACTGTTCTCCCACAGATGGCTGATTGTTCGTCTGATTAACTTGTATTCTACCTGCTTGTGTCTACCTTGGGTTCGAGTCTCAAGACTCCTTCGGGAACCAAGGCCGACAAAAATAGGCGCTGCCGCATGTCTGAACGAGTTACACTTATTCTGCATGCGGGCCCAATTTCAGCTGCTTGATCCTCACTCGTGCTGGCGTCAGTGAGAAACAGTACAACAGATTCGCTGAAAAATACTGGAAGGCGTGTTTGGTTGTTACCCTCAATAAAAGTTGGTGAACTACAAAGTTTCCCTGAATTTTTTATGCTCACGTTAACTAATAAGAAGGCTAGACAAGACCGTGCAGTCATCTGAAAGACCATTTATTCAGCGAAATCCACTGGACTGCCCATTGGTTACACGCTGAGCGAACAGGGCTATTTGTAGGCCCTGTTTTCCGCACTTACGATCCATACTACAACATTCTAAGTCCAAGTATTGGTGACTGTCAGATCGTTCACCGGGCAAGCCCGCTTGTCGATGCCTGCCCATAGTAAAATCAGATGCAACCAAGTGGTCTCTATAGACTTGCATGATCTAAAGTGATGGTCTGTTTGACATAACCTCACCCACTCATGGCACATCAAACTCTGTGAGTGTTAGGTATTCTGCTAGAATGCTCAAACTGTTCTACCGTGAAGCGCACAGAGCGTTTGCTAACACAGTAGACAACCTAAGTTCTTCTAGCAATAAAATATTTTCTGTTCTGTTTTGGTCACTAAATTTCACGCAGACTCAACTTGTGCGAGTGTTGTTCAGACTGGGGAAGTCGCGGACGTGTTCAGAACCTCAAGCACTTAATATCCGCCAATGCATCAGACGTTCAGCAGTAGTATAATGCGGCGGATAGGAGTTTTGGTTTCGTGAAATCTATGGATAATAATGAACTTGTCTGCCACATTCATCTGTGCCACTCACGCCTATCCTGTAAACGTTTCACATCTGGATATTTGTAATCTTAACGTTTTAAATATTTTAAGCGACAGGTCAGTGCCGGTTGTATAGTACAGGTCTCCATAAAATTTGAAGGCATGTGTGAAAGCTGGTCAACCCACTTTACTGTCACAGTTCCGTCCGACTGAAAATGGTTCCCGTTATCACGTAATCTGTTTATTCTGATGGGCTAAAGCGTGTTTGTTATGATGCAAGCAAGTGCCTACAGACAGCGCACTGTCCTCCAAAATCGCCCACTAAGTTTTTGCTGACGGTGGAGAATCAGATATCACACAGCTCTGCGGAAACAAACATGTTACACTCTGACAAAAAACGTATGACGTGGAATAAATGCCACACGTTGTTGGCCGTTAACTGTTCGCACAAATGTAGTGGTTCATGGGGCACAACTTTAGCCAGTGATGTTTGATGGACTGACGAGTGCAATCTGAAACTTTGAGGGCCAGGAACTGGCTAGTTTATTACGGAGAGATTGTAACTGAAGGGTTGCCGAGTTGCTGCTGAATCGTTCCACAGTTCTGAATGGTTGTGGAAGCGATGCCTCAGAGGAATGGGTGAAATTTGCGATGATTGAGCCACCTGGCTCCCTGCAGTCCTTATTCAGACGGCGTAATCATCATCATGAATCGCTTACCGACGAGACCTGTATCAAGTAATGTACAAAACACTTTTGAGTTGTTGGTTACATATGCATGCCAGGCAGTCAACTGAAATGCTCAGCGCCAATTATTCATCAGAACTGATTCATTAATGGTTGGTTTGCTTCCTCTTTAAACGATCCGGTGTGTCACACCATTGGTCGCATGATTTCTATGTCATACCTCGCCAATGATTTGTGATGTTGTTCTTCAGTATTTCACGGTGATGTCTGACTGAGCAGGTATTCACCTACCATCGGATCTTACGAATAAATCGAATAGAATCTAATTTCATTTGCTTTATTAAGCAAACTGGTAGGCGAGAGGATGGTCCTGTGGAAAACAGCCTGAAACTACAAAAGCTCTCTAAGCTTAAGTACTGAGTGCACTTGGGGATAAGAGTCCTTGTAGGACTGAGCTTTTCAGGATCCATGCACCCATCGGCTACGAACTTCAAAGTACTGCCAGCAAATCATCATTTGCTGCAAGCACTTCGAACCCAAAAGTGCCAGAAGCCGCTGAAGAGCTTCTGTTACCACTATACAACAAAACCTGTCAGCAGCAATGTGTCATCCTAAGGAAATGCTCGTGAGTTTGAAGTAACTTGCTAATGCGTCACAACGCTGCAGTGACTGTTCTTATTTAGGAGGTCCATTCAGTCCGACTGGAATCTGAAGCCGTCAAGAAGTAAGCCGTAATTGTTGCACAGAAATGCTGAGACGGGCCTTCAACCAACCGTGTAACACGTTCACCTTTTTCTGTTTGTTTTATAGCATCATTTGTTAAAGGTCTCACGACATTCGTCAAATACACTCATTTCTAGACCACTCTGGCTTTCACGGGAGACTCACCGGAAACCCAAATGAATCTCTATCGCCCTGTTTAAGGTGACGAAACTTACAATGCAAACGATCACACCAACTAAATTTTTGTACAGATGTCGTCCTCTTATCGTTTTAAAATGAGAGCTTCCTTGTTTTTTTCCGCCTTGTTAGGTCCCAAAGTCTCATAATTCAATCCAAAAGGTCAGCCTCACCTATTTCAAACTTGATTTAAACCAGGGTGGTCAACATCCTGGGAAATGCATGACCGTCTGTCCTTCATAGACCTTAGTGCAGTCGTTACACTTAATTTTGTAGACACAGTCTCTGGTTCTCTTCACAGGGAGGCGATTACACCAGGGCAGAGCGGACAGTGCTTCCCTTTTGGAAAGTTGCTCCTATGTTAGCCGTGTATAGGATCCTTCAGATGACTTCCGATATTCCTGGTTTATATGGAATAACAGCAGTCACAATCCATTCTCTGTTGGGTTTCGCCACCGGTACCAACACTCTTCGCAAATGACACCTAATCAAACTAGCCGGATATCCACTGACCCCAAGTTCGTTCTTTACTTCAATTTGGGCCGCAGTCCGATCTTCTTCTTCTGTGCACAGGGCCCTTACACGCCTAAACATTGCGAATACCGACTTCGGATGGGCAGATGTGTAGTTCAAAACTGTCCCAGTGTCAGTTGGCTTCTCGTACACTGTGGTCAGCGTGGCCAGTGTACTTGAGGTTGACTCTATCTTTATACTGAATTTCATGTGTGGACTCATTTCATTCAGATAGTTGTAAAACTCCCTGACCTTTTCTCGTTTTATCGCGACGAAATTATCATCTACATAACGCCAGAATACCTTGGGTGGGTATGAAAATCCGGCTGAGGCATTCTGTTCAAAATCTTCCATAAATATATTTACCAAAACCGGGGATATTGGAGATCCCATCGCTAGACCTTGTTCTTGAGTATAAAGCACGGAGTCGAAAAAGAAATGGGTGAGATTCAGGTATGCTTTTATGCCTTCCACTATTTCATCCACCGTAAGCTGTGTTCGTTCTGAAATGGTGGCTATTTCTAAAGAGTTACCATTAGGCACATTTGTATATAACGAATGGACATCGAAACTTAGAAGAATATCATCTGGTTACACGGTGACACTGGCTACTTTGTTGGCAAAGTCATATGAATTCTTAATGTAAGTACTAGATTTCCAGGTGAGGGGTTTTAAAATACCTGCCAAGAATCTGGCTAGCTCATGCGCTTGGGGACATATTCCGTCTACTATCGGTTTTGCCGGGACATCTGGTTTATGAATTTTTGGTGGGCCATAAAGCCGTAGTTGGATCGCACTTTTCGGGTACAATCGATGTTATATGTCTATTTGGCTATTTGGTAACTATTCAATCAATACGGGGTGTGCCACGCTTCGTGAAACTCCCGCTTCTGTTTGTTCCTGCTTGAGCACGTATTTGGACATCATCCAAACTGAAATGATGTCCTGCTCTGACCTCATGATTTGAAGCAAGTGACATTGGGCTATGTTTTGTGCTGGTAAGCTTGTGTTTGTGTATTCTGCTGGCACTTCACTCTGATCAGCATAGTGTTTATCACAGTCGTTACTCTGGACGCTGCATATCACATTTTACCCTCTTCATTGCATTCAGCCTCCCCTTTGGTTTCGATATGGATCCTGTCAACGTGTTTACCTGCTTGCAGATGACCATCATTTCATGTTGTCCTCTTTCGCTGTGTCTCATGAGCAATATCTCTCACAAAAAATTGTCACAGATCAGATGCCAGAATATGCACCAAAGCAGGCCAGCTGCAGTGCCGTTCGGTAGATTCAACCAACCGTCAAGAGAAAGTCGCTATTAATTATTTTAGTGTATGGCGCGTTTGCTTAGGTTGTTTTTGTTTTTTGAAACGAATTGCAACTTTTCAAAATGGTGACATCTTCCTGGACTTCCGAATTCGATCATTTGACAAGGAAATCAACTTAAGCTAGAGTTTTTGATTACCGTGTGTNTCTCACGACATTTGTCAAATACACTCATTTCTAGACCACTCTGGCTTTCACGGGAGACTCACCGGAAACCCAAATGAATCTCTGACGCCCTGTTTAAGGTGACGAAACTTACAATGCAAACTATCACACCAACTAAATTTTTGTACAGGTGTCGTCCTCTTATCGTTTTAAAATGAGCGCTTCCTTGTTTTTTTTTCCACCTTGTTAGGTCCCAAAGTCTCATAATTCAATCCAAAAGGTCAGCCTCACCTATTTCAAACCTGATTTAAACCAGGGTGGTCAACATCCTGGGAAATGCATGAGTTTATGGAGTTATGACAGACTGTTCTATCAGTCTCTTCGAACAATCTCTATTTCTTCTTTGCAACCTCGTGGCTATTCTTGGTTTGGATGTCTGGTCGAGTTAAATTTCCGGATCACGTGATACAACGGGCGGAAGAAGCCCACTAGAGCCATCAATTAATGTAGGCCCGCTTAGGACCAACGCAAAGGTCTGAAAATTATGTGTATTCCAACGCTACAGTCACCAATCATGATGATCCGAAAGTCAATTACAAGAGCAGATGAGAAATGTTGGCCCACATGACAGACCATTTTTTCGGGTGTTGTTTGATCTGAGGACAAGTGTCCGTTGTCAGCTTCGACCTCCATCATTAGGTGACACAGAACGGAGAACTAAGCTTTTCATGGTTTACTTCGCATGCACATGTCCTTATGTGGTTACCGGCAGTGACCGGCTAAACGCATCGTTTAGTACACTTAAAGTCCGGGCACTAGAAGCAACTTATGAGGAATAAACACTGAATTTGAATGATACCAAAATGATTGAAATCTTAATACACTACTTATAAGGTTGCTAAAATTCTATTGGCTTTTGGCATCCTTAGCATCCTTGGCTTGATTGGCTGTGGATTTTCAAAGCGAATCATTTTCAACAGAGGTTATTTTGTTCTATACAGAAATTTTTTGAAAAAGTTCCTCTCACCGCAGTGTTGGTTTTAATTGACCGGGCAAATACCCGTGTCTGTTCAGTAAAACAAATCCGTTTCATCGCCACCAAAAACCCCTCAATGGGTAGGCTTTTAGTCCTGCGTTTTGAAAGCTCTGTCACTCGCTGTTTACGGATTAGAGAACCCGATAAACCTTGTCATAAAGTGTGATCACAACGACTAGTTGTGATTTTTGACGCAACTATGGGATATTATGCTCTTCTCAGAAGGACCTGCCTTGCTAATTCAAGGTCCCTCTTGGAATAAGCGTGTATTCCTTCGCTGAGTGTAACCCTGTCCATACAGTCTATTCCTCATTCTGGTCAAAATGTAAAACCTCCTCTCAGTAAGCAGTTCCCAATTTGGAACAGGCTTTAGTCACCTCATAATGCGACTTCATGGCAAAATTTTCTGCTCAGTTTTATCGCTCAAATAAGACAAGTTTGTTTAAACACGCCGCGTTATGCCAACGTTCGAGTGAATATTTTGACTACAGGCCAGATGGAACCAACAGGAGTCTGAATGTTCACGACCAACGCCTCTCCGGAAGATGACACACAGGAGGCGCCAGCTATGGGTTCCAACTGCCTGGTGCGTTAGTGTGACTTCGAACTCATGAACGTGGCGTACAGCACCTGAATTCGGGTGTTCGCTGGCTACACTGTGACCATAGAGAGAAGGAGCAGGTGACCTCTGGTGAAAAGTTTCCTCGTGAAATGACGGCTTTCCTTGATATGATGATTTACATGGAAGGACTTAATTTTCACCAGAGACCCACGTTTCCACTGTCCCAGTCTGTAAATTATTGGACAACGAGGAAATCACTTTCTTGACCTCTGCGGACAAATAGATTTCCCCCCCTTGGTCCACGTGCTTTAAAGTGCGAAATTCAGACGGCGTACTGAGGTCATTATCACCGGTGTGGACTAATCTTTGTTTGTTAATCTGTTTGCCAAGCTTGGTGGTTGGATTGCAAACGTTTCACCACCGGTCGAGGCTCCATTGTCAGTGCGGGATTGAGTGGGTAAATTCCTCCTCTTTTGTTTTTGCCTACGTAATTTCTAGACACTATCTAATAACCCTAAAGTGACTGGCTGGTCGTGAGGAAGCTGCCGTGCAATTTGATTGGTTAGCTTGGAATTCGATTTGCATCGTGGTCTTGTTTCTTTGAATATGGTTGGTTCATCGGATGTCTTCAGTTCGGCAGCTGTGTTCCAGCGTTGTCACTGATCCGCTTGTTTGTTGTTTGGTGGTCTGGCTTTACTCTAATAGATTAGTCGATTGGATATCCACACATTTTTAATAGCTCAGTGTCTTTGATCCTATTGGTCCGTTGACATTGTCCCATTTGGTGCAGACTCGAAATTGTGTAACGGCTGGTGGACTGGGTTGAGGTCAGAAGAGTTTGGTAAACAATCGGTTGCTTTTTATTTGGGCAGCGTTTCGCTTTTGACATAAATGCTTCATCAGGCCAAGTAAGCAGGTCACCAAGTTGACCAGGATTTAAGGCAAACGGGGGAAACAATCAGTGAGACGTCTTCGCTGTGTCTCAGGAGCAATATCTCTCACAAAAAATTGTCACAGATCAGATGCCAGAATATGCACCAAAGCAGGCCAGCTGCAGTGCTGTTCGGTAGATTCAACCAACCATCAAGAGAAAGTCGCTATTAATTATTTTAGTGTATGGCGCGTTTGCTTAGGTTGTTTTTGTTTTTTGAAACGAATTGCAACTTTTCAAAATGGTGACATCTTCCTGGACTTCCGAATTCGATCATTTGACAAGGAAATCAACTTAAGCTAGAGTTTTCGATTACCGTGTGTACCCACACTCACCGCTTGCTGTCAACATTTCTCCCGACAAGTATAGGAAATTGGGAAAGTTGGAACTCAGAAGTAATTGTGATGGGCACATATTTTGCTGCCTTTCCGTTAGATGTCCAATTAATTTCCATATCAGCACTCGGTTCCTTCCAAAACAATGTTGAACCAGCTCATTTTTTCGTAGGTTATGAACAATGTGGTTATCTGTATGTTCACTCAGTCCCTGAAGAAAACCTTGGCTGACAAATTGCCGAAGTACTGCTCAGTTAGTTCTGCCTCTTTTGTAACATGATATTACCCTCTCTTCTTCGACTATTCTCCATGTTTTACCGAAAGCATTCAGAGAAGTATCCCGTTTGAAGAGCATGAAAACTGTTTACCAGTTTTCGGTCAAGCCCATTCGATGTGAAGATACGAGCAGTCAAACTCCTCTTCAATTTTGCCTTTTCTGGCGTCGGAAACAGCAACAAAGTACACGCGGTCTAAACAGGTAATTTAGCCCCGAGTCGGCAACCCACTCAAATAGTGTCCGGTAAGCCGAGAGTGCGGGGCTTGATGCTCAAGAATTGCATGAAGTGAACAAGTCATCTCATTTTCCCTTTAACTGTCACGAGTATCTCAGAGTTCCACTGTCGAACTAGAACGAACCTTGGTCTACGAAAACGTGGGAATGCGAAGCACTGTAACTAATTTTCTTACTCATCTCTTTCAAACTGCTGCTTCAACAGCGGGGTAACTGAATGAGACAGGATAAAGGTAATATGTTCCGAAAACAACTCAAAGACTGTCAGTGAGTTACACATTTGATGGCTGGTATGATGTGAACGGAGTAGCACTCGGCCTGGTACCACAAATGGGAACATAGGATAGGGCTAGTTGTCATGGGCCAGAGGGACTGGCTGATGGTTAAAAATGCCCCCCAATAAACATATATACATATTTGTAAGTCTACTTATAAACAGTGACTTCTACCGGCAATAGATGTAAGACGTCGATATCATATCATCTTGTGTATGCCTCGGCGCGATTAAGAGGTGGTCGTTACAAAACTTGTGGGTCATACCCAACAGCACATTCGGCTGTTCTGCTAACATCCGTGACGTTATTCCGCCAAGGATGGGATCTCGTATGACGGGCGCACACCTCCGACCTCTAGGTCAGCGATAATACCAGGATCATGGTTGTGAACTGAACTGACTTTTCAAGACTTCTTGATTCATAAACTCTATTGACTTATGTCATCGACCTAAATGGTGAGAACATACAATTGGACATACTACTATTCAAAAGAGTAGATTCCGTTAGACTCCCTCAAGAAAACCCTCCACAAGCTGTCACCACCAAGTGAAGTTAGGCGTCTAAGCAGTTGCGAGTTTTAGGATAAGCTACGCGTCACAACACAGTTTTGCTGATTCCAACCAACGACCAGACATGAAACCACATCAGCTGACATTTGGCAACCTATGGTTCAAATATGATGGACCATGCATATTTGATTAGAAATTGACAATTTTTTGAGTTGAATAAGTGAACATTACTGTTAAGCTAGAGGTCAAGTAAATGATAAAACTTTGACTCCGATAAATCCCTTGTGGCTGGGCTTCAGATTTGATCTGTTTCAAGGGTTCTAGACACTGTGTGCATTACAACATCCACCATGTCCTGTTTAATTGAGAGCTAACCACACTGCTGATCTGCCGCTGTTGGCTAAACGATCGAAAGTCGTGGGTTTGAAACTCTCAGTGTTTCGCCGGAAACGAACTGCTAACGATTCCCAACAAGGATGAAACCGATGCAAACTGTTTCTCGTCTTTTTAAGATAGATTGGCTCCACTGAGAGAGAGAATGATCTCCAGTGAAAATTACAGAATATCCACACTTCACCATCAAAATATCCTTAAAATCACGTCAACCGGCATTCGATGAAAAAGGTTGTTAATTTACTCTAGCTGTAACACTTTACCGGATGAAATGTTATGATTCCCCACTCTGGAACGACCACCCTTCAGAATGGCTCACTGGTAAGAAGGGACACTTGAAGTCGATCCCGCATGATGGTCTCTTCAGAAGGAGACAAACGTTTAACTTAATCTTTGGTCGGTGAATAACGAAGTGGGACTTGATGAACATCATATACAACTCACTTCGCAACCTCATCGGTGTCAAAATTTCTTTTGCCTTTTCAGCTTGTTTGACAGTTTTATTGCGACGCCCAACTCCACCACAGTGTTGATGATAAGGTTTGAGTTGTGCATCATAAATGCCTTTGGTAATTCAATGGTGAATGACGGGGATCAAGTTACCATCTCGCGTAACGAGGAACCAAGTAGGCGGAGAGCATACCAGAACGAGTGCCTTACTAAACGCCAAATTTTGCGCGGGATTGTGAACGAACTGTTCCGCATATTTCCCCTTCACTGTTTTCATAGAGAATAGGCCAAAATTCTAGTCTGATCTTTCGGATAGATTGCAGGTGGTTCTGCTTGTACGATGTACGGTTGCCTGTAGCAGACAAACCTCGCTGTCATCCATGGAGGTAACACGGCCAGACCTACAGGAGCCTTGCGGGACTGACCATTGTAAGCCCGTGGTTTTGGGTGTCCCTCCGGTTTTTATCCGTAATTTAACTGTACTCCATTGTGTTATGTTGAACTATAGTACAATGCAGCGTGACGCGTTTTTTCACACTATATTTTCTCTCATTACTAACTGATCTGCAAACAGTATGAACGTTCGGGAGTCTAAGGACCATAAATTTAGTGAAAGCGACTTTTTGTGAACAGCGTTATGCAGACAAATTCAGTTATTGGGGGGCACGAAGTAGTCATATGTGTGATGCTGCTCACACTGTGGGATTTTTTGGTCCCCATATAATCTGACAGGGTCGGCATTTGTGTATGTTGATAGCTTTCGAACCATCCTTTCTCCCGATTTCACTGGCACACATTTTCCCGCCGGTTGTGTGCACGGCTGCTGCCATCGCACGCTTTTTGGATGGGAAAGAGGGTAAAAACATCATTCTTCCCTGTGATTTGGATGCAGGAACGTTGGTTGCTACTTAGCGGGAGTAGTGTTTTTGAGGCAGTGGCAACAACAGATGATAAGCAATTGGGGATGAAGATCTTGGCTAACGGGTGACGAACTACGCCCCGAGTCCGTATTGAAAAGACAGGTAGCCGACTGGCACTTCAGTGGCTACTTTGGGAAGACGAGGGGGTAAAATAAAAGGCGAACGAATCAAATGCAAGGCTATACAGGAGACTGTTCATCTTGGTGGTTTGACAACACTACCAAAAACCAATCATTGAGCATTTCACTGCAAAAAGGCATAGCTGCTGAGGTAATCCTGGTGAAGCAGGGCAAAAGCAAGTGGAGTTATTTAGTGTGTGCGGAGGTTAATCGGCCTAGTCTGATCTGGTAAGCAAAGCAAGAAATGGATGCCAATCCACCGGAACAGAAACAGTAGTTTCTTCGAACAGAAACCACTCACGGGGAAAAGCTTCGGGGTCCGGAGACGAATAAATGTCGTTTTCGAAACAAATCGTCTTCCACTTGAATCCTGTGAGGGTCAATCACATGAATTATCACTTCTCCAGTCTCCCTCTCTGAATCTCGATTGAGTCGAATTTCATCCTTAAAATTGTGTTTTTAGTTTGATTCAGTCGACAAGTTGGACAATTTTTGGTACCGATTGGGGAGCTCGGGAGTCAGTCTGACTGCAACTCCACAGTAGGCCGACAACCCTGGTTTCAGCCTACTGGTTGCCTTCAACAGTAAACAACAAGATCCATCTGTCGCCTGTGCATCAGTTCCAGCCACTACAGAGGAGGAACTGATGGGACTCACTTGCTGGGATTGTGACAAGTGCTGAAAATCGAAAGCTGACATGGTGGTCCACCGTCGTTTTCGCTAGCCATTCAGCTGACCTCCACATTTATGCCAATAGCATTTCCGAAAATTCTTCGACAGCCCACGACCGGTTTCGCCCTTCTTGGGGCTCATCAGGCAGGCGCATTCCCCGAGTTTCCGTCAACCTTATGTTCTACTTGAAACCAAATTGCACGGAATTAGCGAAATACACTCATTTGCAAACAAATTTGGTTTTGCGAGAGACTCACCTGGAACCCAGCTGAATTACTCGTTTGTGATGTTTCCAGGCAACTGAATGTGCTGCATCAGGCCGCCTCATGTTTCAGTTGGTATGATATTCGAGATATCGCGACACATGTATATACGTAATGCACTACTCTCGTTTTTCAGCAACCTTATGAGTAGTGCATTACGAATATACATGTATCGCGATATCTCGAATATCGTAGCAACTGAAAAATGAGGCGGCCTGGTGCAGCACATTCAGTTGCCTGGAAACATCACAAACGAGAGATTCAGCTGGGTTCCAGGTGAGTCTCTCGCAAAACCAAATTTGTTTGCAGATGAGTGTATTTCGCCAATTTCGTGCAATTTGGTTTCAAGTAGAACATAAGGTTGACGGAAACTCGGGGACTGCGCCTACCTGATGAGCCCCAAGAAGGGCGAAACCGGTCGTGGGCTGTCGAAGAATTTTCAGCAACCTTATGAGTAGTGCATTACGAATATACATGTATCGCGATATCTCGAATATCGTAGCAACTGAAACGTGAGGCGGCCTGGTGCCGCACATTCAGTTGCCTGCAAACATCACAAACGAGCGATTCAGCTGGGTTCCAGGTGAGTCTCTCGCAAAACCAAATTTGTTTGCAAATGAGTGTATTTCGCCAATGGCATTTGTTAATGATGGTAAGGAAACTTTTAAAAGTTTTCCCGTAAAATCTACCTCTAGCTGGTTCCCTAAGGATGCCTATCAATTTTGGGTGGACTCGCCGCACGTATTAGGTAATATTCATATAATGAGTGAGTGTCATTTCGATGTGGATGGCTAAACGACCTTGAAGTGTCTGAGAAGATAAACTATCGCTCTTAACCCAAAGGTTTATGTTTTGACTCTAATGTTAACGCCTTTATGTAGAACTCGCAGGCTGTCAGGCCGTACTGTCTGCAGATTTCATCGAAATGTGTTTGACTTCTTAATTTTGATGTTTCTTGGCAGTCAGATGACTAGATCAAGTCCACACCCTGGTCAGGTGAGCTGTTATTGGGTTATATACACCATCCGGATTATTGATCGATTGTATGACAGTCACAAGTGCTGGCTTTTGAAATGCTGAAATGTTGATGCACTGTGTCCTTAGGTGCTTGATCAAATACAAAACATCATTGCACTAGGTGAAACAAACCATGGAAAATTAGACCAAGGTGCGACATCCCCATGTCATGCATATCTGGTTATTACGTTTTGAGGTTTCATCGAGTCATAATTTGGCCACCTTCTATAGGTTTATGGGATATACTGGATACAGATGTCTGGAAACTCAGTTAGTATCGGGTCTGGTCGTGTACATTTTGTCACAGTTCTGTTTTCAAGGTTCCACATATTTCCTACCTCCCAAATGACTTATAGTTGATGCTGATTTTTGGTGTAAAGAACAGGCAGCCATGTTAGTTCTTTAGACGGGACCGTGTGACTGTAATCAATTGTTGTTTAGTGGATCAGATGTCCTGACGGCCTCAATGGCCTCAATGTGTTGCTAAGGTGATATCGGTAGCTCCACAACAGGGCACTGATAATGTGATTTCGATTGGTGATTAAATTGCCAGCTCAGTGGACAAGCCAGCAACATGGTGTGCGTTCTAGCATGACAGAGATCCTGAACACCAAAAAGAACACGAAAAATGTGGCATCGCCTCCGCCACGTCTCCTTGATTTCTGAAAAGTTTCACCAAAAGGGCGGGGGGTGTTTGTGTTCGTGTTCACCGGCGGCGTACTGGCGTAAAGAAGAAAGCCCTTCGCTGCGGAATTGTTTACCAGGAAAACCCCCAACTAAACAGTTACAGACTATCGGACAGGAAAGTTAAACTCTCATTTGCATGTTGTTTTTTAAAACTGAATATCCGTCTTCTTGAACGTGCCTTCTTGAACTCTCCTGGATATTCATTGACTATCGCACAGTTGCAAGCAAAAACTGCAAAGTAGTTCTACAAATTCCGTAATAAATCCCACCTTCCATTAGATCAAGTTGGAGTTACGAGAACACATATACTACTGGCATGCAGCATCAGTAGTACCCACTGGTAGACTGGTAGTAAGAGAAATTCATAAGAGAAACAGCATGTAGTGAATAATCTTGATTTCAGCGTTGTTGGTCACAATAAAGTACAGTTCTTCTTTTACACTGGAAGAATTGAAAACGGAGGTTGCATGCATGGATAATAGGTTCTTTCCCATGACATCACAATGATATCGCAATTTACAAGAACACATGCACATCGATGATCTTCTCTGGAAACGCAGTCGGAAAATCAGAGGTCGTTTCTTAATTTATGCTTGAAAAGTCGTTATAATGGAGCAAACTCCGAAAAGAAACCTATAAAGACTAATACACAAAGGCCGGTAGTTTTCTTGCTACGAAAAAAAAGCAGTAAGTAGAATGTGCTTGAGAGATTTCGGTTAGAGGCTATGCTCCAAATTTAATGATGTTCTCAAGAAACATTTTGAGGCAGTGGCTTGCTTGAGGGAAATGTATACAGGAAAATCCAGCATTCAGTCGAAGTTAAATGTACACTCTATTTGAATGTGATGCGTTACTTAATCAACTACATGAATTTCAACCAATAGGCTTCCAAAGACCACAAGGAGCGTTATCCCATGCCGTTGATTGGTGGAGTTATTCGGCCTACAAACAGCGTCTTAGCAGCACACCTGTCTGATTCAGCGTATTTAGTCACAGTTTCGACCGCATCGAAAACGTTCTAGAATATATTTTGCGAGCAGCTTAGGCAACATTTGTTCGATTGTTCAACCTAACAGCTTGACTCAACGCATTGCGAGCATCCTGACCTATCTTTTGTCCTGTGAATAACCCTCAAACCCAGTTGCAGTAACTCACAATCACACTTCATTCTTAATGAATAAATTAGGCTCTAATTGTTGTTTCTGGGGTGCATTGTCTGTTAATTACCATATCTTGGTAACCAAACTGTTATTCTTGTTTCTTTGTCGCATTTTTCAGCCCAGTATTCTATAAATGGGACTGTATTGAACATGACAGGTACTGCCGGAATGAAGTTTGTTCAAAGGATTATGCAGCGACTGAAATCTGCCGTAATTTCTTGTCTAAAGATTAAGTCTGTTTATTTCGAATCAACGTGGCACCCAGCTAGAGCTTGTTTCGTTTGTTTTAAGCCCAATTTAAAGACAAAGAACTGGGGGTTACTTTTTATCGTGTTTTATCATTGTTCCGGTAAAATTGTTCAGATAGGTCATCGAGAAATGGCAGCTTTTGTCTCTGTACGTTTAGACATTAAGAGGGTTTTTAGTATTACTCATAAATTTAGTAAGACTGTACGCAGCTCATTATTGCTTTCGCACTTCTCGTGGCCAATCAGTTAGGCTTAGCCCAGAATCTCCGTCACCGGTATTGACCACCCGAACACCAAAACATTTTACGTATCACGCGACAACTACTCATATGCTGCTTGACTTGACTTTGACCAGGATGCAGCTTAAATTCACCAGAATCTCTCGGTCGTCATACTAATACGAACAAGCCACAAGTCGACACCAAATCGACTTGCCGTTGAGTGCTTACGGCAATATCCAGACAGTTGGTTTAGTCCATCTTTTGCGGGAGAAGGCGCTAAACAACTCCAACTTCGTCAACCGAACACAGCCAAAGTTATTTTGTGCAGCAGAGCATTAAACTATTATAAAACATGAAGATTGCTCTAAAACAGGGTTTTATGCATTCACCTCTTATCTAGTGTTTTTCGGTATTTCTGACTTTCAGGATGGGAAGCCAGTTGGATTCCGGTATTCTATGAAGTAAACGAAAGCGAGTTTAATGGCCATCGCGTTAGAAGTCAATTCGGTCACATTGAATAACGCGCATCCGCGGACGCACTCGTTCAGACTTGTAGCTTTTCCTATGGCATGGGAAAGGAGGACTCGATTATTACATTCACTCCTTAGAATGTTTTCCAATGGGGATCCGCTTGTCTGTCTTTTTTCAGATAGCAGCCCCACTGATTGAACCACGTCTTTATGATTGTAGGTCATTTCAGTGCAACGACACTCTACAAGGAGGCCAAGAAATGGGGTGACCAGAGATAGACCAGGTACTGAGGGCAAGTAGTCTGTTTTCCGAGGTGTCAGCAACTGATTTACATGTCCATCCAGCTTGTTAAGCAGATTAACAATCAGTGAAGGCATCTGGACTACCAACTTCCCAAAGGTTTATCAGTCGATGATGCACTTTACGTGATTGGTAGCTAGCTTGAAACAGCGTATTAGATTCTCCTGAAAGGAATCTAGACAAAATGGTTTTCTGTACAATTAAACCCAAAACGTCCAGGGTGGTACGAAGACTGATCTCTGGCTTATTATATCACGAAGGAATATCAAGCGTCTATCCATCCATCTGTTCCGCTATTGGCCCTTAAGAACCGACTTCCTCGAACCTGACCAAATGCCACCACTTTGTTACAGTGGTCGGCCTCTAGTGTTGTATCGATTCTGCAGGCCTTCACCCGTCAACATTTGGTTTTCCCTGCCAAAAAAGCCAAAAAGACCCAACAAACACAAAGCTCCGAGATTCCTTGCGATAAACACTTTTGTTGTAAAGTCCTCTGAGGGTAAGTTCTTACTATTCCCTGCAACAAGATTGTCAGAACAGTGGGACGTTACCCCTAGGCAGCAAGCATCTTCAAATTCTTAGGGATAGCAGTGCTACCTTCCTCGAGAAAATAGGAGATAAAAATAGCTGGCTATAAAAACTGCACACTTCAATCACCCATAGGTTAACCGTGATCGGCGGTCCATTATCTTACTCGGCCGAACAATTTCTCAAAGCTCTGAGTTAAGAGGCGATCAAAAAGCAGCTGTTATGCGCATCAGCATTGGGAGCTAGAAAATTACAGCTTACTCTGCTTCGTTGAGTTGGGCTAATCCCGTTTCCCCTTCCTAGTGAGTCATACTCTCAAATATTTAGTCTTGGCAAAAGCTGCATCAATAGGGGAGAATCGGCCGTTAGATAGGAGCACGGAGAGCCAGGCCACAGGACCAGCAGCAACTGGAAAGAATTGAGAATGTAGAAGTTAAACCAGTCAGCAACCACAGACAAAGGGTGAAGGTAACATGGCAATAACTTGGAATCCAATATTTTCGAACCATTATCGAAAGGGATGGAAGTGACAGGTCGGAAAGCCAGACAGAGCGTTTAACCATGGAGCTTAAACGCTAGCACACCTACCTAGCTGGTTTCAATACAGCTAGGTTGGCCGGCTGAAGAAGAGCACTGGATGCCTAATTTTGTCTTGAAAACAGGTATGGGAATATGTACTCAGGTCTTTCGGAACTGGAGCCGTGAACGATGGATGCGACTAGACAGCTCGCCATCACTAGAACCTGGTTCAATCCTGGGAAGCCGCCCACCGCAAATTGGGTGCATCCAAGAGGTGGACATAGACATTTTTCCAATTTCATCTTTGCCTGACAAACAGATCTCAAAGAAGCATTCATAACGAAACGTGATGTGCTGGGAGTGTTTCAACACATATAATGCACTGATATGATCCACTGGAGAAGCCTCCTAGTGATAAAGCGAGGCTATTGTCAACCAGGCTAAATGCCAGAAAGCCATTGGGTTGGTCAGTATGACGGGGGTTCCGAGAGGGTGTCATCCACAGGTTATCCTATTCAACGACTTCGTCAAGGTGCTCCGGCAATCGTGATTCATTAGGCTGAAGGGAGCTTTGCAACGTTAGAACCAGAAATTTAACAATCCTTGCAAACTGGATTATGATTATAGAGTTGAAAAGAGCCAAGTGTTTTGGTTCCGTGCAGACGGATCAGGCAACGAGAAATTTTAGGGATCATTAAAATCAGTATCTCTAGTAGATATAGGACAGCAGGAGCGACCGAATTCAAATAATTTCGGATTCGTCTTGGTCATTCGGTATGTATAGTTCTCAGCATTGTTTAAAAACGCATCAAACATGGTTTCGTACTATCCTGCACAATTACTTCAAGCTCACGTGAAAATAGATTTTTCCAAAAGGCCGGAATCAAAAGAGAGATAAGGGAACTGTAAAAATTGCCTGGGGCAAGCAAAATATCTGTTCGGAGTGTTCAAAGTAATTAGACATCCATTGGGGGACGAAGTAGTTTATCCGAGAGCCTGAAAACATCTCACGAGTGTCATGGTCATACTGCTGCTTTTCAGAAACTTCCCAATCTGTATTTGACTAGGAATAGTGCCTGGTGCCATCACGCTTGCTAGAGGTTGTCTAGAAAGTCACCTCCATATAGAAACAGTTCAAGGTCGAAAAGAGGCCGTACAAGTCAAGGGTCGGCATGGTGTTCTTCGAGGACGATTGTGCTTGTATCTTTCTTGCAAGACGGAAATGCAGCTAATTACCACAATATTCGCTTTGGTTGAACCTCGCTTTGGTCTAAAGATAACTGTTTCTAGGACATCCTCCCGGAGCTTGCACAGACGAACATCCTGCCTTCAGATTGACGGCCGTGGTACAGCTTGTTGTCATGGTTTTTAGCAGTTTGACGACATCCTTCCCGTTGACTTTGTAATCGGTACTGAAATAAAGGGCGCAGTTGTCGAGGTAAGCAATGCAATCGGTTGCAATTATGAGCGTTTTTGGAGTAGACATAACTTGTGCGTGAGATCCACAGTTACATCGCATCCAGTTGTACCGAAGTGTCTTTAAGGAGAGACCACATAAGACAAATGGCCATTGATCCCTTTCCGAAGCAATTGATTTATGGTCAGTTGAAGAGTGAAGGTTGAACTCGAATACGTTCAAAAGTCCACGGTTGTGTTTTAGACCTTGTATTCTTGGTTTTCGTTCTCGAGAATATCTGACATTTAACAGAACGGCCTGGCGAACGGCGAAATCATAGCTTGAGGGGTCTTATAAGGCACCACACCCCGCTCTGGCTCAAGCTCGTCAATCGAAACTGTTGCACAACATCGGGTACAATCGCAGCCAACTAGAACCGCGTGACTTGTGAAGGCCCCCCTGTTTGCAGACTCTAGAATAGCTTAGAAGCACCAGTCAACTGGTCATTCTGCCGAGTGTAGGTCTGCAGTGTCTTCCCATCAACATCCACCCGACTCTACTCCTGATATAAATAAACTAATACGGAAGCCTCCTGTTGTGCCATCATACGTGGGCAGGCCAGGTTCGTTTTAGGAGACTGTCTTTTGGAGAAAAGCCCACACGAAAGTGTAGCATCCTCTTCAGTCTGAGTTTTTCACCACTGGATTATCTTTAGAGGAAGCCTCAGGCAAGAGAGGGGTTTGATATTCTTTTCCAATGATTCTATTCGCCCACATCTCGTTCTAGCCTGGCGGCTGATACAGTGTCATAAGTAGACTGCAAGGTTGAGCAATTCGGGATGGTGATCTGCTTATATCGGAAGCGGGAAGCCCGAGGAGTCAAAACATCTGGGACGAATGGGTCATCGTACAATTTTGCACTTTATGTTTTCAACTATTCATGCTCAACTTGTTGTCGTAATTAACGCTAGGCCCTAAAAAATACAGCAGACAACTCAAGCAAGTGTACGTTAGTCTTGCCTATGGTCAAGAGGAACGAATCGCGTTTAAAGAAGAATGGCCGTTCGACGTATGAATGTCACGGGTTTTGGAGAGTTGACATTCTGGGGGAGATATAAAGTGTGGGAAAGAAGCACGTTAAACGTTGCTCACAGTCTGGCCCCGTTAAAATAAGAGTTTTTCTGTAGCGTCTGTGATCTGAAGGATTACTGCTCCCTGACAGGCTTACTTCGGGAAAACTGGCGCGTACCTACCTACATGCTTAGAGCACATACTGAAGGAGATACAGCATCAGCTGATTCCTGTTATCCATATTCTTGCATCACGTGGTTCTTCTCAATGCTGGAGTTATATGATTTGCTCAAAGGCACTCCACCAAATGGGGATTCCTGGCCATTTGCATTTTTCCGTAAGCATGTTTTTGCACAGCTCAAAACACGTCAAATAAATCATGACAGCAATTTCCGAAATGACAGTTTAATATCAAATCTGTCAACAACGTTGCTTTACCACTGTGACTAACGGACCTAATTCCTTTGGAGATTAGCTTTGGAGGCAAGCTGCGATTGGTCGAAATCGTGGGCACCATCACAAGGAGATTTGACTGAAAAGGGCTTAGCGAGTACGTGGTTAGTTAACGGCGTTCCATCCGTTATGTATAAAAAGGTACATCAGGTACAACAGATGTGTCTTCTTGTTGTCAGTTTAAAAAATTACTTGGCCTAGTGAACCAACATCTCTTTCCACTTTGGGGTTATGCGCCATGACCTTCGTAGTATTGGGCCATCTTGATTTTGTGTAGAAAATACATGGCTTATACACAGGTTTTGAAACCTGGAAACACCCTATGGTTAATACCCAAGTCCAGCCAATGGTTATGTATTTTTAATACATAATGTAGGAGATGCAGCATATTAGTGAATTTGAAGTCTAACTATGATAAGAAAAACACCCATCTGGGGTGATGGCAACATCTTGCCTGTCGGACGAGCTGCTTCCCCTTACGCTTATGCTACTTAGTTTGTCTTCGTCATCTAGCCCTCCTAATGAACCAGCTAGGGAATGTCAGTACCATTAGTGACTCCTGTGCGTGACTTTCACAATCAATTAGACCTTGATGTCATGCAGCTGTCCAAAGGGAATTGGTGGGTGATTGACTGGAAGAGCTGTCACATTAGGTACGACAAAGCACTCCGTGTTGCCGCTTGTGACATCCCTCAACAAAACCGTGTGACCATTCTCTGTTTCATGGAGAACATTTTTGCGCAGGTCGGGGGACAAAACAAAACGGTATTCGTAGGCCGGAAATTCCCCGGAGGTAAACTGTTCTGTTGATGGGTTCAAATTTCTGCTGAGTGCCTGAAAACAATCATTTTTGTTTACTTATGAGAGCGTGTAGGATTTTTAGAGTTTGTTTTCATATCCTAACCGGGGCAATGATTCTGGTCATCCCGCACAGAGGCAAACAACTACTGGACTCAAATATCGTCCTCATTTTTCTAAAATACAAGATCTCTAGAGTCCAAATCTCAGAATAAAAGTCACTTATTGAATATAATGGAAGTGTAAATTTAGTCCACCGTTTCTGCAGAGGAAGACCACTCGAGTGGGTGATGTGAATAGATATTAAACTAACGTCTGACAGCTAAAACAGCGGCGATGGCTATCGATTTCACCCGCTGTAGTCCCAAAGTCTGCTTGATAACTTCTGAGTAGGTCAGGTATTATGTTCTCTACAAATTGCATCACACCTGGCTTCAGTTGGCTTGGTGACATGACTTAAAATTATACTAAAACGACCGAATCGGGGAACTAAAAAGTGTGAGGCTCTCGTTTGTTCCATTACAATTTGACCTTGGTGTGGCTGCATTCGTTTGGTGTGCGAAGGGAAAAAAATCGATTTGTGTTTACCATTTTGAGATCTTTTAGTGTAGCAAAGCAGAATTTCATTCTGCGAATGGAATTAGTGAATCCTTGAAAGCCGGTAGGCCATGTAGTCAGATTTCTTGTTGATTCCTTCTTCATTCGCGGTGTATAGCTCACAAGTCACAAGGAGATACAAAACCACAACATTCTGGGTGGGGTTTTGAACTGTCTACCTTTTAACCATGAGCAGCTGCTCAGCAGTACGAATAACCTGTAGCAGTACAAGCCTTATCAAAACTCTCCCCCAGTGGTGTAGTTTTTGTCAGATGATCTGTCGTTGACAGTCTTCTCCAAGGTTTGGAGGTGTTCATCCCCAAATATAGTATGGTTTGGGGATTTCAGACCCCCGACCTCTTTCCGTTCACATAATACTCAAGTGGATGCAGTATTTTACCGCTTACCAATTATATTTTATATGAAAATCGGTTTACTTTGAAGCTTTTATAAGAAAACCAAAGTGGACTCGTGAACATTGCTGAATGAGCTCGTTAGGGACCTGTAAAATTATTGGATGTTGTTCCGGTGATTAAACTGTTGTGTTCTAATCCAGAAACTAGTCTGAAACGGCTCCACTCTGTAACGTACGTGGAACAGGGGAATGTGCAATGCGACCGGTATGAATTAGCTCGTTTCTTGGAAGATTGTCTCTCCTCGCGTTGTGATCACATGCCAGACTTTGTAGAACTGTGACTCACACTTTGGCAGTTAGAAACCACTCAAGTTCGGAATGACCTCATTTCAACGTAAAAGGGCCTCTAAACGAGTATGAAAATGGCAAACAAAGCCAAACAAACTGAGAAAGATGCCCCAGTAAAAATTGACACCATACTGCTCCGGGGATTTATCGCCAAAACACTGTGGTACTATGAACTCTTGTGAAATATCAAGGGTTTCGAATTTGTCCTCCGAGGATACTGAACGTTTCAGGAGCTAGTTTTGTCCCTGTACTGATCCACATTCACTAAGACATCGAGCTTATCACTATCTTGGATTGATTTTGAAACACTCGAGGAGATCCACAAGCTGATCAATAGAGTTGAACGAGAAGAAACTCGAGTACCGCGCAGAAAAACTGCACACCCTAATTAGTGACCTGCGTAGTTTCCGTCTACCTTCTGGAATAAGTCAAGTTTTTGAGAGAGTTGAAGTGAGGTCCTGCAACATTTCCTACCGTCAACATTTCCTTTACTGTCCTACTGTCCCATAAATGACATGCGTGGTAGCCAAAAAGTGTTGTTTTTAAATGTCTCCGCTTCTCGTATTTTGAAGACCTAGCAGGCCCAGTGTAGTCACAAACACGTGAGAACTCTTGAGGTTACACGCAAAAACCCCTAAAAGTGCGATGCAGTATGCATTGCTTCCAATGAAGACATGACAAGACGATTTCACGGACATCATATTTCTCCACGAGTTTTGCGCGGATATGGATTGGATTAAAACAGCGCACTTGGAGTTTCGCCATCAGTTCCGTTTCGTTACCGCTGCAAAATGATGTACACTTGCGAGATATGTGCTCAAGAGGAGTATATGATTGACAGCTCATTCGGATCAATTGAATAACGACTGGCTGTTAATCCCCTAAGAGTCTGCAGAAACTGATGCACCGACCTACAATTAGACTGCAAACAAACCGAATAGATTAGAAACGACAGTTGTAACCCTCCTGACTAATTCACGAAAGAAACTCTTAAAAAAGAGGATTCAGGTGGAACAAACTGATGAGGCTGCTCCAAATACCAGTTTGCTCACGAGGCTTGTGCGATTCCTCGTTCAAAATACGCGAGGATGCAGGAGGTTCAGTCCATTCAGTGCTTCTCCATGGAGACTTGTGGGTATCGATGATCGAAAAATTTGGGTGAACCAATGGGGTAAAATCGTTTTTTTATAGGTAGAACAGGGGAGAATTAGCAGATTGGCGTACTACCAACAAGACATCGAAAACAAGGGAGCAGGTTCTGATTAGTGAGTTCAATATGGCCGCTATGTGGTGATTTGGAGCGAAATGTTTAACGGCAGTCATGTGACTGGAAAACGAGTAAAATCACTGGATGACAATCTCCTTGCATTTTGTTTTTACTATTTCCAATAAGTATGCGATTTTTTGAGACAATTACGGTTCTCTACGTATTATCTTCCATAAAACATCATGGTCAGTATATCAGGATAGTTATCTGTCAGACCAGCGGACTCCTAATTCGAAACTGAACCCTGGCAATAATGTCTGGGGTGCCGTGTCAAAGTTACCACACAAAATATTGACCCTTTTCACACGAGCAAACGGTTGCAGTTGAACGTCATTGAGTAATGCAAGATGCTTTGTGGAAGTGTTTTGGGACATTGGTTGAAATACATACCAGGAGAATGCTTTTTTAACAGTTATGTTGCTTTGATTGTGATCTGGTCCGCCCTGACCGACCCGACAAATCTCACGTTGTGTGATATTTCTCCAGACGTGCGTATTAAATTTGGAAAAACCTTTTTGTAAACCAAGTTAGACTGGCTGGAAACCTGGAAAACCTAAGTTCAGTCTGCACTGAAGACCTTCAACAAACCGCTAACTCATTGGCTTCCAATATGCCGACGACGTTGTATTGAGTTACCCTCTATTCTCTTCCCAAACGGAAACTGAGAATATAATGATCCTTTCTAATATTATCGTACTTACCAGGACCTCTTGGCTGTATCGTTCTACTTTAAAGGGTTCGTCGTGAGTGCTTTGGCCTACGATACCTATCCTAACATGTCGCTTAGCCAGAACATTGTAACCTTCCACCTGGAAAGCTCTTGGTTCGCAATTTCACTTACACGTACGCCGATGTTGTGGGAACCCAGTTTTTGTACGTGGTCTCTGTTCCTGTGATTTGACATCCTACCTGAACTGGTGCTGCACGTCGTTTGCTGCGCTTAACTGATGTTGCATTTCAGTTTGCGTTTCGTGTTCAGAACTTCGATCAGCCACACAATGAGTGTTGCAGGTTTTCATCTCTCAAAATTTAATCAGTGTGGGCATAAAGTCGATTTTGAGCAGTCTAGATTTGTCTTGCGGTTGATGTAACAATCCACTGAGAAAAATTACACTGTTCATCAGGTTTTAGAGTGTCTGCGTGAAATTTGAATAGAAGCCGTGATAAATCGGACCCTTGAATTACGCCACAGTCGTTTGTAAGGGTCATGGATAACTTTCTGCTAGGCTGAGCATATTGCTTTTGGTTGGTGATGAAGTTGTACAAAGTGGACAGACAGGATCTTTAGATGTCCCTTTCGGAAACTTTATGCATCAGGTTGAATCGATCAGTCCATGAAGCAAACCCGGAAGCACCGTCTTTTTAAGTTTAACAGCTTGGGGTTGTAGGACGGATTGTATGCCACTGCTCCGTCGTAGACCTAACACTCTTGTACACATCACGATGTACGTCACCGTATTCGCTTAGCGGAGGAATTAAAGTGCTAAGGCAAAACAACCCTCAACAGAACAGAAGTGCATAAAACTGGACGAAATTTCGGTGGAGCTCCAGACTAACAGGATTTGGGCCCACAAGTTGTTCTGGCCATTCTCCATCCGTTAGCTATATCTGATTCTTCTAAGACACGACTGAACAGCGGATAGAGTAAAACATATGTTTACAGCGCACTGTGCTTTGACAGTAACGGGGACCCCATGCCACGCTTTCTGGCTTTATTTGGGCGGGTCTTCGTGGGTCGGTGGCGTGTTTGCATCCGAACCGACGGTACTGTAATCTCTTGTGACAAAACTGTTCGTTTAGATCTGTGGCTATCTTTGTTCATTTTTCTGATTAGGTGACTATGATCAACCAGTCACAAAATCCATTTGGCAACTACGGGTTAGGAGTAACACAAACTGTTCAGTGCCTCTTGGTATTTCAGCTCCAGTTTTACAGGGTTAAATCCATGAAGATTGTGGGATTGTTGTTCATGTTGGTGAATAGTTATCTGTACGAGTAGTGCATTTAGGGCTGAGAGTTTTTTTCAGATTTCGCGGATTCAGCACACGAAATTTAAAGTATTCACATGTTCGAATGTTATAATTCAGGCAGGTTCAACAATGTACTGAAGGGCAACTGGTGACGCACCGTTATCGCACGTTAACTATCAGGAGTCGAATTGCCGTCAAGAATAAGCATGTTCCTGCTCCGTTTCCAGTAATTTTTGACTAGCGAATCTTCAGTTGTTATTTTCCGAAATGCAGCTTGCTGGTCGGATTCCTTTTCTGAATTTGCCTATCGTCAGGCTCCCCTGATGGCGTGCAGTTTGCATATCCATTCGACTCTCTTTTGAGCGACTCTCCTCTAGTTCTTTATTAGAGCTAACCTTGAACGCACCAGGATTAGGACCGCGGACAAACGCGTTGCCACTATTTCAAGCGGTCATTCTAATTGAATCCGGATTACCAGGCCTGGCAACTCGAGTGATCAGTTGGTTTACCCAAAAACCAGGCCTGCAACCAAGTACGGTCTAACATCACAAGACTGATGACAAAAACTTCAGAGGATTATTGTTCAATACAATATTATTGTTACCCTTCTCAGCGTTATTAGCGCTGTTACTCGCTAGTGCCATTCCTGGTGATGGTGACATTCGTGTTTCTGATGCAGTTGGCGCTGCTGTGTTATCATTCTTAGCACTCATCTTTCAAAATACAACATGGAGTTCGTAAACAGGGGTCTAGAATTAACCCCGGTTACTGTAGTATGGATAAGCTGGCCTGACCTGTGATGACTCTAGGGTGATTCACTTAGTCCTAAGTACATTCCATTCTTTCAAATTGTATGACTGTGATCTTCCGGAAGATAATTCATTGCCAGTTTCCGCCCTCAACTTGCTCACGGCGGCTTCCAGAACTTCCACGTTGAAAGCCGTAAAACGGTGGTCTACCAAAATAGAGCTCACAGCGTGAGACTTGTCAACAACAACGGTAATTTCAACCACCATAAAAGGCCAAGTTCAAGTGACCGTCAAAAGCAGTTAAAAAATGGTCACTTTGGTGCAGCTAGCAAATGAGAGTGTAGATTTCTTCCAATGGTTTATTGGTGGTGTACAATGTAACAAGGTATAGAAGAAACGGCGGGATTTAGTAAACATTGAAAATGGATTCACACCTAATGCAACTGGACGAACATTGACCTGAGTCAACAATGCCGTTGATCGCATCCCACCCGGCACGATGCCGGTGATAGCCTGACGGAGAGATTTTCGGTATCAGTTGCTTACACCAGTTATTTCCGTCTTGTGATATGCAAACCGCACCTTCCTTGAGATTGAAACAGCAATTTCTTGGTTTATCCGTTTTTGGTATAAAAACCAGATTAGTTGTGTTTAACTGGCAAGCACATCCGGACGAATCGTCAACTGGTAATCCCGACCGAACCATCGGTCAAACTACTTCGGGTTTGTCCTAATCTAAAGCATATACTGCTTAGTTCAGTAAAGCCGTGGACTACACCATGTCACCTTTGGAATCAGCAATCTAACAGTTCAGCCGCTTGTGAACTTCCCGAGGGCTGCAACATGGCATCATGACAGCAGGTTCTGTCCCCTCTGGATTTCCGTGCACACACGTTGACACCGTTGCCAGCAAGCTCATATTGCGCCGGTCAACCAAAATCTGATTCAACGGGCCAACTTCTCTGCCATACATATCTTGTACCAACAGAAGGAGTAAGGTACAGCGTCTACTGTGCTCGATGGATAGGAATGAATCTGTACGGAGGAAAGTGTGGCTTTCTTTCGGAAGCCGAACAGACCAAGTTGCGCACTACTGCTATCGGTTTGGAGTTCAGTCAAGCCCATAACGGGAGAGGAAGTTGGCCGCATGATCCGCTTGATGAGGAAGTCGTATCCAGGTTTGGACAATCGTGGATTCAGCGCCACTACTCATGCTGGTTGTTGTACTTGCCGTTATCTACCAGCAGTTCACAACCTTTGTGTCTGACGGGTTACTCTAGCTCCGAAGGCACCAAATTTGACTTCACCGGATAAGATGATACCGATTCCCGCATCCTTCGTTCATTTTTAAAACTTTTATTGGGCTTTTGCCGATCGGTGGAACTATAGATCACAACCACCTTCACTTGTAGTGGTCTGGGTACCCAAAAAAACTACTTTAGGAAGCGTGTGGCAAAGAAATAAATATAATTACTCTGAATTGAGTACACAATAATAAAAAGGGTCGAATGGAACAGACTCACTAAGAATTGTTCTTTTTAAAATAGTTCGTCGTTGGCCCAGGTCAGTGAATAAATAATAATCCGGTCGTGGATGTCCAGGGGTCTTCTTTCCGGGAAGCTCTCATATACACTAAACTCCAAAGACAGTCTGAAGTGTTTTGATACCAGAGTTAGCACATGAAGCTCGCGAATAACCACTGTAAGCGCGAGTGAAATGAAAAGAGAAAATCGGAGAATGCGACCACGCCTGTATTGTATGTAATTTTGTACAAATGCGCGTTTTTGTGGTCTTGCGTATTCAAACAAAAATCGTTTATGAACTTGATGAAATACGTAACGTTATAATGAAAGCAAAAGAAAGGTACAAAACACCACACACTCCAGTGTGAATTTCTACATTGTAACGGTTGTTTCGAAGCGACCTCGCTGATAATCGCTGTGCCCCGTCACTCTTTAGCGACAGCTGTTTGCAGACTGTTTGCAAACATCTCGAAAACTTTGGCTTCGATTTCACGTAACAAAATCGTGAAATACAAACAGGAATTTGGAGCATAGTCACCCCCTAATTCTGTAAATTGCGCGGATTCACGTGAACATTGTAGCAACTTTCCTTCATTCGGAGTTCCACTGAGGCAGAGAACCGAAACATGGAGATACAGTCCCCATAATATTCTTCATCATCTCGACGGGTGAATTTGTTGAATTGTCGATACCGCAACTGGGCTACCAGTTCCCTGACACCTAAGTGGATGGCTCTGCCCTCGTTGACGACTAAGTCTGTGTGCAGAAAGGCAGGGCTGCTTTAAAGACAAGCCTGAAGCCCGATTTCGAAAGGGTTGATATGGCAATCAGCCACCGAAAGACAAGAGCAGTGATGACTTGTGTGAACCGGAGACATCGGGTGACCGCGATTTCAGTCAAACCCTTTCGCTTTTCTGAAGAACTCATTATTGTTTGGGCGTCTCCACTATTTTTAAGTTGATAGTAGTCTGCTACTAGCGACAGCAACTGCTGAAACCACTCGACGCGGTGACGCATATCCCTGTGGAGCAGTACCAACGAATGAAGTACATGAGTAGCTATCCAATACCGATACTGACACATTCGCTGGTTTTAATCGAAGTCTACTGCAGTACACTAACATATTAGATAATTATAAGCGGCAGTCTATTCGTGATTGGCTACGTTTGCCGAAGGACATCTCAGTCACCTACATTCACGTTGGTAAACAATATGGGAACTCGGTATCTCAACCAGATTTACCGGATAACGTCATTTGGAAAGCTGCTCTCTATACACTGCCGAGTACTACGAAGAGTGATCGGGACCTCGGCCTTTCGATCCCGATCTAAGGTACGTAAAATGAAGAAATGGTGGCTGCTTCCATGGTAGTCTACACAACAGAGTTGATGACCACGGTTTGACAGAGTTGGCCGCTTCACCTCCTTCGAATTATTTCTGAGTGATGTATTTGCTTTCCTCGAGTCGCCAGGGCTGTTGTTGCACTTGAATTTCCCGAGGTCACAGTCCCTTGCTTGGGTTTGCTCAACCATCCTGGGCTTTGTACGTGCTAATGACACTTGCGTGGCACTAAGTGCTTTTTCTTTCCGCTGGCTTTTACCCCTAGTTCCGTATGACGGACACCATGTGCCTTATGTGCGAATTTCGGCCGTACTAGTGTTTGCTGCTTCCTGAATAGCATCAGGCATTGTTTATCTTGTCTTCATCTGCTGGGCAATCATTCATGCATACCTTGGAGATTATTCGAGCCGAATGACAAAACTACTGATGGCACGCCGTCATCCGGGGCGCTTTCGCTCTTTTTATGTTCTCCTATACCTTCGTCCACGCCTGTGGTCCATCATGGTCTTCAAAAACAAACGATAACTAAGTAAATAAGTAGGCGGAAACGCGAACATATTTAGGATATCCGACACCATGTTTGGAGGAGCCAGTAGAATACTTTACCAGTTGGAGTGTCTATAATGGTGGTGTGATCTATGAGGAGGTGTAACTCGGTGGATATGAAGTCGGTGACAACCAGAACACCTTACTGCCCCATGATATCTAGTGTACTGACCTTAGGGACAAGGTTCTGGAGAAGTGATGGGCGTAAAATTTACCCGTGTTTGAAAATGATCTAATAAAAATACCTGTGCACTGTGTATCAACTGAACCAGACGGATTGCAGGTGAACCAAACCAGGGGAGGCCTACTGTGTATAGATAATTTCTCTAGCGTTATTGGGGCGGTTTCTAGCTCTCAATAGGTAACTTTCCCCAAAAAAGAAGGGTTATTTTGCCAGCTACCTTCACCTGCATACACTTTTGGTTGAGGTGACGAACTCAGCTGAATCTCTCAGGCGAATCTCTCGTTTATAATGAATGTGCTTCTCCCTCATGAACCACCATTGTAGACGACATAATCAGTTGGAATATACTTGAGTTTCCCGTCAAAACCAGATTAGCATGCAAACGAGAGCTTTTATCGAATTCCATCCAGCTTGGGTTCAAATGAAAGATCATGTTCACGGAAACTCGGGAACTGCCCCAACCTGATAAGGCGTGAAAACAGTGAAACTTGTCGTGGGCTGTTCGAGGATTTTCAGTAAATTTATAAGTAGTGTGTAACATCTAGAAAAGGGGTTTTGTTGATGGCTCTTCAGGTTTTGGTGAGTACTATTTTGGACCATACTCCAGCAGTAGTTTTTGAACAAAAGTGTGTCCTTGTTTGTAGTATTAGCGAAAATAAATTTTTAAACAGAAAGACCTTTTATGATTTTAAGGCACAGCTGTCTGTCTTTAAAGGGTCGCATAGTACTTCGGTTTAAGCTGATTTCACCACGCATACATGCACTAAATGTCCGGTTATGTACAAATATGAGAGCTCCGAAGTGAAATTCAAGCTTGAAAAACCTTATGGGATAAAATTTATCCCTATTGATACGAACAGGTGTTCCGATGCAATGGAAATAGTAGTCATTTAGACTGGAAAATTTGAATTTATTCGAAAACCTTTGAAGAAAATAAATGACCGAAACAGTCAAATAATGCCGCCTCAAATTGATATGCACTATTCATACCGCTGTAAACTTCGTAAACATTTCAGCTAGGTAAAATTTATTGTAACTTATTACAATGTCCATATATATTGTTTCATTTTTGTTGGGCGAAACATTATTTCACGGCACCCCATACAGCTAGAATACTCTTGGCTGGACCCAGAAAATCTCATTCACTTGGCAGTTTTCGTCCTTAGTTGAACTCTAAGATGGACGTAGATGAGTCGGGAACGTCACCCACTGGATACTCTTTTCAGGACCAGGTTTCCAGCAGGTTTCCCGAAAGGTCAATGACCACTTAGAGATTCGTTAACCACCACCAGTGTGATAGACTCTATCGGTCAACAGAGGCTTAACCGGAGTATGACCTCATCGGATACGACTGTACCGAGTTGCACAATAGGATCCATGATTATACCATGTCCTATTCTATTCGAATCAAAGGCAAACGTTACTGTCCTAAGGTTGGAAGATATTCGAACGGTTAAGTGTTCATGCATTCGCCGGAAGTTCGCGGGTTCAAAACTCTGAGTTTCGTGAGAGGCGAACTGCTGATGATTGCAAACAAGTATAAAAACAGGTAAAGCGTATCTTGTTTTTTTTACTCGTAGATGGACTTCACTGACAGAATGAAATCTCCCGTGAAATATCCACTGGCCGCCTGTTAGCCACACGTGTATGCTTTTGGAACACATCTCATGCAAGACTTAGCAAATTCCAACATTTTCGGCATCTCCGCAGGGCCATCGCTTTCCGCTGACCTAGTGTGGCAATTCTGTGAATAAAAGGGTCTGCATACTTCATGGTGAAGGTAATCTATGGTTAAAAACCGAGAAGTGTGTACAGCCGTTTCAGCCTTATTGAGAATCGTCAACAATACGCATCTCAAGAAACCCGAGGAAGAAAAGTAGCAAAGCTCTTCACGCTACCAGCTTTCTGTAAGTAGCTCGGAGGAAGGATAATCTGACGGGATGAGTGAAATGTCCATAAGGGAAGTTGTCTCTCAAAGAGCCAGTCAACACGTGACCGCGTGATAGGGTTCCTGTGATTAAAGGATGGGCCATGGTATATCCTGCCTAACTGAGAGCTAATCACACTCCTGATCAGTCGCTAGTGGATGGACGGACAATTGTTCAAACTACTAACCAAGAGGCCGCGGGCTCCGTTCGAAACTCCCTGGAACCTCGTGAGAAGAGCACTGTTGGTGATTCTCATTAAGAATGAAATAGTTGTACAGTGCTTCTCGAGTTTTCAGCATAGGTCGGGTTCATTTATAGGACGAAGTTTGCATTCAAAAAATCCAAAATCTCTTGGCTCCATCATCACTGGACATCTGCTTACCATACAAATCATCTGTTCGGTAGATCTGGGGACTGGGTTTTCTGACGTTGCTCTTCACTTCGAATTTCGTGTTTGTCGTCTGACGTAAGGCCTGCTGTTTCCTGATCACATGCATCAGTTTCAAGTCCGGTCGAACGATACTGACCATCAATACTGACCGTCGCTTTTTCCGTTCACACAACGATAGGAATAATGGTTGCAGTACAGTCAATCCGAATGGTCGTAGAGATCAAGTTCATATAACCGGACAGGTCTCGATTTATGAAACCCGAAATGACACTTTTGTCACACGACGTCTGACTTCTCGGTTCAATGATTTTCATAGATTCTGACAGTTCACCACGATTGGGAGAATCGGTAGCCTAAGGAGCCTAAGGGTAATTCCGCTTGAAATTTGCAAGGCAGATTTGGAAACACCGTCCATTTTAATCTATGGGAAAATATTGGAGGAGATATAAAACAACAAACTTTTTTTCAACGATACTCGAATTTTAAAGGTGAACTGAGTGGTCGGTTTTATAACTGGACCGGTTGAGTCCTGTCTGCTGTAAAGTTCAAGATATTGGAAATCACTTAACTGTAATTAGCTGTCATGGTAGCAAAGTCTAGGGAGGGAAACTCTGGGGAATTTCGTCAGAGTTAAAGGTCCGAGGATTATACACAGTTGAATAAGTTTTTCTTTGGTACAACAGAAGCATTTTTTCAACCATCAACCTCTGCTCAGATAAAAACATATGAGGCTTCCTTACTATCAAGGTAACACCAACTTGAGTTCACAGTTTTCTCATATTTTTACGGCAACATTCAGTACCCATCGTCTCAGTAGTTGGTTATTTTGCAATGACTTACTACGCTGTGCCTCTAAAAATCTTTTATGATATGAATGTTTGCGTCAGTACTTGGTGGGCTTGTAACGTCGAATCTGATTAATTACTACTGATACAGTTTTTCAAGTAGTCTGTGAAGCCAAGAAGTTTGGACGGTTGGAGGAGGTAATAATAAGTGATAAAAATAAAGAAGTACAGTAGGACATAAATGTCCGAAACGCATTGGCTAGATTACACTCAGTCTGTTTGTATCTCTCTTGGGGATAAGTTATTCTAATCTAATTCTCTGCATGAGTTGTTGGTCAGAGGAGTAGATGACTGCAGACAACTGTCCAGGCAAAAATTGTTCGGATTCTGCGATATCATTTTAGATGAAGCTTGAAGCAATGTTTCGATTGACTGGGACATTTACAATTACTCTTGACTGCATCGGATGTATCCAACAGTTGTTAAAAACCCCGGGAAAATCGTTTCTGATTTGAACATGACTAACCGTTTGGCACGCAAGAGACAGAAAACGCGTGCTCATCTTAGTAAATCCACATGCGCACACCTGTCCAACTACGTAAGGTCCATCTCTCGGGTTCAGTGGCCAAAAACCAATTAAATCTTTATGAAGCAGATGAACAGAACTGTGTACATTATCCTGCATCTTCTGAAAAATATTCTTGATGTCGAAACGAAACCATTCCAAAGTTGAGATGTAGGTTGCTCGTCCGAATTGGGAATCTTATTCGAGGTGCCATGTTCCTATATTGCTTTGGTACACTGTACAAAACCTGTTGTGGATGTTGGGCTAGCGTGCTAATCGGCAGAGCTCCAGCCGAACGATCCACTAGTAATCGAACTCCACTAGTAATGTCGAAGGCTGCAGTCTTATCTGGATACAAAAATCGCCATGTATCACCTCATCGTTTTGACAACACTTTTATAAGACAGCGATGCGTGAATGGTACACCGGCATGTTATACGTGTCCTCAGGCAATTTCATCAACAATACCTGCAGAGATTTGCATACACTCATTACCCAAGTTCTTCAGAGACTAAAATCTACTGAATTGGAAGTATCTGTGTCCAGTGGCAGCTGCAGCAGTTAGACCATGTGAAAAGCATGTCATTGTATTGCATTGCTAAATCACCTTCTATGCAATTGAAGAAGGGAAAGTGAGGCTGAGGAGGGCTTGGAAGACGGTGAAAAGCATTAGTTTTGATTTTAGGCCAAAGAGACACCGGGATCTGAACTGCGGCGCTTAGTACCAGGCCATGCGTAATGAAATTCTGCGCGTCATGATACCCATGCATAAACGGTTCACTGTTAAGCAGCTCACCGTGAGCTCATTAACTCCAGTTAACTTACGAAACGTCACAACTTGGGGACGCGTTGGTCACCGGGACTCGCCAGCTGTAGTAGTCGCAAAGCCATATGCGCAATTTGAGGCAAGTATCCTAACAACAAAAGTGTGCCTCCGATGCACGTTTCTCTGTTCACTGCAGTTGTGTCGATATAAGCAGTGCTGACAAGCTCTAATAAGAGCGAACCTCGAGTCCAGTGCTTCGCCCCATTTGGTGTGGACTCGGCAGAATGATCGCGCCAGAACAGGACGAGTACTGTTCAAACGAGTATGCGAATTCTACAGATCCTTAGACCACCTAGAACCAACAAAAATTGTCGAGCAGGTTTCAGGTGTTCGAGGTGCTACCTGACTGGGAAGTCCCGACGGGCTGGTCAGTTGATCGACCAAACCATGATAGTTACTACGTCGTCGTTCGAGTCATCGGGCAAAGCCAACCGCATCACACGTTCAGACGTGAAAATTCAGATATGTCCAGCGTGAGCTGGTGGAGTATTAGTAACAAGCGCGCTTCGTATGTCAGATGTCCAGAGTTCAACCCCGGGCGCGGCCAAGGATATGCACCCGTGATGAACTCTAACAAGAGCGAAATTCGAGTTCAGTGCCTTTCCCGTTTGGTGTGGACTAATTAGAATAAGTGCGCGCCAGGACAACGGGAGCAGTGGGAGTGTCCACCGGCCTCATTTCTCTGGCTTTTTATCTATTTCACCGGGTTACAACCAATATCACATCTGGTCCGGGAAAAGCTATCCTGTTCGAGAATACGTGCTTCAGATACTGTGTACAGACCAGGCTTTACAGGATTTCCGATGAGAAATTCTAAAGCGGACCAAATGCTTGACACAGATAGTCGATTAATTTTCCGAGCAAACATCAAACCATAATGAGCTATCGCATCAATTCTGTCGGAATAATTATCCCACATCCAACACAGTAAAAACCTCGCCTCACTCCTGGTGAAGACAGTTTGAACGGAGAAATAAATTCCTAGTCACCGCATTTTGACTTGGTGTGTTGGCTACCTCTGGTAGCTTTGGGAAATGAAATGTATCCCCAAGAGATGCATCTTAGCAAACTGTCACGCCTCGGGGATTGGTCTAAGCAACTGCAGTCGTCACTGAACAGTCCGTTTTTTTCGGCACCCTGTAAACTGTTGGTGGAAACGGCTAAACCAATATGGATGATTTACGACCTAATAAATTCGATTCAAGGTGGAGATGTCCCAGCAAACTCAAGAATAACCATGTTTAGATGGTTTATTAATTGCCTGCTGCTGGTCTGCTTAGAGGGTTGCAAGCCTGAAACCCTCAACCCGAACACATTCAGGTGGAAATGACATTTGCCCATCATAATCTCGAAATGGTCTGTTGACCAGCCTGTCGTGCGCGCCTGTCTCACGCCTGCATCTCCTGTTTGTGTGTAACGGCACCCTCATCGAGTCAGTCGCTGACCACTGAAGCAAAAACAGGCGGCAACGTTCTCTTCACAACGGTTATCTCAGCCAATTGGTGTCCTGCATCAGTCCGTTGGAATTATTAAAATGACGTCACCTAGGATGACATGTTGCATGTGCTACTAGAAACGATTAGTCACTCTAAGTTAGAGGTTGATGTACTCTCTCATGTCAATCAAATGCAGAAATAATGTGGTTGAGTTCAGAAACTGGGCTAGATATTACAGATAACCAGAACTTAGCAAGCATCTGTCCCCTGATTAAATGTAAACGAGTTAGTCCAACGTGATGGGCTATTGAAGCTGAATTGGTGGGACCAGGGTTAAGGTTAACTGTGCCTTCGTAACCGTTTCCTGCATAGAACTCCCTCCTCAGAGAAGACACCATTCCGAGGCACTTGAGTTTTGAGGTATTGGTTGATTCGATCCAAAATACAACGGAGTCACTATCAGGTTACACATGAATTTCCCAAACAGAGAAACGAACAATGAAAATTCCAATACTCCTTAAAAATTACTGACCTCTGACGTAGTGACCAGTGGCCCATGAAAAGCGCCTACACATCCATATATAGACGTAATACTCTACTCATAAGGTTTCTGAAACTTCTTCGACAGCCCACGACTGGTTTCGCCCTTCTTGGGGCTCATCAGGTAGGCGCAGTCCCCGAGTTTCCGTCAACCTTATGCTCTACTTGAAACCATATTCTTTCAAACTGAACACGCCACTGTTCGACCTTTTCTCCTAGTTAGGTGAGGAAACATGTTCTTACTTCCTCTACTCACATGCGTCATCAGTTCATAATCCCACGATGAATTCTTGGTTTTGTGCGATGCGCCATAAAGGACGGTGCACCGCAAACTCTAGAATGCATTGTCCTTTTATGTCAATTCGCGGCGAAAAAACAAACAGCCCTGTTGACAAACCAACAGTAAGTAAACAGGTAGAACAAACAATGAGATGCGTCCAGCCACAACCAAACGATCACTTAATAACATCTTTAGTTTTTTTGGAGGAGTAGAACGCGATGGATTGGCAAGCAAAATTCGGTCAACATCGCCGACAGCCTTTTCGTCGGGTTGTTACCTTCATGACTGCACGTTGTTTTGATACATATAAAAAGTGTTCCTCCATCGGTAACTAGGAGAACTTGGTAGCATGAACGAATAATGTTACATTGAACAACTGAATCACAAAATCTCCTCATGGCTTATGCTGTTTCACAGGGCAAAATTTTGGTGATTGTTTTAACCGTTTGCTTCTTCGAAGAGTTGCATGGATGGAAAGTTTTTGTAGGGAGGAAGCACTTTGTTTTATCCTTGAGGCTGTCAGGCATACATGCCTAAGCCAAGAGATATAATTGATGGTTGATTACAATGAATAGGTAATGACCCCCTTTAGAAAAAAATCAAGGGTGCTTTTGAGGTGGCATCTTTTCCCCATGCCTTCTTCACCTGTAACGTGTATTCCGACCGGTGTTTCTCAACCGTTGTTCGGCATGATTCAGAGCTGTGACAGTTGACCAGACAGTTGTCTGCGGTAGTGCTCTAAGGCAGGATTGTCTTGTATGGGGCCGAGAGTCCATGGCTTTATCGATCAACAGTCCGCCGGCATATTCTTTGTGGAACTGCCTGCGGTTTGTTTTCTGGATAGAAGAAGCCAAAGATGTCGGTATAACGAGTTAAACTAATTATCCGCCACTTCGTTCACATTTGTTTTATGCTCTTATCACCAGAAATTTCAGGGCGTTTTGAAATTTCGAGGATAAGAGGAAAAGACTAGTTTAGAAAACTAGCATCCGGACGCATCTACCATTCAACCTGGTTGAGAATGGGCATAGGTGGTAAGTCACAAAGCTTTGTGTGGAGCCTAATGTAGAGCGCTGTGCGCAGTGATGATGCTGATGTAACCTCCAGGCACAAGATCGCTGGACAAACTCGTACATGATAATTTGACAAGATGACTGAAACTTCCATGTGAGAAGTCGTCACCCGAAGAGCCAGTCAACACACGACCACTTAATGTGGTTCCCGATTCTAGGGCGGGTGGTGCGATAACCTGTCGAGGTGAGTGCCAATGACACTGTTGTTCCGCTGCTCGTGGCCAAATGGTCGTATTCGCGGATGAGAAACTCTCTGAGATTCACAAGATGCGCAATGCAGATGATTCCCAATAAGGATTAAACAGCGGTACAATATTTCTCGGACTTTCAACATAGACTGGCCTCAGTGAAAGGACGAAATCTCAATTGAAACCTAGTCGACAGCCATTTGTTTGCTTGTTCATGATGGCATTTTACAATTTCTTCTATCCTGTCGCTCTAGCGCTACAACTGCTGGCTGCAAGAATTTTCCTTTCAGCTTACAGAATTTCGCATCAAAATGCATGTTAGAAACGATAGACAGCAGTCTGGGTGAACGAGTCGTTTAGACAAGTTTTAATAAAAAAATGAAGGTCGCAGACGGAACCATTATAAAATTTCCTCCATGCTCATGAGGTAACCAACACATAACCGAATTTGAGAGAAAGCTTTAAAAAGACAGCTTACTCAGCGAGACAGAAATATTGTTTCTCGTCAGACGAGAAAATAATCCTACGGTTATTGGGGTAAAAATTTGGAAAAACCAGAGAAGAGCTAGACAGCGTTTAGGGTCTCTTACTCAACAGCACGTATTCCTCCAAAAAATGGAGTCTTGCAAAATGCACAAAAACATAGCTGTGTGCTATTAAAGCAGTTTATTAGGTTTAGTCCATCCGTAGATACACAGTGTGAAAACATTGGTCTTTTTTCCAGAGAAACAAATTATTTTGCTGAATCTCTTGAGATCCAAATGATTGCTAGAGACTATCACATTTATATTCGTAGTGCACTACTCATAGGGTTGCTAGGGGAGCGAGATGGCTCAGTGGTTAGAGGACGAATTTACTGGCTGGAAGGTCCGTGGTTCGAACCCGACCTCCGCTTCTCAACTTCCCCTGTCTAGGTTTGGGCAACCTGACAGTATCCCAGCCCTCGTGCTTCCTTCTGGTGGCATTGCAGTTAGGCACCGAAAGGGTGTTACAGCTGAACGATTCATAAGGTTGCTGAAAATTCTTCGAAAGCCCTGATTTCAGCCTACTGGTTGCCTTCAACAGTAAACAACAAGATCCATCTGTCGCCTGTGCATCAGTTCCAGCCACTACAGAGGAGGAACTGATGGGACTCACTTGCTGGGATTGTGACAAGTGCTGAAAATCGAAAGCTGACTTGGTGGTCCACCGTCGTTTTCGCTAGCCATTCAGCTGACCTCCACATTTATGCCAATAGCATTTCCGAAAATTCTTCGTCAGCCCACGACCGGTTTCGCCCTTCTTGGGGCTCATCAGGTAGGCGCAGTCCCCGAGTTTTCGTCAACCTTATGTTCTACTTGAAACCAAATTGCACGGAATTAGCGAAATACACTCATTTGCAAACAAATTTGGTTTTGCGAGAGACTCACCTGGAACCCAGCTGAATTACTCGTTTGTGATGTTTCCAGGCAACTGAATGTGCTGCATCAGGCCGCCTCATGTTTCAGTTGCTGCGATATTCGAGTTATCGCGACACATGTATATACGTAATGCACTACTCTCTTTTGTCAGCAACCTTATGAGTAGTGGATTACGTATATAAATGTATAGCGATTTAGCTGGTTTCCAGGTGAGTCTCTGGCAAAACCAAATTTGTTTGCAAATGAGTGTATTTTGCCATCACATTTACTTCTACAAAGCTGAAAGTACTTTGGTCGTTTCCGGGACAGTTTTCAATCTACTGTTCATATGTATCCGTAACTGCGACCCAAAACCGTTAATTGGTTTCTGTCTTCTTACTCATAAATATATGTTCGAAAGATAGACAAGCCAGAGGGAAATAAAATTCCGCAAAAGACTATTTATTTTTAACAACGGAAAAACACAGCACAGCACCTTCCGATTTCGTCACAAACGCGAAAGCGTGACGAACAGGCTGGATTTCGGCGACGTTTTTGTCAAGCGAAATGCAGTCACTTTTATGGCATAGTGGTTGCCACGTTTGAAAATAAAACAACGAAGAATCATTAGAATAGTTTCGTTGCCATGGCCCAGCCATTGGCTAAAATAGATTTCCGATAGGGGTAGGTAAATCTTGGTCGCGGAATAATTATTGTTAGTGGTTTAACGGAGTAAAGGATCAATTAAAGAATGACAATCAGAAAGACGAGCTGGACTGCCTGAATGCGTCTTTTTCGAACGCAGATAAGTGGGTTGCACAAGCAAATGGTGTTGTCACAGCTGTGAACAAAAGGCACCTTTTTTGTTGTACTCGAGCCGGAATGTTGCTGATGCTGTAAGAGGATAATTTGTTTCAAAGTGATGCTCAAACACAAGACTGTTTACACACTCTTAGTCAACTCACACAGTGTCTCTTTATACGTCTAGGAGGCATCTGGTCATGGCGCTAGTGTAGCTGGTTGAATACGGAAGGCAATTGCAGAGTCAGCCCATGTATCCATGAGCTAGAACCACGAAACTGCTCTGATGGTGACTGTCTTATCCACTATCCTGCACTTAGAAGCAAAGTTTCCAGACACTGCTGTTTTTCCGGCTGTTCTACCATTCTGTATTGACCGTGCCCCTACTAGCGTGATTAGCTCTCAATCAAGACTCTGTTACCACCCCTCCAGCGTCTTTATTGGACAACTACCAAACCGTGATAACCACTGTATTTTGCATCTTCTAACATGTTCGTGCGTCTGCCTTCTCTAACCGTGATAAATGACTTGCTATAAGAACGACTCTATTTGACTTGATTTACGATATTGAAATCATGTTCGCCACATGTGGTGCAGATAGGAATAATTCGAATAAATAAATTGAAAGGGATAGCAAAACTGTAAGTTGTATCCACTCGAAAGCAAGGAATTTCGTTTATTATTACCGCATCACTTATACAAATTCTTCCAGACAGAAGTGCACTCGGAATTTTTCAACTTACATTTGGTTGACGTGCTCTTGCTAGGTGGAAGTCACACCAAAATCGACATTACGAGATGAGGTTACCATGAACTACACACATAGCTGGTTTTAACGGGTGACTCGACTAAATCCCGGATGGATCTTTCTCGTTTGTGTTATTCCTTAACTGGAAGTGCTTCATAATGGCCGTAAATAGTCAGAAATTCTTCGGTTGCACAAAGTAGTAGGCAATCGCCTGGTGCAGGGACGGTCGACCAAAGGACCTCGTTTTGATTTCCTTTATATCCACTTGATAGGTTTGCTTTATTCACCCAATTTGTTCGGAATAACAAAAGACAACCCAAATAAATTCTAAGATACTGATACTTTCTAGTCACCACAGCCTATGATCCTACGATAACTTCGAGCCACTATGAATGCGCATAAGAAGACGTACTTATTGTAACTCAGCTGCTGATATAGTTGCCGCAAACAGACATAAATTTGAATGGATAATCTAACCACCATCGAACCGACGGTAATCGGCAAATACGCTTATACGCATATCAATTTGGTTTTGACGGGAGAGTCACCTAGAACTCAGCTGAATTTCTCGTTTATCGTGTTCCTAAGCAACCGAATGTGCGGCACCAGGCTGGCTCATCATAAACGAGAGGTTCAGCTGGGTTCCAGGTGAGTCTCCCATCAAAACCAAATCGATATGCTAATGAGTGTATTTGTCGAAATCTGCCCAGTTTGTGTTCAAGTAGAACATAAGGTTGACTTAAACTCGGAGAATTCGCTTACTTGACGGTCCTCGTGAAGGGTAAAACCGGTCGTGAGCTGTCGAAGAGTTTTCAGCAACCTTATGAGCAGTGCATTGCGTCTACGATAGTAATCGGTTTTTGCTTGCGGCATCGAAATAAGTTAGCCGATCTATTCGAGTTCTGTCTTACTACAGGTGCATAAACAGTATTACGCCAATCAGACGACCAAAGCTGTCGACTGGACTGATCCCCAAATTTTCACGGTCAAATGAGTATCACTGTTCGGAAGTAACTGATGTAAACAAAAGAGGATCGCCACTTGCACCTGGGAAGTCAAATGCCATGAGAACGCCACCACGGGTTCATCAGGTGCGTTAAACCAACAAATTCCGATCCCGCACTCAACGTCGGAGTGTGACTTCTGGAGCTTAGAGGTGAGCAACTTTGTTTACTGTTCAAATCAACCGCTTAACCTTCCGTTTCAATGTAAATATGACCCATGAATACTAAAAGTAAGCATGAAGATAAAAGGTTTTTCATTCTTTCTCCGACTAATTCAGAGTTGGGCAAAGTACATTAAAATGGGGTTACTCAATGAGAAGAGCTAGATGGCAATCGCTTCCGTCTGGTGAATGTGAGAACTGGTTTTATTGCACAAGTAAATTGAGAGGAGTAGTCTACTTTCAGTAATCGGCCAATTTGTGCCCCGTATTCCTCTGTTGAGGAATGCATTTAAAAGTAAATCAAGCTCAGATCCATATTCGGAGGTCAAGTTTTAATCCTTTTTCATGGCTACTGTTTTTTTGTGGGATGCGGAAATTGTCTTTCGCAATTCTGACTTGTACATCACCAAAATATGGTTTCAATCAACAGGGGGGATTTGGAAAGTGGAAAATTATTGGGATTAAAGTCAGCTTCTAATAATTCAAGCCCGAAGATTTCTTCGAGGCAGTTTCAGCTGATCATGTACCATTTCAGGGTGTGTTTGATATGGGGCAATATTTTTTTCACCAGATTGTTGGCGTGTTGAAGGTGTTTACTCCAAACTTTCGCGTTCCACTCAGGATAGTTTCTCCAATTTGGAGATACTCGAGAAATGCTCAAGAAATGCTGTTTTAGTTTTGGATCAAAGAGATGAGGTCAAGGAAGAAGGCTGTTTGGCCTCTTCCTGGAGTGGCGCGTCTTGCACACAAGATTTTGGCTGTCAAGGGCCGCTGTTCCCAGATTTCCATAGAAGCGATCTGTGTTCGGATACATTTCAACTGAATTGCTAAGCCTGGGACTGCCCTGTAATGCATATTGTCTGTGGTCACTTATGAGACAGCATTATGGATCATTCTAACCTCTCGCTGATCGTATTCCAGCTGGAGTGATCAATTTCAGGACCATGGACTTAGGGTCATTCAACGCTATTTGTACATACCAACATTCTTGCCCGCAGATCTTAGCGGCAGTTGCTGGCTTGTGATTGGTCCGTTGTGCTCTTACGTGATTGGCCGTTTCGAGACAGCTAAACACCGCTGTGGGCTATTGCCAAGCCTAGTGATGTTGCATGCGTTAATTCATCCGGAGCACCATAGGTCCGCCGAGTATCACTGTGCGCTCACGAGCATCGTCACCTAGAGATTTATGTTTTCCACATTTGGGCAAATTACTTGAGGACAATTACTTACCCGCTTCCCATTGGACAATCAAACCACGTGTGACCAACGCAAGCGCGGTATCGTGCTTTACGAACACAGTAAACACATTTTTTTCTGAATATATGCTACGCAACATGCGCATGGATAAACACACAACTGGATTATTTAACGACAGTTGTGGCTACACGCAAGTCTAACTGCGCCTGAGGCCGAGTGACAACTACTGTGCCCTGTTCAAATGTCCTTGTCAGCTACGACAATACGCTGTTGAATTCTCCCCCAACAGAAGCATTGATCCGTGAATTTCATTGATCCTTTGGAGTTTGCATTCCACACGTGTGTAAAATGTCAGCAGAGGAAGAGAAACTGACACAAAAACCTCCCAGTAACTCCGTCCCAGATGGGCAACCACAAGTGGATGTTGTGGGAAGCAGACGTGTGCGGGTACGCCTTCCGGGATGGCAAGTTAAACTGCTCTGCGTAATTGTGGCTATCCTCGTTGTATTGTTGCTTGTGCTCACGGGAATCGCCAGTTACTATGGCGCTGCATATCAAAGGTGTGAAAAAGGTGAGTTGTATCTCGCTAATTATTGTGTGTGTTCACTTTTCTGGTTCAATCGTCAAATGACCTCTGGGCTTTGTGTCGATGCCAAAACTTGAGGAGGTGAACTTCTTTTATCAAACTCTCCGTTCGGCACAAGCAATTCGGGATTTCCAAGCTAAACGCCGAGAATTGCTACTGAACCATTACTCTGCATTATATTGAATGATTTGACGACCTCAACTTAGCCGTAAGCAGCTGGTAGAATCATGTGTTCTGTTAACTAAAACCATGAATTTTTTATCCTTGTGAAACATTTTATACCAAAGAACGCTAAATATTCATTAACTTGAAAAAGTAAATCAATGTTTCAACAAGTTGAAACCTCCCATCGAAGAAAGATGACTACATAGTATCGGTGTAAACAAGCACATTTCATTCCACATCCGACAAAAGATTTATGAAAAGCAACATGACTAGACGAGTTCAAACGCCTCACGAATTAAACAAGTGGCTAGCCGTATCCATTTTTAGCTAAATTGTGTGATTTTACTTTTCCACACCTTGGAAAGCACATGAGTGACAAAGTGCCACTCCTCAACCCAATTATACTCCGATTCCTCAACCAAAATAGCCTGTAGACAGTTGAGTTAAATTTTTGGAAGTTAATCTGACCCAAGTGTTTAGCAAGGTGGCTTAATATTGATCTGTAGAGTGGGATGAATCTATATATATATATATATATATATATATATATATATTGATAACACCTTCTATGGAAGACTTGGTACCTTCAACAGCGCGGTGAAATTGACTTGTTCCACAAACTTGCAGGACTCTACAGGTGGCTTTCATGATCCAAATGCTCAGATAAGCACGAACTCTTTCCGTTGTGTCCTATATCCATATGTGTACTTGAACCAGTTAGATACACGCAATTGAATAACAGTTGAGATTTCGCACGCGCAACCAAAAAGTGAGAATATCTGAAAATGACAGTGCCGTGGAAATTTCAGCTGCTGTGTTTGCTCGTAGTTACACGTCAGGGTTGTTGGACCTGGGCTAAAGTCCCATTGTTTGATATAACAGATAATCGTGATTTGGTTTCATTCGGTGACAGCTGGTGATCCCTTGGCCTACTAAATTTCCACACTCAAACTCATCAAGATTACCCGTCTGATAAAATCACTTTCCTTCAATGCGTGGTGGAATGCATTCGCCTGAGCATTCTCTCAAGAAAGCCGTTTTAACATGTTGCTTGATCCTGCTGCCACGCCTCCAATGCTACTGACATCTGTGTGGTGACAGCCGTGGTGTTTTACTCAAAAACTTAACTATAAGGCGAAAATCCCATCTTTTTCACAATAAAACTGTCATTTTAGCTGATGCGACTTCTGCTGTCTTCGTTAAGTACTTTGACCAATATCCGGCATATAATGCAGAGTATGTTGTTCCTCCGATGATAACTACGCTTCTTGGGAAAAGGTACACATGGATACATGGACTGACACTGTTCAAAACAGAAATGCGAACTGGTAAAACGAAGGTGCAATGCTGCCTCCCAGGTGGGTGTCCTACCAAAGTGTGCAAGTTAGGAGAGACAAGCTACCTCCAAAGACAATTCCACCTGGTCAACTCATGTTGAGAGGCGTAGTTCATGTAGCGAAATACATTCCTCTGCATACCCATTTGGTTTTGACGGGAGACTCACCTGGAACCCAGCTGAATCTCTCGTTCATGATGTTTTAAAGCAACGGAATGTGCTGCACCAGGACCCCTCATGTTTCAGTTGGTATGATATTCGAGATATCGCGATACGTTGCATTAGAAACATCATAAACGAGAGATTCAGGTGAGTTCCAGGTGAGTCTCCCGTGAAAACTAAATTGGTACGCAATTGGGTGTATTTCGCTAATTTCGTGCAATTTGGGTTCAAGTAGAACACAAAACTGACGAAAACTCGGGAATTGGGCCTACCTAATGAGCCCCAAGATGGGGTGAAATCGGTCTTGGGCTGTTGGAGAGCTTTCAGCAACCATATGAGTAGTGTATTACGTCTGCATTTCACGTATTCATCATCGCCTACCCATAACGAAGGGTCTGGCCTCTCCACTAGGGTAAAAGCGACAGGCAATCATCCAATAATGGTTGATCAACACTTCAAGAGTGTCGCTTTTGTTTTAGATCAATATGAGAAGACAGTTCAGAGTGGCAGAAATAAATTGCCAGTGAAGTTGGCACCACAACACGCTTCTGCAGGCACATAAAGTCATCAAAGCAAGGGTCAAAGTATCCTGACGAGACATCGTTTTTCAAGCATGGGTCTCTTCTCTGGAAATCGGAAATCGAACACATTAGACATAACTTTTATATTGCGGACTACGAAGAAGCTGCCACAATCAGGATAGCACGAAACTGCATTGAAAGATGCAAATGTCTTGATGATTTTATAGCAAAAAGGTAACAAAGTGATCAACACCAAGCTCCAGGGGTTCATCGGCCTTGAATTTTGTCTGAGTGTTCCAGAACAACCCCAACTAACCTCTATTTCCAGTGAAGAGACAAGCTTATGGGGATTCAAAGGAAAACTAAACAATTTTTCAGAACCGGAAATAGGAGAGTAGCCTACCGTAGGAGCTACTATCATTTAAGCTAAATGCAGGCTGTAATTTCGATTTTTTTGTCCGTCGACCAGTAAAGACCAGGTAAAAATACTGTAAAATACTTTGAAAAAAAAACGCTTGATGTTAAACACGCTAGGCCATTTTTCTGCAACTCAATCTCAGCGGAGAGGATAGCTAGTGCGACCTCTTCAAAGTACGTAGAATTAGTTCATACTACATTTCCCTCCTGTCAGACAAGTTACGGTTTAGTACAGCTCTGCTAAAATGCGACATGGATGCCGATCAAAGAGTAAATTGCCGAAAATTATCCTGATTTCGTCCGCCCCTCTTTGGAACCACACTTTGTTTCAAATATGGCTTTGTAAACATACAAACCAATCCCATCGTATCAGTATTGGTTTCGACTTACAGCAGCAAGGATTAAAAAATTTGTTGACTTGCTAGTTTCTCAATGTGCATCCATATCCCGAATGGAGCCATAGCAAACAAGTTAATTACATAGGAGCTAGCATCGATCGACATCCCTGCCCATAGCCATGCTGGTTTGACCTTTTTGACAGCGAGAGACCGAAATAGCTCGGGTGGCGACGCAAATCGTAGAACCCTTTTTTTGACAGTCGATTGCTTTCAGAATAACAGATGAATAATGTTCATCACCCATATGGCCAAATCACATATGACATTTTCACTTCGAGTTCAGATTTACTGTCATTCTCTGTTCGGTGTAAATTTCAGCAGATGTGATATGGAAGATCTTATTTCGGTAGACAGACTGACAGCTCTTTGGAAAATCCAAGACGCACAGTCTGATGTCGATCTTGAGAACGCCAAATATTAGATGGCTCCGTATTTGGCGAATCATACGAAATACCATCAACACCCCTAACAGAAAATGAATGTCGAATGCATTCCCAGTTATCTAATGCAAGCAAATTTGGTTTTGTTTTCGGACTGAGAACTCCCAGTGTGAAGGATTCTTTCACACGCGACTCTTCTCAGAAATCAAACGTCTAGTTCCTTGTTTAGTTCTCTTTTCAACCCCAACACATCATACCTTTGCACTTCGAAGCCGAACAGACTGTCTACAGAATTTACTTCTAACACGTACTCCAAAGACTGGTCAAAATGAAACCGCACCAAACTTTTCACGTTTACACTGTAACTGTAGAACTTTTAGAGGACAACGGAATCTTCATCTGTTGTTCCATCGTTTAGAGCCTCCAGTTCTAAGTTTAAGGTCGAAGAGTCTTCCGGAAGGCAGCATCTTTGACGGCTGAGATAAAGTATTGGAGGTAAGTTCTTGAGGTAGAAATTTGACCCTTATAAGGGATATGCCAAAACCCAGATAAAGTATTGGAGGTAAATTCTTGAGGTAGTAGTTTGACCCTTATAAGGGATATGCCAAAACCCAAGTGAGCAAAGTTACACAGCAAACCTCAGTTGTCCACGATCGTGGTGGCAACATGTGCGACGCCTGTTACTGATCGGTGTCAAGGTCCGTACACCAGACAGACCGGTGAGTGGAATGTTGGTTTGGTAGTGTGGGTTGCGGTCGTCCCTTCCGGGTCAATCTCGTGATTCCCATTGGTGGCGCGACCACACAGAACGCATGGGAGAGCAAGTCAAGGCAGGCTCAGCAAACGGGGCACGAGCACGCATGGGTAAGTAGGCCAGCTGTGTACATTCACACGCACGCACATGGCAATATACCAGTGTCGGAGGGGGCGGTCTTGGTGGCACAGTGAGTGACGGGTACGTGTGAGCAAAACAAGTGGAGATCAAAGGTACATGAGCCGAGTAAGCAAATGGATGGGAGGATTATCATGATGTCACTCTAAATCTACTAACTGGTTTGCAAAGGTCTGGAAGCAGCCAGGGGTATTTAAAGAGCAACACGTTTTTCAAACCCGTTTTATTGCTCCCATTATTAGGTGAAAAGTTGGGCAGACTGTGGGCTGATGAGAGCATATCGCAAGCGAAAATAATGCGTCCAACATGGAACCTTGTCCGAGTCCAGCGACCCGTATTTCCCAAAGGAGTGAATGACAGCCACACCTTTTATAGTATTGAGTTCTAAATAAAATACTTTTCAACCAGAGTAAGCGTGTCAATTCACTACTGTAAGAATTTCTCGACGACGGTCACTCCCGCTAACTCAAGCGTAATTCCGGCCCAGTCAATGTTTCTTTCCTTAAGTGGTGGTAATTTATAATATATAATTAATGGGGTCGATAGAACTACACATGAAGATTCCATCTTCCTGTAGAGGTTCAACAGTTTCTGTGTAAACGTGAAAAGTTTGATTCGGTTTCATTTCGACCAGTCTTCGGAGTATGTGTTAGAAGTAAAATCTGTAGATTCGATTTTTTTTGTGAGGGAGGGGGTTAAAATGGGTGCATCGATAAATACATTCAGAAAAATTTTACCTCCGGCCATGCTCACTTCATTGATTAAGATTGCGTGCATTGAACTCATTTAACTTGAAAACTAAAACTAAAGTTTTGAGCAAATCAACTGAGGTTCACTTCTGAAAGGTAACTCTATTCCTTTTTGTGAATTCATACAGACAATTCAAAGTGACATTGGAACTTCACTCTTGGTAAAAAGCTGAGCTATTTTCTCCATAAATGGCCAGGGTTGAATGCTTTCCACGAGTGTAACAAGGTTATCTTTTCTTCAAAAACTATAAACTAGCAGGTTGTTCAGGGGATAAGGTACAATCTGAAACACAATGAAATGTGTGAAACATGGGCAAAATGTGGTTGTGTCAGTGTGCTTTCGACGAAAGTCATTGCCCACAGATAGAAAAACATTGCTGTCCTCGGTTGAAGAGCGATTGATGATGTGGGCAAGAATAGGTGAGAACGAGCTGAGACTTCAATGAGATAAGCAAGTTAAGCAAGCCTGGAAACATCACAAACGAGTAATTCAGCTGGGTTCCAGGTGAGTCTCTCGCAAAACCAAATTTGTTTGCAAATGAGTGTATTTCGCTAATTCCGTGCAATTTGGTTTCAAGTAGAACATAAGGTTGACGGAAAATCGGGGACTGCGCCTACCTGATGAGCCCCAAGAAGGGCGAAACCGGTCGTGGGCTGTCGAAGAATTTTCAGCAACCTTATGAGTAGTGCATTACGAATATACATGTATCGCGATATCTCGAATATCGTAGCAACTGAAAAATGAGGCGGCCTGGTGCAGCACATTCAGTTGCCTGGAAACATCACAAACGAGAGATTCAGCTGGGTTCCAGGTGAGTCTCTCGCAAAACCAAATTTGTTTGCAAATGAGAGTATTTCGCTAATTCAGCGCATCATTTCTGCCCTAATCAACTCACATTGATTAACTTGTTTGGGGGACCAGTAGCTGACTTGAGGAGGTTGTTGCATTGTATTATTTCATTTGGTGTTCCAGTTGTGGATTTCAACTAATCAGAGTGATGAAGAACAGATGGGCAGTGTGGTGGTGCGTTTGGGTCAAAATTTCGGGTACTCCCGAATTCAATGTGCAGTCTACGACACAGGGTCGCTCTGGGTGAGTGTTACTAGGGGGTTCGGAATCACAAGGTCGAGCAATTGCAGAGTTAACTGAACGAAATTCGCGGTAGAGATTTGGAGTTTTGGTACCGAGTAGATTAACTCAGCTGACACAGTAAGGGATCTGTGTGGAAAACGACCACTCGTGTTAGAATCATTTTAGACTGACGTGAAAGCTTCTTAGTCATGGTTGTTTGTCTAACCACATTACTTTCTCCTGTCAGCAATGGTGTTTCCAAAGTTCAAATCTGAACCCTAAATTTAGTGCTATTCTTAACGATGCTGATGAAACACATCAGAAGCGGATGTCCAGGAACGTGTGGGTCACTATTAAAGAGAGGACAACCTTCGTCGTGAGAAACCTTCCCTGTTTATGGCTACCGCCTTTGAGGGTAGATCATGTTGTACAGAGCAATCGCTGTGAGATTATTTGGCCGAGAGTCGGTGTGTAAAAGTTGTATCATTTATGTAAGTCTTGTTGTCCCCCAGTGACCCTCGATCTTGGCCGATCGGTTACATGGCCGACTTCGTTGGCTGGCTGGCTGGCTCCTGGGCTAGTCAATGCATATCATTTAGTATCTGTCTTGCATGTCTACTGGCTGCAAAGTTCCCGCCTGATCCATCTAGGTCTCTTTGGGTTGTCCGGTCAAACTGGGGACCCTATGTCCACATCCCTTAGGCGAAGGTGATGGAGTTTTCAGCGGAATATTTTACTTCCAGGAACTTCCGTGCGTTTTGCCCTGTCATCTGTCTGGATTGTTCACTTCAGTTTGTCCAGCGTAGCATTTATCGCAGATCATGCGGTTGGACCATTGAGCAGTCTCAAACAGTCTCGGTCTCCAAGTTATCATCCTCAGTATGGCAGTTGGCTTTTGGACTATTACGAGTTGTTGCGGTTCCAGTAGCCCTTCTGTGAGCCCACATACGATCCGTTTGCTTCGCTGGGTATGTTCCATCTAAGGAATGTGTTTCTGGCTACCCAACTTAAAGTTTTTCCAGCATTTTGTGTGATTATTCTAAACTACTAGGAAATTTCGTGCTTTTAGACCCCGAACAGTTACTGCCATCGCGATGTCTACTATGACACGGCACATCAAGGTTAATTGTTCCCAACTAAAACCGGACTGAAACTTTTAAATAACCTGACCACTATAACAAAAGTGCCTGTAGTTCATTGTCAGCAGATATAAAAATAGTTCAAGAAACAAAACTCAAAATGTCAGTCTCATACCAACCCAAAATTGAAAATCCCTCGCATCTGTGAGAGTGTAAAGGAAGGTGAGTTTCCAAATCTTAGTAAAATTTTCACCTGTTAGTAAAAAAAACTCACTTGGTTGGTTCAGTAGTGAAAAAACTTATCTCAAAGTAGCTGAGCATGGGCTCGTCGTTGTAGGCTTCGAGTAGAACTGAAAGATTTTTTCAAGCCGGAACCTGTTCGTCATCCAGGTTAGATGTCCGGCTAAGGATCGGCACTACTGATGAACTTTAATGGGAGCCATACTCGAAAGCACAGCCTTTACACTTTGGTAAGTAGGAGCATTGTATAAAACAGAACTGTGTGAATGTAAACTTCCGAAAAACCCAAAACCACTTGTAAACACGTGCAGTTGTGCAGCCTTTCAAGCTTTCTTGGTGTTATCTGACTTTGGATCGCCTAACAGTCGAGTCATTAGAACCAGGATAACTACTTGGTCCTCGCCCGAGGGCTTAAGCATAACGAAGCAAACTATTCAAACGTGAGCGTACTCACCTGTTTAGACAGGGTGTAACGGCGGGTGCTACTGATGACGCATGCGAGTAGTATGTGTGTTCTCGTAACTTCGCCTTGATCTGATGGAAGGTGGGATTTATTACGGAATTTGCGGAACTACTTTGCAGTTTTTGCTTGCAATTGTGCGATAGTCAATGAATATCCAGGAGAGTTCAAGAAGACGCGTTCAAGAAGAAGATGGATATTCAGTTTCTGAAAAACAACGTGCAAATGAGAGTTTAACTTTCCTGTCCGATAGTCAATAGCTGTTTGGTTGACGTCTTTCCGATAAACAACTCCGCAGCGAAGGGCTTTCCTCCTTACGACGGTAGTCCTGGTACGCCCACCGCATCTTGTTTAAGTATTGACGTTGTTGCCTGGCATATCAGCTGCTGGGGTTCGAACTGGGGCTAGTGAGAGCGAAACTTTGATGTCACCTAGTCACAATATGTAGGAGTGGGATCGCTCAATTGTCACAGATGAGAACATGAATTCTACAAATATCGCAGCCACCTAGACTATGTTCTCATTGAGTACACTTACTACACTGTGAAAGCGTAATGGCCTATGCCTACAAAGCCAACTACGAACCAAGACCAAGAATGATATTTTTCATAACTGGGTTGTAAAAATGGAAGTACAGGCGCGCGAATTTCGGAACAATTCAACTTTTTTCAGAAAATTCCGCCCCGAATAATGCTTACTGACTGAATACAGTTATTGGACAAATTTGTATGGCCTGGTATAAATAATTTATGGAGGTTTGCTCATCCATCTCCACTTGAAAACAAGACGGTTATATCCTTCTTATTGGAATAACTGAAAGACGCAGTTGGGCTGTAGATAACCCACGATAGCAATACAAGTTGAAATTTTTTCTCCGTGTAGTTTTTCTCGATTTTCTACGCGTTTTGGGGTCAAATCAGGTGGCTTTCTACTAATTACGGTTCATTGCTTGGACAAGGGAACTGTCAAGATATTGAAAAAAATTAAATGACAAGCACAAACTGTTTATTGGTTTGTGACTAGCGTGTTCTCAGATACTTTGTCCGAAATTCAAGTTGAAATTATCAAGATAGTCGATTGGCAAACTGGCCTCATGCTCTCATAAAAGTTTATTTGCGAATAAAAGTGTTGTTGACAAAGACTCTAATGAATTTTACCTGAATTTCTAGATTAGAGTAGATTAGAGTGAACTCAGTGTGCTGCTCGAAGACCTGGCGTTTCAACGAGATACAAGGTTATATTTCGAGACCCGACAGTACTCACAAGGTTGCTGAAAACTGTTCGACAGCCCACTACCGGTCTCGTCTTTCTCGACGCTCACCAGGTGAGCCTGGCTACCGAATCTCCATCAACCGTATTTCCCACTTGTGACAAACGCTCATTTGCCAAATGACTTGGTGTTGCGAGGAGTATTCAGCTGAGTTTCACCTCAAGAATATTGTACATGAGGGATTCAGGTGGAATACAGCTGATTATCCCGTGACCACCAAGTTGTGTTGCTAAAGTGTGTCAATTGCAACATAGAATTTTGTGTTCAATTCGGAGACAAGTTTGAGTTGGAGATTTGGTCTGCTTCTTGAACCTCGCGAATGGCAAAATCGATAGCAGACTGTCCAGAGTTTTCGCCGACCTTGCTGGTACACGTAATCCCATGTTTTCCGCTTTTACCACCACTGACTTATAAAAGGTGCATTTTAAAATGCGCTAGCGAAAAAGGAAGGGATGCTAACTTCACGTGGCTCCGCTATTCGGTGGTGATGTTATTTGGGTGTGCATTAGATAGTAGCAAGAGTCTATCAGGTGTGATGGAGTATTTCTATTTACATTCGTCAGTCTAAAAGCTCCGGACAGTCTTGCCTTTGACCAACCTTCCGCCAACTTTTCGCCCATGTATCCATTAGCTACGTCCCTGAGGTTTCGAAGTCTCCGCATCCGGTTTGTTGACCGTCTTCAACCTTCTGTCCTCCGCTGATCTTTTCGTATTTGCTGGATAACGGTGAACGGTGAACAAGGAAAGTGGCATTGGTTCCACGTATACTTTCTGTCTGGAAGCATTTTTCGCTAGTTTTTTTCCTCATATCAGTAGTATATCACCGACCATCTAAATTACATTTATCTCTTGATCTTAGGGTACAGTTCAATATTTGAGTGCATGTTAAATTTACTTTTATTATGGGGTTTACGGAAGCTATGTCCACAAAACTGACGTTTTGTTTGCAGTTGTAGCTTGTTAGCAGCGCGCAAAAGTTATCTTAGTCAGCAGTGAGTTCGGCATTTTTGGAACAGTGTGGTTTTTTGGGTCTAGAAGCTTGGCTGGTGTTTTTCACCATACCTGACATTTAGGTTCCCACACCGATATTGTCACACGTTGTAAAACGAAACCCAGTAACGAAATAACATGAAAAAAGGCGCATGTTAGCCTTATCTCGGAAACACGTCGATAATCGATCATGAAGACAAAAGCTGGTTTGCTTAGTCGACAAAGTTTGCCTGAAACGAAATTGTTCAAATGGGAGAAAAGCTGTATTCGTCTGTGTTATTGGTGTTCACACATTTTCGTTTCATTATCACAGTATGATTAGAAACCTACAAACAAACGAAACAAAAGAAATTTTGAGTGACACTAAATGACAAAAACGCGCCATGTGGTTATGCGATGGCTTTTGTTTTAGTGCATCCCCGGGAATTTGAAACGTGTCCTGTAATTCTTCCCATTTGGTTTGTTGCACGTGTCTGGAATCGCTCACAAAATTAAATTGACTAAACACGGTGCATTTGTAAACAGTTTGGAAGACAAGATGCAGCCCACTGATAAGAGATTATCGGCATGGTACACTGTGTTGTAATAAATTGGTTTTGAAGTTATTTACTAACCTGTCAGTATCCTTTTGGCAAGAGCGATAAGTCGAAGCGTGAGCTGGGTGTTTTCGCCAGCTGCGCCTTCATAAACAGTCAAACTTTTGTTGTTCTATGCTGCCCGTTATTATCGCACGAGTGGCGTCTTGTTTCAAGCCTGAGGCACAAGTATCACACGAGAATTCTTTTGAACAGATAGAAGGTAGCAAATATGTCGAAGTGTATAAATGAGAACGTAAGGGAAAAAATCGCACGCGCCTGGAAAACAAGGTTCTGCTTGGACACAAAATTGCGCTCACTTTTTTTTTTACAGTAGAACCTCGTGAGAACGAAAGTGTTGGGAGCAGAAAACTTCGTTTATATAAGGGAGGCACCTGAAATGCCCACCCTCAGTACATAGACTTTTCAGTCAGAAATTGGAAAATGTTGAGCTGAGACACCCTGAAACCATGAAACATCTTTATTTAAAAGTAGAGAATACTGCTCCGGGCGCAATAGAAGCAGACTCAAATATGTGTTCCACTTTGTCACACTTGGTCTACATCATACAGATTACTTCATGTTACTGTTTTAAAGCACTTTATTTGACAACCCTCACAGAATGGCTCCCAATCCCACACAACAGCTGTTTGGCTTTCAACTTTTAGCCTGTTCGTTCCTCTTTATTTCGACCACAATCCTCTAAATACTACCGGTTTCTTATCGCTTTCCTAAGGCCATTTTCTAGTTGAAGCGCTATATCTACCAGAGGAGATTATGAAAAACTTAGAAGTTTATATATTGCCTTTCATATGCTTATTGCCGCTCTGTAGCGTCGAAGGCCAGACTGTATTTTACCTCATGAATCTTCCACTGGCTGTAATGCAGCCATGTAAATTCCAATGATACCACAGCAAGAAATGCATATAGGACGTCATTGAAACAGGGGTTAGTAGGCAGATATTTCATGAGCGCTTCTCTTTTCGCGTCCCCTGGGTTGTTATCCCAATCCAGGGTCCAACAAACACCTTGATGAAATTCAGTTTGATGTGAACCTTTTGTGGAATCAGCTATCGAGGTGTTCAAACAGCTAGCTGAATGCAGGTGGATAACCAGAAGGTTTAGGGGGATTTTCCATTGGGCCCCGATGAGGACCTTACAGTTACCATGTCATGGGCTTGGGCTTGACTGGTGGGTGTATGTGTGACCCACAGAGCTTGCGGTTGTAACTATTTACTGCGCTCTCTATGACCATTCAATCGGGATACAATCTCTGGGGTAAATGAGTTTTTGGATCCGATCATGGTGTTTCTAAAATATCCGTCCAAATCCAAGGACGTGTCTTGGTAGCTATTACGTTTTACATAACGTCTGGTGCTCCATCGGTATTTGAGCGAATGCCTGGATGGTTCTGAACAAGCATAACATAGAAGTGTTCAAGAGAAGATTTTAACCACTCCAAACGCTGCGGGTGATTCAAACCAATTTGACGAAAGTAGTTACATACTTTGACAAACACGAAGTTCACTTCCAGTGGAGCCTTAGCTGAATCCAGCCTTATACCAAGTAGCCACTTGCGCACTGGCTGGGGTACTGAAGAATATTTATACCTTGTTTGTACGGTATCCGGTTCTTCGAATAAGGCCTAACCGAAAAACATCCTCTTTTAAAGCATTTGTTTACCGGAATCCTGACGCACACGGTGTAATCGTATTAGTCAGGTGAAGTAATCGGCATGCGAATGACTCAAAACTATCCTTCTTCTCTGTTTGATTTGACAAAAAGGACTTTTTTTGCCACAGCTAGCCTGCTTTCTCGGATATTAGGGCCCACCCACACACTCGGTTATCTTCAAGATGACGGTTCCACAACCTACCACTACCACCGAGGTAGTTGAATGCACTTCAACAATCCACTGCCGATTTCGCCTCATGAGATAAGCGTGGTTATCAAACGGTAGGCAAATGGATTTGCACCCTCATTCGCAGTTGACTTTTGTATCAACGGGAGAATCAACTAAATCTCAGCTGAATCCGTCGTTCATGATACTATCATACCATTCGTATATCACGCCTACTGAAACATGTGGTGGAATTTGTACGATTCAAATGAGCCTTCCGTTAAGGCCAAGTTACTATGCAAATGATTGTAATTTGCCAAAGATGGTCCCATCGTCGGTGAAACAGATGCAGTGAGAAAGTTCGTTGTGAGCTAAACTCATTCAAAACTTCTCATCGCCAAAACATGACTGCAAATAATTACGGCACAACCGAGGAATTCACCTTGGTTTCAGATGAGTCTTCCATGAAAACCAAACTTGTATGCAAATAAGTTTATTTGTCGAGTGACCGCATATAGTTTCAGTGACACCCGCTGGGATTAGGTGGTCACTTCATTTCAAAGTGAAGCTCTTCATAGCGGTGTTGAAAGACATCCTAACTGGTTTGCCTAAGGACCTTAAAACAGCACTGATTGGTTTCAGCTGTCATCTGTGGCACAAAACCTCAGTCCATATTTGCATCCACAGCCGCTGATTCCGCAGCTGAGACGCACACAGTGGTTTCTGGAACAGACCAGACGCAGTTGGTTACATCTGGATCGATAGCATAAGTATCCTAGATGTAAATTCACTGATTGTTTATCTACTGTTGTCACTTTAACCTGACACACCTAATGTAAACATGTTTTCCCCGCTTGTCACATTCGGAGCCACTGGCCACTGGCCACGGGACCGCCAAGCCCAAAAACTGTCGCATACACACACATATTCGAACACTCACGATTTCTGTCAGGTGGCAACAATGTTTCAGTCCCGGTTACATTAAGGCACGTTTACGAAGGTGCCAGCACGATTCTCAAACACTTTGGTCGGGTATTTTTGGACGCACGCAAGCACAGAAATGACGAATTCCCGGATTTTGTGTACCAAAAGCAGGCACACAAGTCCACAAAACTGCTCCGGCCAACATATCAAAACCCATTTTTTATGAATATCACAGTGACCTGCCATGATCTGTACAACCAGTGATGGTTGCAACCAAACGCGCGATATCACCATGGACGTTGGTATCTAGTTAAGCCTTGATCACTCTAACTATTCTCAACGAAAAATTTCCATGCTCATGGCTATCTACCCCAACAAATTCTTCTTCAAATGGTGAGAAGCTGGTTCCACTTCCTGGCTAGTTTTCATGAGAATGATGTTTGTTATTGGCTTGCTTACATTAGTGAAGCTCGATGAGTGGAATTTATGTGAACGGAGTGCCTCTAAAGGTGGTCGACCATTTACCCGTAGTGCAGAACCAGTGGATAACCCAGCATTTCAACCAATGAACCGGTCGTGTAACGAGGAAATTCGCTACAAACTGTTTGCCTTCACGTATCAAAAGCTGTTCCATAATGCCGACGGTTCTTGACACAATATCTTCATTTTCAAACTTCGTGACCTGCAGCAAAACATCCTGCAAGTTTGCGCGGCCCAAATTTTACCTACCACTTACCTAAAAGAGCATTCCTGCATTATTCCTTCTTTGGTCAGCAGGATGATTTTATTTATGGGACGCTGGGTCCAAGCGGAGAGGAAAAGCTGGTCATGCTACAAGGTTTCGTAAATGGGTAGAGTTCATTGCTTCCAAGTGGGTCAGTGTTGGTTTGAATTCAAATCATTCTAAACTGTCATTTGAAACTCTGGGACGTGCATATGTAACGCTTTATAACTGTATCATTGCGTTGTGTAGGATAACGGGGTGGCATGGATGACAAGTAAATGTGACGCGAGGACTCCACTAACGAAAGCAGTTACAAATCGACAACTCACCAACAGTGAAGGTCAACCAAGTGATTGAAGATGTCTCATGGAGGGAACTTAGCGAATCGATTTCCGAACGAGTGCATTTTGGAAGAAAGTAGTCATGTGGATGAAAACCAGCCATTATCTTGAAACGATTACGCAACTATGAATGACCCATTTCAACAGCGTAGATGGTCAGTATGTCAAATGATGACTAGGCACGAAGAGACGATCCTGAGAAGGAATCGAACATTCCCTAGGCCATATAGTCACTATGAGTTAGTGAGCGTTATCGCGACCGATGCATTAAATACAGAACTTTCGGGAGAAAATTTCACCAACTTATTGAAAAAAGACTAAACATTGAGACATCATCGCTTTAGGTAGACTGCACACTTTAAACAAGTCATTTCTACGAATCTTGGCACCATGTGTTGATCGAATCAAGCGTTTACGGTACTAGGTACAACCAAGAAATACCCCTTCAAATGCTGTGTACCCATAATGGAACGAGGAGACCATCATGTTAAAAGATGATCTCAGTTATAATATAAAGGTTTTCATAGCCCCCTAGTAACTCTGTTTAGTCTACGTAAACTAGTGTACAGCTGTTGACATCTTGTATGGCTGAAAAAGATTAAACCGGGGAATGCGTTTGGTTTTGTGAGAGTAAGACCCCTACCTGGGTTAATGCCTCTCCAAAAAGACGTTTTTCCGTCCCAATGAAACGTCTATAAGCACTTCCGAAGACAAACTCAAAACAATTATCGCCCATCCATGCAACATATACCTTCTCTCTGATAAACAAGACAAGCAAATCACTACACACAACTGTTATCAAATTCATGTCACTTTCTTCTGAGTTTTTCGTCAGCACCTAGCTAATTTGCAAACAACTGTTTGTAGCAAAGTACGCCCGACACGTCTTCATGTATGTCTCCATGAGCATTGGGAAAGGAAAAAACCGGTATTAGACTGCCGACAGTGTTATCAAACCTTGTATTCTCGACCGATGGCAGTTTCGCGCGGGTGATCCATTTTTCCGGTTCCACTGACAACCAGTTTAATTGTATGCAGAATGGAAGGCTATTCGTTTTGTTGGAACTCGTCAATATCGATTAAAACTCAGTAAATATGTAATAAGTAGTGGATAAAACTACACCATATGGCTGTTTCTGCTCTACTGAGAACGCTCATCCTGGCTTATCTTATGTACAATGGTCTGATAACCAAATGACACAATGAGACAGTTTGCAGTTTCCGTGTTCGTACATAGGAATGTGGGTACACACATTGGCCTTGGTTTTGCACATTCTGGTAGGATTCACGCATGCACTCAGAGCGATAGCGGGTTTACAGATATCTGGGATTGAGTAGGAAGTTAGTGATGGGGTTAGTTGGACGGGATGAAGTAAACCGTCACACTCTCGTGGACATCGCTCTTGCACACAAGTGTATTGGGAATTACTGGTAGCTTGTATACAGGTAACATAAAAATACCTCGTGAACACCTATCGGCATTTGGCTGGGGATTGTTTTCCCGACCTTTGGGGCAAACCAGAAACAAAATGGGACCATAGAGTCATAGTGGGAGATGATACTTTTCTCTGCACTTAACTGATTTACAACTGTTTGTCATACACACAATGTTTTGAACTCGTGGTACACAGTGGTTAAGGCGCGAACATGGTGACCGCAAGCTCCCTAGTTCGAACACAGCCTCGGCATTTCGACTTCTCTTGTGTAGGCTTGGGTAACTTGACAGCATCTCAGCCTTCGTGCTTCCTTCGGGTGACATGACAGTTAGGAACCGAATACAGCTGAGCAAACACTATACAAAATCCTCACATGTTTGCTAAAATCTTGATGATATTTTTGTGTATGTGTCCAAATTTACAGACCATCCATATTTTAACCAGGCGTTCGCAAATTGAAGTCCCTAACTGCGCCAGACTAATTTACTGGAACATTTTATTCGCTCTTGATCGAAGTAGAATATTTGATGGTGTGACTTTTATCGAAATCTTACTCATAGAATGGTCTGATTCATTTGTGATTTGTTGGTTTGGCCTGAGGATGTTACGTGAATAGCGCTCATGGCCAGCAGTGTACATACTTAAATGTGGGATAAAAACAGTCGATATATTCTAGATTTGTGGTGAACTTTGTCTCCTTCCTCTAGACGTCCTATAGAGTGGTAGAACCCTCCCAAGGAAAACCCCTACCAGATTGCTTCTCTTTCGTAGTCCCAGAAGAGGAAAGCGATTCTAGTTCATAGCCTCTTCTTAATGAAATCGTGGCAAGTTCTGGACAATCCTTTTATATCTGCCATTGTGTGCTGTAGCGGCCAAGCTGTTTTCATAAAGCTTTCAACTATAAGTCGCAAGTGGTCAACAGTTCTTTTTCCTAGATCAGTTTTAAGTGAGAATTTTTTTGTACTCAGCCACAAAAACTGTCCGAAAGAGTTGTATTAAATCGGAAACGAATGCGCATTTCACACCGTAGCTAATTTTTTCCGGTAGAGTCTCATCATCCGAGAATTACACTGAACTTGGCATGGCTGAGTCAGTAGAAAAGCCTCCGATTCGGCATCCGGCAGACAGGGAATCAGAATCCGTAAAAATGACAAGTATGGATCAAGTAGACAACAACCGCGTTGGCCATTACTTCCATCAATACGACTTTACTTCGGAAGGTAATGTGATTATTTATTAGCGAAATACACTCATTTGCATGCAAGTTTGGTCTTGGAGGAAGACTCACCTGGAACCCAGCTGAATCCCTCGTTTATCATGTCCTTAAGCAACCGAATATGCTGCACCAGGCTGCTGCATAATAAACGGGAGATTCAGCTGGGTTCCGGGTGAGTCTCCCGTCAAAACCAAATCGATATGCAAATGTCAAAATCTGTCCAACTTGGGTTCCAGTAGAACATGAGGTTGACGGAAACTCGGAGACTGCGCCTACCTAATGAGCCCCAAGAAGGGCGAAACAGGTCGTGGGTTGTCGAAGAGTTTTCAGCAATCTTATGAGTAGTGTGTTACGTATATATAGTGATTCTGTATTATCTGCGTGTGACCAAAACACTTCAACCTCTATCCCGATAAAGGCTTTCACGCCCGAACTTAATCCGTTTTGAAACGTATTCGACCGAGTGGGTCTCCAGCGCACGGGATGCGTTTCCCGGGCCTCTGCAATGCACAATCAGTCTTAACAGAGATGGTTCAGATTACGCTTTTGGATGGGCATCTTTTGTGATATCATAGTATGTCAACGGTTGATGCTCGTGGCAACGTTCAATGGGACGTGGATATATTTGTCCACTCTCCGGGGGACTATCATGGTGGTGAGAACCAGGTAGGTCAACAAATCGTTCAGCTGTAAAACCCTTCCGTTGTGTCTAGCTGCCATGCCACCTGAAGGAAGCACGAGGGCTGAGATACCTATAGGTTACTGAAGCCTAGGCAGGAGCGGCCGAGATGTAGAGATTTGGGTTCGAACCTCGTACCTTCCGATTAGTAAGTTCGCGCCTTAACCACTGATCCATCTCGAGCTCTAGAGGTTGAGAGCCATATATAAAAACCGAATGCCCTTAAATGCGGAGCTTAGCATTTGATGCAATTCACTTCCTTCCTAGTGTTTTAAGGGATCTTCTTCGTAATTATAACTGTCCTAAAATCGAATGTTGATCCGATGCAGAATGTCGGTGTTCTCGTCAAAGGCCACAAGTTAGGACAAATCTAAGCTGGATTTTATTCCTCGGCCTCAGTTTCAGTCATTCTGCTTTCGTCGTTAGACGAATCATCTTCTTTCGAGTTGTTCGCATGATCTTCGCCAGGTTCACTCATTCAATTTTCATGGCCTAGTGCTAAACCTATATTTGCTGACTTGCCAAAATATTCGCCTCCTTCAACTGTCACATGCCCTTTGGTCGAATTCAAACAAACACCAGGAGGTTTGCACGCTACGATTTCGCGTTGTCCTCCTGGATCTGACAGCTGCGGCAGCAAATCTATTCGTTATTAGTTGAAGGTCAGAGCCAACGGTTTACAGGCTGGCTGTTGGACGAGGTGCGTTTCAAAGGAGCTTATATTTCGAGTCTTTAAAAATGCGTCTCCATATTCCTGACACAAATATGCACTGCTGATGAGCTCTGATAAGAGCGAAACTCGAGTCCACTGCTTCCTCTGCCTGTGGTGTGGACTCATCAGAATGATTGCGCCGGGACAGGAGGACGATGACTGTTCAACCGAGAGTCATGTGAGTATGCATTCTACAAAATCCCGCAACCACCAGCTCCAAAAAAATAGAACTGTTTGGTAACTTCATGTCTCGCTTCGCTTTGTTACACCAACATATTTAGGTAAGACAATGACGAACCGCAGAGATCACTGAACTGGGCGCAACGTTTGGCAGACCGTTTGAAGTTATAATCGTTCATTAAAATGACAACGAAGAAGCGGTGCTGGCGTGAGCTACAGAGTAAGAGTAAGCAGTGTCACACCAATGTGATTGATCGAGCAACGACTGGTAAGCAGTCACGTTTGTCAGTATGCTGGGTTAGCTGTGTGTTGTCTGTCACTTTGTTGACAGTAATCCTATTGATGCGCGTGTAGACGGACAACGAATAGGACTAAGGTCCTACCGGCCATGTGTAAGGAATGAAGGTAGATGTCCCATCCCCGAGTTGCACTGTTTGCTAATGGAATCTTATTTACTTGTATGTCTGGTCGGGGTGATCTACTCACCGCTTACTGCTGGAATTGGAGTACAACCTAATCAGCTGTAGGTGATTTAATTGGTCCCTTCTGTTCCTCACAAGTTTCGATAGTTTGCCGGATTACGATGGAAGATTAAAAAAAGCTGAATAGCTGAAGTCATGAACGCAATGTCAAACATCTCTTGACGCATATTAATGGGAAAAACGCCAATGATTAATGCGGTAAGGTATGTGAACAAAATAGGACTTTCCTTGCGTACATCTACTATTAAGAAACCTCCATAGTCCACTCATCTGTAGCAATCAATCTTGGACACTCACCTTCGTACTAAATAGCAAGTCATTAATATTCCACTCACCTTTTTGTGACAAGCAGTTCGGACCGCTCAAACAGCTAAACTCCATTTTCTCGGGATTAACTTATGGACAGGGATATAACTCGACCTCCGGCTTGCCGTTCCGAGGCTGTTTTCGACCAGGTCTTTCACTAATCTTCGTTACTAGGTTATTTGCAACAAGAATAACAAACTAAATTCTAAAATTCCATTAGGAATTCACCTCATAAATATTTAGGCTATCTAACGGATCCAAAAAATTTTCTTTGGGAGAACGAGTCGGTTTTTTTAACCTCATTATCTTCATTGCTCCAGTATGTCCGCCACGGGGAACTATAGCTTTAAAATATTCGTTATCTAAGTAACATCATTTAGCGATGCTTACAAATGTACCTGACGTCTACAGAACACCCAAGTGGTGTTGTGCTTATTCGGTTACTAAAAGCTAATAATTCATTCAAACAGAAGGAATCCATAGTTTTCCAGCGAAATACAATTAGATGCTTCCAAAGCGCGTGAGGCTTTGGCCAAAGGAAACGTGTCGCTTGCCACCAGCTACGGCTATCAATTTTACTGGTCTTTTTAGAAGCCTTGGTTTTACCGAGGCATGTAGGCAGGTTGATTGTTATTTGCACGTCAAATTTGGTAAATAGAGTGAATCTAGAATCTGACATATGTGTGTGGCTACTGCGAATGAACACTGGTCAACACAAAAAGTTGGTCCTTCTGCGTGGAAAACCGTAGACTATGTAGTTCCAATGGTCTCAGCCATCCATTTTAGCCTGAGTCACATGTAGCATACAGAATCTGATGCGTGCCACAATTTCAAGCGGTTCGGATAACCACATGCACGGAAAAGCATTTCTACCGTTTATTTTGAAGTTCAAACTATACTGTCAATGAGCACTGAGAGTATTTCGCGAGTTTTTTTGGAGTAGATTGGCTGCACCGAAATGACGCAATCGAGAACTGAAACCAAGCCAGTTTATCACATACCAGTGTGGAAAATGTTTTGAAATGTATCCAGTGATATATTTCATTGACCTTCCCTTACAACATCATCCTTCTTGTTTACCCTGCAGAATCGGAAAATGAAGCAATCCAGTCGGGTGAGATTCCATAATTTTTTAAATATTCTGAATGCCCATTGAATTTCCGGGCGACAATTTCGTACTTCAGTTACACCGTTGAAGTTTATGCATGGTATGACGTCACCGATTATTTCGAAAAGATGCCAATAATTGATGGGAGTGGACGCAGAAGAATTCGGTTCTCCCCTAATCCAGAGAGGAATAAGATTCTCCCGAAAAAAACCCGTCATGTTGATGGCGGTAAACTTAAAGTGTCTTCGAACTGAATGAAAGAGGTTACCTTTTGATCTGATGCGAGAATTCCTGGCCCCTCTTCCCGTTAGTCAACAGTTTGGTTGTCATCATTCCCTTGGGAATCAGCAAAAAACATGGCCCACCCTTTTGTGACCCTACACAAATGACTTAAATGACAAGTTGCTAGCAGACCTCTCTCCAAACTCGGTGAGATGATGATAGGGTTGTTTAAACCTGGAACTTTTATGTGATGGTCATAAAGTATCTTCTACGTCGGTGTGTTGTTTGGCCGTCCGTCAGTGAACCTGCTTCCCAGCGATGATTAATTCAGGTGAAAAAACGAAGCATTTGATTCCCGTTTTTATTTACGCAGTCGCAGAAGAGAATTTTACAAAGGGTTAACTTTAGACAACGACAATCCCCCAACCGTTCATCGAGCCGAAAGGTGCTTTTGGGTTTACTCACCGATTATTCGTCTTCGGGTGGAATTATACGGACCGCATCTTTGATAGTGCAAATGATATATGTATAATACTTACTAAAAACTGGCTTAAGCCGGTGAAAAACGATTGAAATCGATTGAGTAATCATCGTTTTCGGAAAAGTTTGGTGACAATCGGTAGATTTATTGCTGGGCAACGTTTCGCTTTTGACACAAAAACTTCATCAGGCCAAGTGACTAGGTTACGAGGTTGGTCGAGATTTAAGCCGGAAGGAGAACCAATCATCCAAGTCAAGCTAAATCTGTGTTGGGTGTCGGCGGAAGGATTTTGTGTGTTAGGGTGGGTGACCAAGTGTTGGGCCGATGGGGGAACCTAAATGGATTTGGATCCAGTTTAGGGTGTAGTTCTTTTGGTTCGGTTCACTTGATGATCCCTCTTGAACTTCGTTTGCACTTTCTGTCCGTCTGTGTGGATGGGCTAGTGCTACGATAGTTGTGTAAGAGGGATTCTGTGGACTTTGGTCGGGTTGGGATTTCCACCCCCTGTTTTTGCTAATGATTCTAAGTGAATTGACAGCCACACAGTCACGTGTCAAAAGCGAAAAGTTGCCCAGCAATAAATCTACCGATTGTTACCAAACTTTTCCGAAAACAGCAGTTTAAGCAGACTTTTCTTTTCTTGGGCTTTGAACAACCTCGGCTATAAGTGCTCAACACGGTGAGTGGTGAGTGTACAAATGGAAAACAATCACCGCAGTAGCAGCTGACGCGTGTACCTCCATCCAACCCTAAGCTAGGTATTTTTGGTAGTATCCGCAGGAGCACGAGCTTATAGTTGAAACGGTAACCGCTCAGTTACAGTCATTTGCGTTGTATCCAATCGTATTCCTAAAACATAAACGTTTTTAGTGTTGCAGTCGTGTAAACAGAAATTGCTAGCTGTCACATGGTACCAGAGGCCCATATTTTTCGCTCCTGACTATTTCTTGTTGAAATTGGGGAGTTTCGCGCTTATCCGCATTTAGTATTTCTGAACCAAATATCCTGGCTGATCGTTTCCTGCACTCCGCTCATACTACTCATTTCCGAACTAATCAGTGACGTAAGTTTTGCTCTCCTTTCTATACTCATTCTTCTTTAGGCGGGCGAATTCCCGTCATGCTTGGAGGAAAGAACACACAACGTATATTGCTCTATCCAAAGAGCGCACACTTTCGGGACTAAAGTAAACCTCGCTCATTCTGGCACGCTTGCTAGGACGTAATTTTGTGAAGGTTTTCTGTGGTTAAGGCGCCAATTTATAAACCGTAAGGTCCGTGGTTCTAACACGACCTCAGCATCTCGACTGCTCCTGTCTAGGCTTGGGCAACTTGCGCGCCTAGTAGCCACGAGTGACTTATCAGCAGTGTGATTAACTATCACTTAGACAGGATGTAGAGCTACATGTCATTTCAGTTACAGATTCTAAATCATGCGGCTCTTCTCAGATGAAAGGATTGCTCGTATTGTAACTTGTTCCCCCTTCTGAGCCATCCATAAATTGCTGATAGTGGACGAAGATTTGGTAGTTTTCAGGTTGACATTTCCTCCTATAAGTGAAGCCAAGCTAAGCCGATAAGCCGAGGAGCACCTTACAGCTGTTTTACTCTTATTGGGAATGATTAGCCACACACAGCTCATGAAACTGCAAGTAATTTAAAAAAAAACTCACGGCTTCCGGGCTAGTAGTCTGACAGTCCTTGGGGTTTTGGAAAATACACACTGCCGAGCTTTCCCAATGAGGATGGAACAGCTGCACATTGTTTTCCGGCTTTTCGGTACAGACTGGCTTCACCAAGAAGTCAAAATCCCATTTGAATTTGCCGTACCTTTTTTCGGTACCAAGTCGCTTTGTGAATAATCAAAACAAGGTGCACAAGTATCTGGACAACACTCGAGGCTCCCATTACCGGGAAATTCCAAGAAAGAGGCAGACTGTTTGTTGTACATGTTCAGCTTAATATACCGGTCGAACACCAAGCACAAGCCACAAACCAGATGTGGCAGTATCCCTGGCACTAAGAAATAGCCCGAAAATAGCCCGAAACTTCTAGGTCATTCGACATCATGAGGGGTTACAAATCCGTGCGTCGGCAATCAGCCATATGAAAACGGTGAGTTGGCGCCGCCGTTAATTGTCGCATTGTGAGCCCAACATATGGATATCTAGGAACATGAAGTTCACAATTAACTGCTCGTATCGGTGTAAAGCTAAGTTTTCATTTCCGTTTTTGGGTTTGTATTAGTGGTGCTACTCTATGGCAGTTATTTCAAGGCATTGGCTCCAGAGCAACTCTTCCTGTAGAGGACTTACCTCAGAGGCAATTGACTGGGGACGATTTGACTGAGGCGGCGCCCACGAAAGCCAGTCATCGAATGGCATTCTCAGTCCTCACAATATTATAACGTTGATCAGGTTTATCTTGCAAAGGCCTTCGTTCTGTTTGTACTGTTTTTGAAGTTAGAGCTCCCCAAAACGGTTGGTCGTGTGAGAACTATGGCCTGAGGATGTTTTCATGTCAGTCCGTCTAGCTGCACGTTATGTTTGCTGCGGTGTTTCTTAACAGACCTGGCATCATCCGCATAAGTCGATTTTTTGTCGAACTTTCTCTAATTTGGGATAGTCATATCATGGAAGACTTAATGTCCCTATTCGCGAAGCCTACCTCATATTTTGTGGAGATTGACTTTGGCACGTGGGACAGTTTTTTACTTCTTGTTAAGACTCTTTTGAATCACATGTAAAAATAAATTAGTAATTGTGACGCCTATCGATATATGCCATGAGGCATACTGACTGGGGTCTACGGACGGCAGCAGAGGACAAAAAGTGTTCTGTTTATGCTGAGGGTATCGGTGTTGCAAGCCTGAGGCAATTACAAGTGAACTCGCATTCCCCTGCTTGGTAGACAGAATTTGAGACAACCAAAAAGTATCTCAAAACTCTGGCAATGTTTGAAATCTCCCACAGGAGTCTAACAGTATGCATTTTCTACCTTTCAAAATTATCCATCGTTTTCTGTTTTCCGTGAAATTCTGCGTTGCACAGGTCTCTGCACAGTAGGCATGGACGTATCAGCTATGACAAACTTATTATCCGTTGTAAACGGCCACGATGACACAGTGATATAAGTATAGTTTGGTTGAAGAAATTTCTGGTGTAAAATGTCCACGAAGGTAGGTTGGATTCGGATAAGTCCATCTGATCAGTGTGACGTGTGACGAATTAAAGAGTCGAAAGTTTACATTTGGGTACACACTTGTCACTGATTTCGACCTATAGATAACTGTTTGTACCATTCGTATGTGTACATCAATGTCTAGCGGTCGTTCTTTTGTTTTGTTTTCCTTTGGACGTTAACTTCCACCAATTGTGATTAGATCATTGCCGTTGCGTAAGCAAACGGCCTGTCTTATCAGTTGCAGTCAGACGGTTAGCAATCTGTGAATCTGTTTTTCCCTAAGCATTGTGGTTGGCTTGGTCTCTACACATCCAAGCATGAACAGTTTGCATCAGGCATTTGATCAACCTCTCGTGGTTATCCAATATTCTGCCTTTTAGATCTAATATGACTGAATTAACCGAGCTAACGATCAAAATGCAGAAACGTGTGTCAAGGTGTTTATTTCCATTAGGTTTTTCCCCTCCTTGTAAGCATTCACGTTCAAAGATTCTCCAGTAATTCCGTGAAACTAAACTAGAAGCAATGCGAAACGGTTTTCTTCTCAATATGAATCATAAATAATAGGCATCTCACGACTCCCTCATCATCATCATCATCATCATCATCATCATCATCATCATCATCATCATCATCATCATCATCATCATCATCATCATCGTCTTCGTTAAAAGCAACAGCAGGGAAGAACACCAGTGCTTGAATGTCGAAAAACTATGTCACTTTATTTCAACAAGGCCTTATAGTGGAAGAAGGAGAGAAATGGGGGCGGGAGAGAAACCAAGAGCTGGTTTACAATAAAAACGTCAGAAGTACTTATACCACCAGTTAGTCAGTTTAGATAGAAACTGAAAACATGAACGCCACTGACATTAGTTAGCTCCCATATCGTTCATTGTTTCCGGCCCAACACAGTGGGGGGGGGGTCACGTGGACCCTATCGTGGAAGATGAACAGCACCAGCAGCATCCAAACATCTCGTGGCATCTTTCGTTTGCTTCGGCCACGTCAAATTCTGTCACCCCGAATTTGACACAGAAAACAGTGCTCGTCTCCGCAGGCGGTAACTCGACGCGTTTAACACGTGGCCCAGCCAGCTTAGCTTGCAGTGCTGGATGCATTCTTTGAAGGAAGTACTCTTCGCCTCACCAAAACCTGTCTCATGATCATCTCATTTCAAATTCGGCGGTTTCAGTCAACTCCAGGTATAGTTCTGAGGTGGAGAAGAATGTTCGTAGCTCAGGTAGCGAACAAACCAACGAGGATAGTCCTGAGACATCGGTGGCTGAAGACTTGAAGAGGTCCCTGACCTTACGCCGGAACTGGCCAGATCTCGCAGTCACACAACAACGCAGACCGCACAGTAGTTTGTTATACGCGTTGTTAAAAACCCAGAGATGTAACTTTTTGGTGCCACAGGTGGCACAAGCTGGTATAAGCAACTCCGGCCTCCATGATTCCTGCGTTCACCTCACCTGTCACACTACCATCAAAGATATTGCAACTTCCGAGACACTCATACTGTTTCACAACTTCCAGTGTTACTCACTGAATTCTCTGGAGGCATGTTCAAAGATTGTAAGTTCCGCAGCGTGGACAGAAAGAACATTCATTGTAGCAATCGTTGAGTTGACAATGGATTTCTACGATGAAGGCAGACGCACTTTTACTAAGCCAAAGTCTTATTCGTTGCAGACTGCGCGTACTCACCAAAAAGTTTGGCGAGCCTTTTCAGAGTGGTAATGAAGATGAAAATAATAACAATTACAGGCAGTACTGTTAGTGGTCCATTAACTTCAATAATTCATTGTTATTTATTCCTCTGGGGAGGGATTCCTCTGGCAAGCTCGACCAAAGAATATGCTCTCGCCAAAGACCCTTAGGCTAAATCTCTTCTCCCCCCTTTGCAATTTTAGGGGACGGTGTGGTTGTGTTCGAAAGTTGGTCAAGTACCCCAAAAAATCATCAGTCGCTCAGGAATACATGGAGCAGTTCATCAGCACCGTTATCTATGAGACACTTTTTTGCATCAAACACAGACAGGGTAAAGAGGGGGTTCACGTGGGGTTCACTCCAGATCGAGCTCTAAGCTCACCTATCGGAGAGCATTTGAGATATACACATTTGAACTTGCAAGGCAAAGTTAACCCGTTCTTGGGAACTTAAACATTTTCATCGTCACCACAGCTTCTATGGTGCGACGGCCGATCGGCCTGCTTCGGTAGCCATCACTGCTCTTGGTGTAGCCGTTTATTTGCCCACTGCCTTACTCACGGAGAAAACAGTTCCCCAAATTAAGGTGTCTCTGACCGGTTTATTGCAATCAAATTCGGAATAAACCTCATATTTGTCATAAAACCATCTGTCAATGTGTTTTGAGAATACTCTCTTGGTGCGGTTTACTTTGTGTCCGAGGAATGTTCTGAAACAACGGTGCAGCATAGAGGTAAGGGAAATATTCCATTGTGGCTTGATATCAGTGAAGCCGGATATTCCCTTGAAAGTAAAGCTTGCTACGCAAGCTGATATTGAGTTGGCCGAAGGAGCGGTCAACAAAAAAAGTGTGAACGTGGTGTGGGACGTGAAAGGGATCCATACCATTAATATTCAGTCAAGTTTGCAGCAGCCTTCTGCCCAGAAGGGAGTTCGATAATTTGGTTGTCATACGCCTCAAAAAAATGCGGTGCGCGTGCATCAGAGCTATTTTTAATGCATAACTATCTTAATTAACGTGCCACTAAATGTCGGACATAAGCTTCGTGATGTTATCGTCTTTAAAAAGGTTATTTATTCCCAAATGGTTTGGGACCGTCACGTTTAGTGCGTGTTCCCCCACAAGCCTTATCATTCACTTATCCGTCACAGAAGAAAACTGCGGCAGCTCGTGGCTGGTTAAATTGTCTCTCGGATTCGTAGTGGTTCCATTTACTGCGGGTCAATCCTCCTAGGAGCAGTATTAACCAAACCTACGCTAAAGCCAGCTGCTTCGTAAAGCATTAAAATATAGGTTTTTCACTTGACTCAGTCTTCAGACTGATGAGCTTTTGCGCAATATACGAACTCAGTCCGAACAGATCGTTTGCAAACACAAAATAAGTGACCTTTTCATCTCTGCGTCATCAAATTATCCTGTTGTCCAAATTATCCATATTTTTCACAGTTTAGTAGGTTCAAACTTATATAGATGTCAGTCAAATCACACAGTTTTAAATGGTGCCCATCTTTTTTGCCGCACCGTGTTTGTAGGTAGTTCTTCAAAAACATGCTTTCGGTACTCTCCAACGTTATTTCCGTTGTGCTGTCAAACGATCTGTTCTAAATGACGTTTATTTTCGCTTAAAGTTACCCTGCATTAGAATTCACTCTCACATCACACGAGACAATCAACCTAAAATTAGTCGTATAGCAATGAGAACCGGCACACGGGCGTTGAAAAGCCGGGATCTTTTGTTTATCTATTTAGATTCCGGTGTGATTCCGCTGTCTCCGCACTACATACCAATGTTTATTTCCGGGTAGCGCCCACAAGCGCATCGTTGGTCCTTTTTCCGTAATCAAAGAGTCACTGACCAGTAAAGTTGGTCTTGAGTTGTATGAGCCGGATTCTTTCAGCGTTTGCTCCTTAAAACTTTCTTGTTATTTTGGCAATATCTGTGCATCTTATCCGAGCGATTTTAAGTGGGCACTACAGATGCTACCGGTGGTGTCGCACGCGCACGGAGGGCCAATATGGGGTCATTTTATGGACTGGTAAAGCCAATAGAGGTACCCAATAGGTCACGTTCATGACAGTTGGTTTTCGGTGCCAATGAGTAACCCTAGACCGTCGACAGCAATTCCTGCGACTAAGCGAGTGTAAATCACAACTTCAGTAGAGTTTTCTCCTAATTTGGCTTAACTCTAATTTTGTCAATGCGATTGATGGGAGGCCAATATTTCAATCTAAAACACGTGAGTCGACCTTCTTGCAACATTGTTATCCCCAAACATAAACCATGGTAAACCTTCGTTCCGACGACAGCCAGAATCGCGCAACTTTCAGAAACCAGTCCTTACCAGAATGTGGTCAGTTACTGCTATGGTATAGTATAAATCAGTATCTTAGCGGTATTCATGAACTGACTGAAAGTGAGGCACGGTTGGTATCCAAACCCCCTTTCCAATCAGTCTGAACATGGAGTTTCATCCAGTCAAGCCTTGCGGATGGAATCGACCGATAGAAACATCTAGCATTTGAAGGTAGGCTTAAAATATAAATTTATGTCTGGTGATGTGTCGTGTCATGATGACAACCAGTAAAAATCGAGTGGGTCTTCCAACAAGGTAGATTTTTAGTAGGGTAAACACCATAGTTGTGGTACCGGATTCGAAATTCCGTGTTCCTTAGTTTGCGATCTGAACACTTTATACAAAATAGATAATTCCAAAGATAATTTTAACACAGAACTTACATTAACTGACCAATAGACGTATGTAAACAAACGCCAATGTTCCTGATCGATAAATGGCCGTGTACCGGTCACCGGAATTTGAGTGATTATTGGTGTTGAAGGGGAACCTTGTTACCAGGTACAAGGATATGGCAGATAGGTAACTCCCGGCTGCAAACCAAAACCGGAAACTGTTCGTCCACACAAATATAATGTTCTCATTCTTCCAATTATACGAAATGTTACCACCGCTCTTATGCTCATGCAAGGATGGACAGCGAAGGCCATTCATTCATGTAAGATTATATCTTTCTTTGTGGACCTTTGTGTTATTCAACTTTGGGTTATTCGATGGCTTCCGTAATCGCATTTTTTGTTTACAACTCTCGAAAGTTTGTGGTGGTTGCGTTCCGCACTTAAGATTTTTTTTAGTAATGACTAATTTGAAGTGAGTCGTATACCTGAAAGTTATACCAATAGTTATAGCAACCCTTGAGTTTTGTTTCTGTAGCTCGTCTTCCGGATGTGAGAACCGTTGCGTTCTCCTAAAATGCCTGGATGTTTCAACTAGTTTAGCCAACCAACCTTGAAATCCGTCTAGTATGGTGATGACAGAATGATAAACTTAAGAGAGGTTGCTATGGACAACATTTCCTACACTGCAATTGGATAACAGTTGAATCCTCACTTCTATGAAAATATGTACAGGCTTTGCACTGGGAACCCTCACTGTCAGATTTCCGATAGATCACGTTTTACGTTCACTGAGCTGGGCAAATCGATTGCACAGTTGCAATCATATTGCTCAGCTCAGTTTAGCAAACAAACTGGAGGACATTTGTGAAGCCTGAGCTACCGGAACTCCCTCTAAAAATCACCTTATCTTTAAGGCAGACCATTAGTAGGGGTATCCAGTAAAATCGGGTTACGAGGGGTAAAGATGCCGATAAGTGGATAAAGCTGGACGTGGTTATTCAGCGGGTCTGGACAGTGGGATAGTAAACCAACAGATGCAAAACCCTCTCTACCCTACACTCCGAAAAATCAGGTCAGTAAAGCTTAGTAACACGTCGGATGAGTATGACACATATATGTTAGAGTTTTCTGTTGAATCAATACAAAGTTATTTACCGATGACGACTGCGTCCATAGAAAGATGATTATCCACCAATCGTGGCAGTCAAGGTTTTTTTTCAGATTTTTCACCGTCTCGGAGGAGTACCCGCAAGCAAAAAGCATCTAAAAGCTGGGTTTATGCGTTTATATTTTAAAGACCGCATGTTGTTAGTCCAGAACAGCGACCCACCAAACAATTCTGTCTGAATAAGACTCATCCAGCAGTTGAAGTAGGACCGATCAATTATTCTCTGGTTAGCAGCTTCCAGTGTTTAATGTAAATACTTTGGTGCATAAATCTGAGAACACGTGTCATAAATGAGCAAAGAGGGATGTTCTTTTTGGACTTTCCGCAAAGGTACAGGCAAAAGGGTGTCTCAAGTTGTTCATTTATGGGTACTTTTGCAGTCTGAAGCCAAAATCCTTTGTAAGAAAGATTGTTCGGTCAGTGCCGATTGAGGCACAATGTGTGGAGAAATCATGCACACATGTTTGTCGTCGTTATACTGAATTTAGTTTCGATCTAAAACGATATCATTTCGTCTTCGGGGTGAATGTTCCCAATTCCACACGGTTTCTTTCTACTTTCCCGTTTTAACGATAAAGACTCATGGGATAGCGCACTTGAGTTTGGCGATACTTTGGATGAGAGCGCAAGGAAACCGGCTGCAGTACGAAATGTCCGACTACCGTATGATGTGTTGCCACGGTTCTACAATCTCCGGTTACAAGTCCGTTTGCACAAAGATGACACACCAAGGTTCTGTTTCAATGGATCGGTCGTCATAAAAATCTATTGTACCAGCAGCACGGACTCGATATTTGTTCATGCTTTCCATAATCTGAACGTGAGCTTGGATCTCATAAAGGTAAGTTTGTTTTTCCAATACACTTGGACCTCGGTATGGCTGCCCCGTTAGTGTTTTTACATATAACCTAGCCTTGTGGCCATGTATTTTTTCACCGCCGGCAAGAACATACGATCAATAAAACAATCCAGTTTGGGCTATGTAAATCAATTGTTTAACAGAATTTGGACAGTTAAGGTATAATTTACTTGCGGCGACGGAGCAAACTCCTTTGAAGGGAGAGATTTATGAAGACTCAAGTACTACAGCTGTAACTTCAGTGAGGTTTTGAAGCGGTCACTGGCCTTTCAAAAAGATCTTTTCCACAACACCTGCCACAACACGTCTTCGCCAGCGAACCTATTACGGAGACCTGACCCGTAACTTGGTTTATCCTGACCGGTGAAAAGGAACACTTATCTCGTACAGTCAAACGGGGTAAGAACCTTGAACATGTCGACGGCATCGCCTGAAAACTGACGTTCTGCAGAACGTACTGAACTTGGAGGTCTTCGAAGGATATTTCAACCAAACGTTCATAATGATCCAACAAGGCTTCTGAATTCTCTCAAACGAAGTCTAAAGAAGAACCAAAGGTGCTCTGAGATGTGTAAAGCCGTCCATACCTTATGCCAGATTTTGTGAAAAAAATCATGGCACCGTAAATTGACACTGATTTGTCTTCAGAGTTCTACGACGACGCCTTATTGTTTTGACAAAATCGGCCTTTGGAATTCGTATGAAGAGGACAGAGTGAGACGCAGGCGAACCATTTTTAAATGACAAGAGATGCCCTTGAATCAATACTATAAGATGCTTTGCTTTCCGACAGGATGCCGTTGGAGTGAGATGGTGAAGCAGTAGTTTTATAAATATTGTTTTCTTACAGCAAGAAGTCTAAGTACACATAGTGTGAAAAAAGAACCTGCTGCGGCTTGAGGACTGACGGGCCCCAAATACCAGCTAATGAGTATGATTCACTTGAGCTTCACATATAGAGCTCCACGCATCCGCCTGCTAGAAGTTGCAGTTAAACATTGTCGGCACAATATACGACCCCTTACTGGCTTCCTCAACAGGTTGGATGTCTAGCTTATCCAGTCAGAATGCGTAAGGGAATTGGTAGAATTTTGATGGCCTTCAGTTCATACATCTGAGGTAACCAACTACATTTGAATTATTAGATGTTAGAATTTCAGGCCTTGACAACGTCGGTGAGGCCACAAGAAAGCTCTGTATAGTAGTCAGCGGGGCTTGTTCTGATAACTTAGGAAGACTAACGCAGTATGGGTTTTGTGGGCCCGTGCGGCACCAGCAGTTGCGAATATCTGTTAGGTCGACACTGTCCAGCACCTCTCCCCTTAGAGGCAGGTTGGATTTCATCATCATCATCATCACTACTATCATCATCATCATCATCATCATCATCATCATCATCATCATCATCATCATCATCATCATCATCATCA
>SJOL01000719.1:821426-953154 GCA_004794785.1 Opisthorchis felineus | reverse complement strand
CCAACCCCCAACCTGGAGGACCAGGAGACTGTGTTCGTCAGACCTCTAACCATTGACCAACCTGGTATGAGAGACTCTGTGAGTGTCGCGGGGACACCCCCCAGTATAGCTCAATGGGTCGCTGAGGTGCGCAAACAGTCACACCACGATTAGGTCCAGTCTCTTCGTGACTGACAAGTGAGAACTACCTCCCCTGGCCATTGGCAGCGGTCAGCTACGTCATCACAGTCCTCTTCTGCGTCTCCATCGATGAACACAAATGTATACAGCATTTTATTTCAGGGTTCGGCGGCCAAGCTGGTATTTATGGTGCAGTGATTCCGGTCTTCGAATAGGAAGTAAGCGATGCCAGCCACAGAGATGAAACACACAGATGAAACGAGATTCGCTCAAAAATACTCCTTGCTAGCATCCAACAATGAGTCTGTAGCTTAGTGAGTGCTTGCGGGCAGATACTTCCGCGATATTCATTAACTTCACCATCTTGTTTCTTCACTGATCAGGGTCCAAATTGTTAAGATGTGAAGTATTGACATGGGCGTAACCGAATAATCGTGAGCTTTCGACTGGAACAAAACCCACGCTTTAGCTATGGGCAACTGACTGATATCGGACAACTAAGTCGGGCAGTAGTGCTATGGAATTACTCATTTATTACGATGGAATTATTTATGCTAGAAGCCCAACAATTATGGATGGGATGGTATTGTTTTCAACTAATGCTAATATGCTCGACAGGTGTATGGGCACACCGATCTGATTTTTGACATCACTAGGTTGAGTCCGTTTGACAGTTTGCTTGTTATTTTTGTGTGAATTTTTCTGCCGATTTTCTCACAGTCATTAACGGGGGCTTACACGCAGTGGCACACATCCGGAGAATGACTGTACTCACAAAGCCACATCAGGTTTCAAGTTGGACGGGGGAACTTGAATGATTTCATCCTTCTTAACTCACTAAGGCGACATGGGGCCTACGATTCACATCTGTTGGCACCTATGAACATGGCTCCACGCGACAGAATGTGCAAACAACCTGGCTGCGGTTAATTCCACTTGTTGTCTGTGGGTGAGATAAATTTCGTCACCCACTCAGCTTTAGATACCTAGCCAATACACTGTTAAACCGGTAACTTCATACGTGAATATTTTATCGTACAAACAGTATAGCAGATAAATACTGGACGAAATTAGGTCGACATGGCGGATTTATTCTGCTTATTTTACACAGACTTATCGGCAAAATCGAGAATTGGATATAGATTACGCAACTACAGCTGCATATTTTACGAACTCAGGGTCAGGTGCTAAGAGGACAACGTAACCGGTGACCTTTCGTTTGCCGTGCTAGATGCCCGAATTTGTAAGTTGGGGGTTCATTCCCAAAGAATCCATTACAGAAACCGTTATGTGACTTCCAAAATGATGATGAGGGTAACCTGAGAGAATTCCTTCTATAAGACATGTATTCCGAGGGGATGTTGAATGAACATCTGTTGTCTTCGAATCCGAAGTTTTCATGATATACATCTGATTTTAGCGGGACTGACTAAAGGCCAAGAAAAATTTACGAACTTCTACCGGAAACAGAATCAGATTCATAAGAAAGTCGACCGTGTTCGACATTAGAACCTGATTTGAAGCCCCATCTTCAAGTTAGTGCTTAAGGTCGATTTAGGAGTTGGGGAACGATCACACCCATCAAAACAAGAGGCTCATGATCGGTGAAATAGGGAGATGACTTTTTCAAAGAGTTCCAATAGTTTATCTGGTTTCTTCCAAGTGCTCGACAACTAGAGCTTCCTAATTATGTTGATGAACAAAGCACATAGTTCAGGCCGCTGAATAGACCAATCGGAAAATGTTATCTGGTCCCACGAAACTCCCATTCTAAATAAAGCCCCAGTTCCGACCGCAGGTAGTTTAACCCTCACTTATCGGTCTGTTTTTACCACTCAGACACAAGGGATTCACTGGGGCTGTATCCAGCCGTTTTAGATTGCGCAAAACCGTGTGTTAATTCACAGAAAAGACATGTTTTGATAAGTCCTTGCATTATCCTACCAAACGACCGGCCTATCATGTGGGAAGAATAAGCTGTGCAAATCAGCTTGCCTGATGGGTTCGTCTTGGTAAAAAAATTAGACCTGGTACTGATTGGCAGTGATTTGACTAACTCAAGCAGTCCTCAGTATTCAGTACTCAGTATTCATACCTTGGAGAAATCCAGTAACAACCGCTACGCTAGTTAGAGTGTACCCTCCCACGTTTGTGCACGAAAAACTCACTTGTCAGTTGTTATTTTACTGATAATATAACCTCGTAAAATTTCTTCTCGCTAGGCATTTATCTATTCTCTTGTCAGCAGTGTGGTCCAGCAGTTGTTTCATATATGAGAATTACGCCTCGAGGCATTTCCTTTCTAGTAAAGGTAAACAAATTGAGCGTTTTTCACTTCGGTTCCAGTAAAATTATAACGAGTGCGGTTACTTGTGAAATATACCGGTCTAAATTGGAAATCTAAAACAACGGATCCTCTACAAAGTTGTATCTAAGAGATCTCAACTATTCATTCTTAGTTCATATTCATAAACAACGTTCCTCTTATTAATTGGCAGCAGGTTGTGTCTACGTGCTTATAAAAAGACAAATATCGCTGGTCTTATCCGAATTGCGCAGTTGTAGATACTTTAACTATTCGGTATCAAAATTGTTGATAGTGTAGGAGAAATGTGGATGTCTAGTGGAGGTTTTGTCCGATAAGTCGAGCCAGTCTATGCTGAAAAGCAGTAATGCACTATGCAGTTGTTTCATCCTTATTCCGGATGATGAGCAGTACGCATCTGACGAAACTCCTGGGTGGTCATGGCTTCAAGACTCGCCGGAGTTCTGTGAGATACGCACTGCTTATAATATCTAAACTTTGGACAGTCTTGGCAGTTTGATTACCTAACTGCCTCCTTCGTTGCCTTTGTCACTGTTTGTCTGACAAATAGCGTGTAGTGGATACAAATGACTCGGATGTTTAGCCACGTATCGATATTCAGAATAGGGTAGTTTTTCTTCAAATGAAAGCACTCATAAGGTTGGTGGCAACTCGTGAACAGCCAGGTGCCGATTGCATTCCCCTTTTGCTCATCAGGCTGGGGGAAGTGTGAGCGCCTTTATAGTCACGTTTTTATCAAGTATGGTAGTGAACTAGGTGATGTGGATACAAACTCTACAAGTTCTGCAGCCAGTCAACCAATGAAACCACAAATCGTCCAGAAGGTTGTGAGTGTCTCTGATGCTGTCTTACTGAAGTGTCCTGACAAGCGATCAGTAAACTGGCACAATTATGACCGTCATTGCGTGATCATTTAGGAAATCGGGCGAATTAAGTCATCGTCTAAAGGACAACTAGGCCCATCTGTTCAGGTATGATTGTCCCGAATTTCCGAGTCATGTTCGCCTCGGATGTCTGAGTTTAAGGCAGGGGAAGGCAAAGTTTATGCATGACTGATGAGGTGTACTGATAGAAAAACCACCAGAATAGGATAAATATTGTTCAGGGGAAAGTGAGGAGGATACGATTTTATAGATCACGCCACTACCAAATATATTTGAAGTACGAGTAAAGCAATGGGCTGGCTTTCCTTTCGGGTTCATCTTTAATATATAGAACGGGACTCTGCACCAGATGTGTGGCACTACTTGCGGTTTGCATTGAGCAAGATGTGCGACTATTATCCCGATGCGAACCTGAGGAAATAAAACCGAAAGTGATGCATGGTTGAAAGCATCACAAGAGTACCGTTCAGGCACACATTAAATGCGGAGGTTGTCTGGATGGTCTGTGTTGCTCATAACACGCATTTGGCCGGCTAACTTTGGCCAATAACCAGTTTCGTTCATTCAACCTGGAGTCGAAAGACTCTTATCACACCCAGACTGACGCCTGGGCTACCCAGTTGCCACTACGAGGATATGGGTTAGCATGCCGAATACTACTAACGGCGGAAGAAAAAGCACCCTTAACTGAGGAGTTGTTTTCTGACCAACACGAACTAAACGATTACAAGCTGTTAGATATCTCATTTGCGCAGAGTACTTGAAAAGTGGGCATTCTTAAGCGTCCTCTTGAATTCTAGTGGACATTCTTTGAATGTTAAACAACAATAAAAAATCACTGCAAAGCGGTTCCATAATTTCCGTAACAACCTTCCATCAGATGCGGGTATGGCGCTTTAATACGTAAGAAGACGCTACTCACATATTTCATCAGTAGCATATACCGTTACAACAGTATCGTTTGGTATTTGGGGAGCCCTGTCGTATGAGTTAGGTAGAACCTCACTAAAGAAACTGTGGGATTCAACAAAGTGTATGTCTCGATGGAATTCCTGCGGTCTCGCAACAATCACAAGATAAGTGTACATGATCTTCATCTAAAGATGGGTTGACTCATAAGTTTGACGAAGCCCCTTCTTAACTATTTCCTGTGAAATTTCTAGCTTTCTCACATATTTGGTATGACAGTCCAGCGCGCTTTCCGTGCTGTTCGCCGTTAACAATGCGATCCTCTATAATTGTCATTCCTGAGCCCGGACTCGTTGTTGTGGCCACATTTAGAAACTGTTTCCTCAGTTAGATCAGCCCTTCACGTTTGAGCCTAGGGTAACCCAAGATGATCCACCCGTACATTCGAAAATTATACATGGACGCCAACTAGTATTTTGTACATTCTTTCTGCAATAACCGCTGCTCAATGGATGTTTGTCTTCCTGGAGGTGCCTCTGCTTCTGCATTTAGTTTGTAGGCAGATTTTGATCCCTTTTGTGGCACCTCTGTAAGGGCTGCTCAAAAACAGATTTGTAATTGTGAAGCTCTGCTGCTTGCCAATTTTTTGAAACAATTTTTACTAGTTTAAGAAGACTAATGCTCATGAATCCACTTTGCTTCATTCTATGTTCAACAGGTTGAAACGCTTCTAGATGATGATTCCGAGGGTTCCAACGTGCAGATCAAGAAGATAACCTACGATAACGACCTCCAGTGGTATCACATTTTGCTTCAATCGAAACTGGAAGCTGGACGCTTTTATCGAGTTACATTCGGGCAGTTTTGGTCTCCCCTACAAACCGAACTCAAGGGTTGGTACTTGAGTTCCTATGACGAAGGAAATGTAAAAAAGTGGGTAGCCACTAGTACACTGTTTTTTTCCAGATGCCTATTAGAAGCAGTTCTGTATCATCCTTGCTTTTTGAAGCGTTGTTCTAAATGAACTCCTAATGTGTGTTTTTGCAGACATTTGGCAACTAGTCAACTTCAACCCACTGATGCGAGACGGGTGTTCCCATGTTGGGACGAGCCGGCGTTCAAGGCGCAATTTCAGGTAATTTCAACGAAAACTGTCCTCATTTGATACACCTTTTTCTTCACCTCAAACAAATTATTGATAAAAACATGGACAGCCCTAACCTGGGCTTACCTCCTTCGAAAAAGTGGCTCCATGGGTCCATGGTGTGATACTCCGCGCCCAGATTTCTTATGAAGCACCAATCACCCATTATCACCATCATCCTTTATAATCGACTTCTTAATTGGGTTACACTTTAGCAGTTGTTCCAGGCCGTTTGTGCTGATCTGAAAATTACGAATAACAGTCTACTGCGACTGGATCTTGTACAATTATGAAAGGACTCCATGGACGAATGTGGCATTAACTGTTAGATCACGCGGTTATCGCAAGACTCAGACTGGTAATATTCCATTGCTGGTTTCACTGGTGACCGTCATAAACAGCGTTTGACATGGAGTTCGTCTTAACCTAAGACGTTACCAGCGCGCAGCAGCAGAGCACATCTCGGCACACTTTCATGAGAAGGCAGGCTTTAGCTTGACCATCGTGTGTGTTTGGACCACCAGGGTTGATGTGTTCATGTACGCCGATCAAATCGAACGACGCCGAAACGCCGTTGACGTAACTTGTCTTTAGTCACGCTAACAAGGGATACATTCAAGGAAGAAAAAAACACTTCGCGGGTAACCGTAATACGAACCAACAAAGTTCTAGAAGCACGTCTAAAATGTAGCGCTGGTTGATCGCTCCTTTGTGGGGCATATACCTTAGCTGTCAGTATATTTTTTCACTACCGAAACCGATACCTCTATGGTTTTCTAGTTCCATTCACTTCCTATTTGAAGTTTTGGTAAAGCAACACAACACACCACGACTTCTGTAGGATTAACTGCTGCACTCCCCGCGATGATGCCATCTTTACTGTGGTCAAGTGGCTCCAGTGAAGAGTATGTACCATAATGCGGCTTTTTTACTCCATTTTTCGATTGCATCTGGCAATGCTGAGTTACGTAGGATGTCGCTTTTCTGCACTCCATATTCTGGCAAACCAAGCTAACTTTCTGATAAGTGTTCACAGCAAACTGATAAATCTGAAGTCTCTTGTCAGTTGACTGTTCGGTGAACTACGCCTCGTGTCTGTCTCCTACATTATAAACCCCTGTGGACAAAAGGCAGTACTATGACATTATCGTTAGGAAGGTGTAGTAGTGTTAACTGGGATATATGCCTGTTATAACTACCCGATTTTATATATTACTATGCTGTTGTGCGGCAGGCAAACAACCATACAAGGCAATTTCAGGATGGTTTAGGTTTCAGAAACTGAGAACTAAAATGCAGAACAGATGCAAACGGATGCTACTACTGAGCTTACGGAAGATTCAAAGTCCATAAGCGGCTCACTTTCAGTTGGAGACTGAAGATCACGAGGTGGGTGAAATCGGAGACAACCAAACCCTGAAGTGAACATCACTCAATACTGTGCTGGAGCGCATCAACATATCGTTGGATACACGTGTGTCTGTCGATTCTTTGAATTCGGGACCTTTACCATGTGAATGAATTTCATATAGATACCATTTCATCAGATTAAGTCATGGAATCAAAGTGAAAACCAAAGTGATTCCCTTTTAAATCCCACTCAAACACGGTGATTTTCTTTGGTAGACTTTCCCAGATTTCTACACTTTCCGTAGAATCTTATCCGTTATGGGGGAAGATGCACCCCTTCATACGGGTGATTTACGTGGGACCAATCAAAATTCCGTATGTAAGAAATTCAACAGGCAACGTAGGAATGACTTGTTCTCTGTTCTCAACAAACTGCCTACTTACCCCGCATCACAGGTCACACTAATACGCAATAAAGATTATCATTCTTTGTCAAACATGGGACTTGAAAAAACAATATCATTGGGCAACAACTGGTACGCGGATGTCTTCTATCCAACCGTTAACACATCAACGTACGTCCTGGCTTTTGTGGTCTCCCAGTTCGCACCACTTTCAGCGAAGGATTCAAAAGGGAGAAACGTGAGTTATTTTCCGTGAATTTCATTGGTTATTTTCTTCATGCTTTAGCCTAAGGCAATGGAAACCGAAGAAAGTGATTTGTAACTGCGTGAAAAATCCTCCCATAATGTTGCATTTTGGTATTCACAGTTTGACAGGCCACCTCATTCTGTTATGATTACATCCAAGCCACAAATCGCATGGGACAATCCTGAAGACTATCGATACTGAGTGCCCCCTATCAATCAGGGTACTATACTCACAGACTGCACAAATAGCTCTCCCTCATAAAACCGGCTGATATTGAAGAGATCTGACAACATCTTTCATGACACTATTTCCAAGGCATGATTCTAATCCCGCAAATTATAAAAGCTGGCAGCCGGCGGTGATCGATTACATTGTTTTGAAAAACCACCTGCCTGATTTTCAACGTACTTTATCTGCAGTCTTGTTTACTCATTCGTACTTCAAACGTGGAATGAGTAACCCTTTCACTTTCCATCGAGTTTCGCAAACGTCCAAGTGAGTGAAAGGGTCTACCATCGAAATCTCAAACACACAATATCAGACCTTGAGTTCCTTTAAAATACAGACCAAGCCTTTGGAGCACGAAATGATCTACCCGCAATATATTTATACAGCCAGTCTGATGGGGCATTGAGCACAAACAACTTTTTTAAGTCTTCGCATTTCTTTGAACGGCAATGTTTGTGCCTACATTCTATCTGCTTATCGAAGAAATGGACCCCGAAGTTCTGTATATCTCAGAGTATGGCCTCGTTAACCTGGTTTGAATACATGGAAAATAGTCAGCAGCTTAAACCTCTTTTTCTATGTTTGGTCAGCCATTTTATAGCTGGATTTTAGTCCGAGTTATGATGATTCCCAACCAGGCATGGCGTTAGGTGCACATACACTTTTGTGACGGTAATATGCGCGGGAATCCCCACAATAATGCCGCTTGAGGAAACCTTCTCTGTAGAACAACGTCTACTTTTACACTCATTTGCAAATCACTTTGGTTTTCACGGGAGACTCACCTGAATCTCTCGTGAGAACCAAAGTGATTCGCAAATGAGTGTATTTGTCGAAATCTGTCCAATTTGGGTTCAAGTAGAACATTAGGTTGACGGAAACTCGGGAAATGGGCCCAAAGCGGGAGGGCGAAACCGGTCGTGGAGTTTTCAGCAGCCTTGTGAGCAGTTTCCTTTATGAAAACAATTATTTGAATCTTTTGAGTTCCAGGTAATTCAAGCGCAGAAGACTTGGATATCAGTGGCTCCCATGTATGACAAAATATGACACAGAATGTTTGGTTTCTAATTACTGGCTGGGAGGTCATGAATTAGAGTTAAGAAATGCGCACTGATGGCGCTATCTCAAAGGGATGAAACGATTGTACAGTACCTCTCTGCTCCTCAACACATGTTGGCTTTACTCGGAAGATGAACGCGTTACTGAGTAAAACTAGACTGGAGTGCTGGCCGTCCATTTTCACGTATTTTTCTGTATTTTTTACGTTTACAATATCCAAGTAATCGAATTATACTCACAACTGGGCTGTCAGCTGGTTCCACGATAGGCTTCAGGGGGATTAAATTTACATGGTATTGTGAAGATCTGTGTGGCATTCATAGCACACTGCTCCATAACACATTTGTCAGGGCAACTCAAGGCTGAGATTTTCAATCATTCAAAGTGCGCACACATAGTTACATGATGTACCGATTGTCTATCACGGCAACCGCCATTCAAGTGTTCTTCGAATGAACTGACTTCCTGGAGCAGCGCACCCAAATCAACCGAAAAGCCTAATGAGCACAAGCTTCATCCGCCTGGAGAACAACATGAGTATCCGTTAAGAAGATCCACCCTATTTGCACGCTCATCTTCAAACAGTCGAATGTGACTTCATCAAACTTGCTGATTTCGTTGGAGTGACTGTAACCGCTTGCACTCGTTAGTCCTTAACTAGCGCGGCGAAAAGGTTAACCGAAGTTTCTAGAGCTGAACGGTAACTGCTAATGACGCCGGAGCTATTGCCGAACTCACCGACTTTCTGGGACGACTGCCTGTCCTATGGGACGAATAAGCCTTACAAACGTCCATAGAGGAAGAGGAAGTAAAACGATATTTAGTTCAAAAAGTTCTTGACGCTAATCTAAATACTTCATCAACCGTCTTGCACAGAGGCCGAATGTGGCAGCTGGAATATTCCGTTTTCAACGCTTAAAAAGTTGGGGTGAACACTTTCAACAACAATTCGGCTGGCCACCTACAGTTGCCTGGTCGGATTCCATACGCACAACGACATCCCAGACAGAGAATGTAGAAAACCCGATGGCTTCGGAAATAAGCGAATATCTTTTCTCCCTCAAGCGTCGCTGAACTTCTGGTCCTGGCGAGCTCCCAGCCACTCTGTGAAACCCTCAGTCGGTGCATGTCCAACTAATTCCCCTCTGCCTGGGTCATAGCTGGAAACAGCTTGTAAAAAGCGAATTCGGGATGAGATGATCAGGAAGCGGATGAAGCAGGTGGTACTTTAATTGAAAACGTAAGCACAGGAGACTGCGCCACTTGGGTCACTCACGGCGAGTCACTGTCTATCGGGACGAGCGCTGTCTCCCCTACCACATTCGGAATGGCGGAAACCTAGCTACCGGAGACACTAAACGATATGGCAGCTGAACGACATCAGTAGTGTTCATACTATCATTTGCTATCAAGATTGTCTGACCGAGTGTTGAAATTATCAACACCTAGGTTCTCCATGTTGCTCCATTTCTTTCTTATTTCCAACATACGGCGCCAGTGTTCTCATCTGGTGTTTTTGATGTGGACGATGACCTGTTCATTTGGGCTGCCATCAGACCTACTCTGGAACTTTCTTTGCGTTACATTAAAGAACAAAACCAAGAAGGTTTGCGCCAATTCTCATGATTTGCAGCAGTCCAACTTCCTAGTCCTTTCTGACTTGGGAAAGAAAACCAATTGCTAGGCAAAGCGCTGTTCGTTTTACCTGGTTTTCGAAAGCATGTGGTCACTGTTTGACCAAACTGTTAAAACCATTTCCAGCCCATGTGTGTGTGTGGGGGTAAATGTGGCCGACCTCGAACAAAGTGCACAGAATTTGCTTACTAACTGGAACATTTAGGTGAGTTATTATCACTGAAATGTGGTTGAATGAAAATCCCATATCTTGTCACCTTCGAAGCTCAAGTGATGCTTTTGTCATGGTTTTACCAGTGGTTACATACCTATTTATCACCAACTGGATTTTGAAATAGACAACAAGTCAACTATTCGAGAAAATCGAGGTAAACTTTGACGTCTATTGCGAACCAGCCAAAAGCTGATTCATGGCACACTTCCTGTGACGTCAGGCATCTCAGTATTTATGACCAGTGTCTGCTTTGTGCACGTTTCCATACAATTTTCACAGAAAATGAATAGTTTGGACAATGTCAGGCTTTAATAAAAGAATTTTACAATAGGAGATGACTGGTATAAGCTTTTGAGAGAAGGAAATCTCAGAGTGTAGCTTTGTTCTCTGTCTAAATCAACCATCGGTGCCCGAAGACGGAAGCGATAAGACACCAGATGCACAAGCAAGCTTGTACTAGCATTCCTTAGTACTTTTCGGCAACTTGTAGTAAAAAATAACACGTTCATGTGATTGAGTCTACTTGCTCTTGGGCTTATCCTGTGAACTCTCTGAACAATGCTCAGAGGTGGCTAGTTCTTTCATCAGTTGTACAAGTTTTCGGCAGCCTAACAGGAGGCACAAACTGAATTGTCCCACGAGACTTCATTTTTGATCCACTGAACCTGGAAATGATAGCTTGATCCAACCCGTCCCTTCAGCAATCAGGGTGGATGCTGATGAACCGGTTTCTTGGTTTAACACGCCTGTTACACTCCGTTTTACTAATAAGTGGACGCCCATCCTAATAGGTGACCACCGAAAATAATCGATATTTTTGTTCGGGTGACTATAGATTCTTTGTCAGGTTTGCAGAAGTGGGCATTGTTTTCTCTATTTGTATTTTGTAGTCCTATTATTCAGCATGAATCTTTCTTGCTGAACAGGTTGTAAACTCTAATTTTAGTTGTGAGGTTGTATTCACGACCAGAAGCTGGTTGACTCTACTGGCAGAGTATCGATCTTGTTACATCTTTTCGAGCAACAAGCTGGAGAGTGTTCCGTGCCAGGGCAAACATGCTTGTTCTAGAAACTTGACAACAACAGCACCTAATTTCTATATAATGCGCTCGGCAATATCCCGTTCTGCAAACACAAACTATCCAAGTTAAGTGCTTTATTAGAAAAGGCTACCAAAGCGCTCGGACATATAGTTTGTCCTAATCAGGTGTCGATCTGGTCAAGCAGTCCAACAACTCGTGAGCGCTCAGGTGACTCAACCTAATTAGACGTCGACCGTCACCGAAAGCATAACACTTAGTAAGACATGGGCTCAAATTTTGTTGAACTGTTTTTCCCAGGATTTGGTTGGTTCACACAAACCCCACTCAGACGAGGTATCCCATCTAAAGGGTCTGATCAAGTAGGCGTGGAATGGTTGATCAACTTACGAGGCCAAATGTGGACAAAGTTACTCGCTCCACTGGACTTCTAGGGGACAGGCCAAATCCTCGGTCCGTGGCTTGATAATTATGAATTTTTATCAGTAGATCGATAACTATGATCAAGTCAGATCGGCTTCCTCAGTAACAGAGACCGATTATCGGACACTTGTTCTTATGAGAAAAGCTAAAAAAAAACGATCTCGTGACCGGACCATCAAAGTCCATTTGCTCAGTCCTAATAAGTCCGAAGGCCCAGGGATAATCCAGAAAGCTCGGGTTCATTTGAATCATTCGTTCAGTTGTAGCACCATTTCGGTGCCTAACTGCCATGCCACTAGAAGGAAGCACGAGGGCTGGGATACTGCCAGGTTGCCCAAGCCTAGATAGGGGAAGTCGAGAGGCAGAGGTCGGGTTCGAACCACGGACTTTCCGGTCAGTAAATTCACACCCCAACCAATTGAGCCATCTCGCCCCTCGGGTTCATTCACATCGGTCTAAAAAAACATTCTGCTAAATTCCAAGCCTTTGTCTTGATTATCGTCAGTCCATAGATAGCTCTGTAGGTAATTGGTTTTCGGAAATACTAACATTCGAATGCTCGTCAGACCAAACGCCCGATTCGTTTTTCAGCTGCGTCAGATGTTTACAAAATGATTAAAAATTCTTCAGTCTCATCCTGTGTGACGTAATTTCGGCCTCTTAATAGCCAAACTAAAGAGAACATTATAGAAACGGTTGTTTCTGTGGCAATTTGCCGACTACCTACAATGTTTAAAACTTTCCCCTGATCTAAATTGCCATCTGCATGTTTCCGTGGTTAATTTTTTTCATTCATCCTACCCGCTTTTTAATGTGATTCGTTCCTCAGATCCAGGTAACTGCTTGCATCCGAAGCCACAGAGTTTCCATTTTTTTACATCTCTTTAAAGGAGTACTTACTTTGAATGGTGTAACTTGTTGCGAACTGTTGTTAGCCTGAGGTGACTGTTTAAAATTTTCCAATATTAAGCGCAAGAGACATTTCCACACACCTGTACCGTCTGAAAGGCGGAAAATGGACCATTTTGAATACACTGCAACCCTAGGGATTCCATGATGTATCATAGCTCAAAAGTTTTCATAACAAACCGTTTAAAGTGTTCATAGAGGGCAATTGGTAAGAAATAAGCTAGTCAGGTTGTATCGTGATATGAGGAGGGAAATCGACATTGACAAAAATGCTATGGTGGTATTTCTGCTGGATATTGATTTGGTCATCATTGCATGGCCAAATAATCCTCGGCTTAACGATTAAAAACCGCAAACTGGGATCATTCACCTCTAAAGCTCAACTGTTGACTTTTCAAACGGGCTGAATGACACTTTTTCCGTGTAATCCCACGACTGCTTTTGTGAAGTGATTTTATTGCTTTGCTCCTGTATACTATCCGTTCAAGGGCTTGGTTATCCACCAGGGAACCGATCAGTTGAGTGTATGAACCGAGCCCAGAATTCGCACCATTTGTCGGTGGGTATTCCACCGTCATAAGCGCGTCAGACCGGCCAGTTAGGTGCACATGTGAGCTGAGCTCAAAGTTCTAAACTGACGGCGGTTTCTAAAAGGTGTCACACTTTCCAGGTTCCTATAAAAGATGCAAGAAGACTGAACCTCCCAAATTCACTCACTCACTCACGAAATGCGATTCCTCAGCGAAGTAAGGGGGTGGGCACCGCCAAAAGGCATTGTTTATTGTAAAGAAGTCGCATGCACAAGCTGAAATCCAAAAGGACAGAGAAAAGGACTAAAACAGACGGGGAATTACACATTGAGGAACATACTGCTACATGCAACGCTTAGGAATCCTGCATCATCTGGTTCCCCCGAAATTAACTGAGTTAGGGAATCAAAGAAATGTTTACTCACACATTCTTTCATGTATGTGCAAACTGTTGCTGCGTAGGGTTGAGTCTGGTGACACACAATCATATCCGAGTATTTTTACCAGTTTTTTCCGTCGGAAATCTACTGGAAATGGTACCAGGAGCTGATGAGAGTCGAACACAAAGGTGTTCGGAAACATGACTCTTTCAGCAGCCTGCAGAAAAAGACAAGTAAGGTAATGGTGATTACGCAACTAAGCGATGTTTACGGATAGATTAATGCTTTGCGCTGATTCGCTAGAGAACCTATGATAGGGATCGGGCCGATAGCATGTAAACTGTCCTCGTCAGGTTCATGGACGCCCAGCGACTACAAATTTGAGGGACATTCGGATGCGGTTTGATGAACGTGCGGGGCCGCGTGTCCTACCAAATAGGTGGGCGATCGCAACTTTTGTCGAAATCAATATACATTTTATAAACTAAACCAAAAGCTGGTTTAGTTATTATTGGTCTGTTAATTGAGCTGAGCAGTTCGCTTATTCCAGAATCTTCATGCTCCTCCACTGTGCGTCGCTTGTGTCTCACTGAGCGCAACTAAGGTGAAACCTCTCAATGATGGACATCCGTAGGTTGTCCCTCATTCAGTGTCCCTTCAGTGAAGTATTTCGCCGTATATCAGTGACGAGAACTTGCTAGATTTATCTTCTGTCCTTAGTATTTTTAAGAGAACCTATCCCTTTAGACAAAATCTACCAACCAAGAATCATTTGCTCACAAAAACTTCTCTGAGGGTTCCAACAGCGTTGCACACGTGCTGGACGTTCCCATATTTATTTTTCCGCAACAGCCCCGCATCTAAAACGTCCTCCCATATTTGTGAGTTTGCGTGACCGTTCACCATTATGGACTCTGCATCTGAGAGACGACGATTACAATCGGTCAAGAAAAGAGGGGAATAATTCCGGCTTTGTTTACGCTGAGATTTCATGCAGCATATGCAAATAAGCATCAGGATTAACTGAGAACAATGTTTTATCGTGTCTGGAGGTTAGCTCTTACATTTGGTATGCAAACTAAGGGTGGACGGCGTTGTAGTCTAGCATCGATTTATCAGCCATGGGAGACTGAGTGCAGTGGTCAGAAATGTGGGAAGTAGATGGATGTGGGTTTAGTGATCCACAAGAGGTACTCGTGAAATCTACAATCTAACAGTCTAACAGTACATCTTCCACTTTGTTATCACCTTTCGAGCTATTTTGGTTCGCATTTTTACGATAGCATCAAGTTAAATAGATGGTGCCTATCAAATTGAGACAGAAGACCAGACCCAGCGACGAGTTTCACGCATAAAGTTGACGGAAACTCGGGGACTGCGCCTACCTGGTGAACCCCGAGAAGGGCGAAACCTGTCGTGGGCTGTAGAAGAGTTCTCAGTTTCCTTTATTAAAATATACTGCGATATCTCGAATATCGTACCAACTGAAAAATGAGGTGGCCTGGTGCAGCACATTTAGTTGCTTAAAAACATCATAAACGAGAGATTCAGCTGGGTTTTAGGTGAGTCTCCCGTCGAAACCAAATTGGTATGGAAATGGGTGCACTGTACACCTGTTTTATCCTCCTTACGAATCAGCAGCGGTGCGCATTGTACGAAGCTCCATTAAGGAGTCTCAAAGCAGCGACCACTGTATGTTTCAAGGTATCTTCACTGCATCTATAGGAAGTTGACAAAACAAAGATAATTTATAAACTGTCTGTCCAGATTAGAACAGTTTGAGGTGGCTAAACATTGTTTTATACTTTCCTTCCGCGGTCCGGCTGGAAGGGCTTAAGTTTTCGAAAGGCTTGCTCAAGCGTATCTCTGAGCACATACGTTGAAAACTGTGTCCGTTTAAGAACAGTTTTATCAGTTGTTAGCTTCTGGATGACTGATGATTTAGATTTACGACGCCTAAAAAACTGACTAGTTGACTACTGTCTTCTAGAGTGGTGATTGCCAGAGCGGCGCGATGTTAATAGCTGTCGTGAAAGTTGTTACCCCGGTGTCCCAGGAGCTCAAGTTGGGTCATTAAAATTTCAGCCATGTTCAGGTAAGACTTTCTATTTCAAAGAAAAGTTGGTTCCGGACCATTGTTTGTATTCATGTGTACACGCAAGTATGCATGGTTTCCTGAACACTTCCCATTACAAATTATTCATTACCGCATGGTATTCTGGAATTTGAACAAGAGATAAACGATGCAGCTGTTCTTGAGATTTACCTTAATGGAAAAGGAAGAAGACAGCGAAAAATGGAGGAAAGAAAACACACTATCAAACTACGTATCTACTTGTATTATGGTTTCATGCATGTCTTTTTATTACAAAAAACGTTTGTCCCATTATCACTGGAAATTTTCTAGCAATCCAAGGTCATACGATGCGGCTACTAGTGAACAAATGACGGTTAAAAGTTTCCAAGTTGCTGCACAGTTTCTTGAATTGATAAACCTATACAGAACCAATTTAAGATTATTTTTGATGGGGTTCATGACCGGTTTTCTAAAAAACTTTTATGATTCATTCTTTCCCATTCCATCCGGAACAGTTCACGGTTTGGGCGCGTCCGGATGTAATACATATGGCACAGTATGCTCTGGAAACAGGAAAAAAGATCATACACTTTTTCGAAAATTATTTTGAGGTCCCTTACCCGCTGCAGAAGACAGGTAAGCTCTAGGAGTTTGCGTTGGGATTAAAGAGTCGTCTCCCATTAGAGTTTGTGTGCATGTATGATCATTCTGGCGGAAAACTCAGTGAAAGCTCAAAGTTGATGTGAAGCAGGACTCAAAATTGTCATTATCGTGGTTTGTTAGCAGCGTATCGAAATGCGAAGCTGCAAATGAGTTTTCATGTCCTGAAAGGGTTTGGGAAAATGTCGGTGACTTGAAACAATAGGATAGCCACAACAGACAACATGGGCTTATTTCGACACCTGAAGAGAGCCTACGTACAACGCTAAACCCAAGTTGAAGCGATATACACCGGTAGTTTTACAATGACAACACCGTCATCTCTCTCCACTAAAACATTGGTTTTCCTGGCTTTTCGATCTAACCCACAGCTTAGTACAAACGGTGAGCACAAGCTCATCATTCGAGCACGCTGTGGCCAACTTCCATTAAAGAACGATTTTTGGTTCATTTTTCTACCCTGACATTACATCAGCGTTTGTCGTGTAAAAACTGGTAGTTTTTTTCAGCTAACAACAGCAACGACGAAATCTTTCATTTCACCACTTTATTCTCTCAAAGCGACCTTTTCAGAAAGTATCCTGTTAAAATAACTTGGAAGTAGGATGTTTTATTGATCACATATTGTTCAGAATAAGGAAGTTGAAGACCTTAAGATCAAGACCATGGATGACGCATGTTACCTAAGTTGTTTAGGTTTAGGGGCACGTGAGTGTTTAGTCTGAGTACCAATAAAGGTTTGTGTCAGAACGCCTTCACCGGGTATCGATCCGCTATTTGAAAGGACAAGTAAAAAGTCTGGAATATCGTAGGCTTTCCAGGGGTCTTGAGATGATACCAAAGAGGTGTTCCTGTGCAATCCTTCAGTAACAAAGTCGGGTTAAATCGTGCATTGAGTTTTATGAGGTAAGAAAAGTGTATTCTGCTGCATTTTTACTTCCAAAGTATGTCCTGCTGTTCTCCGCAGTTCTTGCGTTTTGAACATTGGTGGCCGGTTTCTTCTAATAGGCTATACTTTACCCGGTACTCACACTAAGTGTCAAAATCCCTTCTTTGGTTGACACAGCATTAGCAAAGTTTTTTGGTTTGCAAATCTGCGAGGCGAAACCCTGAAGTACCACCGGTCAGTGAAGTTTGGATGATGGGGAGGAATTTGGCGCAGGCTAAATTTGAAGGCTCCTTCGTAGTTGAATTCTAAACGATATGCAAGGCCAAAGTGTAAGGGTACAAGTTTGATTTGATAGCGTTCAAAGACAGAACTGGAAGACGTTGGAATCGTAAAGCTTGCTATAATACGAGGCCTGAGAGTTGAATAACTCCAAAAGTAGTGCAGGGGTTTGCCAACTTGTCTGGGACTGTTGTGCAAAACTAACTGTATCAGACACAGACTGATGTGCTTGCGTCCGGAACGGTTATGTTTTGCCTTGAGATGTTGAGGGCGTTTTTGTGAACATCCGATGGTAGTGGAAGTCCGTTTGGCTGCTATAGAACAATGTAAACGAACTTTTGTGGTAAAGTTGCTGTAGCATGAACATTTTCTCTATAGTGGGAACAAACAACCACGTTTCACCAACCTATACTTGGCGCTGAGAGGACTAACACATTGGAACCAATAACTCTTAGCTCTGACCTAAACCAAAGTCTGGGGTACACGATAATTGAGGAGTTTCTTCTCAGAGGGAATTTCTACATGATGGCGTGATTTTTATACAGAGAATAGCCACTATATGGGTGTCAGTTCTGCACATTTATCTTAGGTTTTTATGTACGGTTCGGAATTTACAGCGCTTGTTTCAGTAAGCTGTTCAGTCAGATATACATTCTGATGAAAACCGACGAGAGCAACAAGTTCGCTTTTGCCATATGCTGAGGCAAACGTCTGTTCGTGCTGTCGGGCTGTCCACTCACCCACCTACCGTGATTTTAATGCGTTCAGCCAGCCAAATGTGTGAGTGCGATTTCATTTGGTGGTATATTTTTTATCACTGAAAGAGGCAATTAAACTTGAATAGCTATTCCTTAGAAATACATGCAGTTAGTCCTACTATGCTTTTTGGGATGTGCTCTAGTATGTTTTGCACCGATTACTTCCGAACCAACTTTTTTGTAATTTCACGCGTTCATGCTACAGTAAGCAAAGGAAATATTAAAAACTTACAGATGCTTCACTCAACTATACTACAATATACTGGAGCATAATGTGGTATGCTACCCTGGATTATCCTAACTACGCTATATTTTGCTATATTATACTGCGCTGTACTGCACTATACCATACCAAACTGTACTACGCTTGGCTACACTTTACTATAATATATGATAAATTGTTATTTGGACCATACTAAAACATACTATATTGCTAAAGTATACCATATCACGCTGCATCACACTGGGCTGTAGTAAGCGCCATGCATACTGATTTATTGCACAGTGTGCTGTACATTCGGTTTCATTAGAAATTTCATCCTATCAGTGAATCCATTCTATGCTGGAAAGCCGAGAACCACTATGCAGTTGTATCATCCTTATTGGGAATCGACAACACCTTACGAAACTCAGGGAGTTTGAACCCGCGACCTTCCGGCCAGTGGTTGAACACTCAACCGTTTGGACACAAGTGGCTGACCAGCTGATCAGCTGATTAGCTCTCAAGTAGACCTGTTTGGTTCCCTCAAGCTGCTGACCTTGAAAAATGGTGAAAACTGAAAGGTTTTTTGAACGCCTAGCGACACCCAGACCTTTGCAGAAACAGAGGGATGGAGTAGTGAACATTCCACATGAGGACCTGTGTGTAGTTTGCACCATCGGACACCGTTTCTCTGGAGAACATGAAAACGTGTAGTGTTACCCGTACTGCAGATCTTGTTGGCAATAAAATTGTGGATTCAGCCGTATTCTGTAGAAATTTGCCTGTTCCTGTCCCGGTTGCCCAATCTTGTTAGAGTTTCATTCTCACGTTACTTACAAGGTATCTCCTTCAAAGAAGAACAGACAATAACAAATATCCCGTAACGCTTCCCGATTAATTCAGCCATGATTAATTTCTTTCAATTTCAGATATGATTGCCGTCCCAGACTTTGCAGCAGGAGCAATGGAGAACTGGGGATTGATGATCTACCGAGAACCGACCATGCTTTGGGATCCAGAGACTGGGACCGCACACAGCCAACAAAAGGTGGCCACTGTCATATCCCATGAAATCGCCCATCAGGTAGGCCAGCTAGAAGCGAAAGCTTTAAAGTTCATCTTCGGAAGGGCTTTGAAATGCCCCACCATTTACCTGCATTCTGGCGTCTTTTGGTTCATGATACTCTAATCAATAGTACATTAGGGCGATTTAAATCCGATTACAAACCAGTGTGTTGTTTTGCTGGCCCCGAATGGTGCTCATCACGTGACAAGAGACCCGAAGCAGCGCGGTGCTCAAGGTTTTCAAACCTTCTTATTGAATTACCACGAAAATGCAAAATTATGTTCGGGAAATCTAAAGAATTCTGCCAACACATGTGAGGGTACACATGTCTGATTGGTGGGCTATTTTGCGTTTTATCCATAGCTTTCCCCTTGGAGTGACCACTTCAGATTACTGGCCAACAGTGCTATCTTCTCTGAGGTAATCTCTCTCGGAAAGTATTCATTAGTAAAATACTTTGAGGGGACCTGTTGGGATTAGTCTCTTCTAATGGTGGATCTATCTTTGAAAGTTGGTGGGCAATTGAAAATACAGTTTTTGAGAGGTTCACCTCAGATTCGTTTATGCTGTACGATCGTTTGTGTGAAAGTGAAGCACCAAATCTATGGCATTTGGTTAGAGCCATGTTACCTCATCACGATGTTGCTACCTAATTGTACAAGAACAAAAAATATGTCTAATGGCCTTTTGACCCTACCGATGAAAGCCTCACATGTGCAGTAGTCATGTCGGTAGCTTTGTATCTCCTAGTGAGCAGAGAGTGTTGCCAGGAACAAGACATTATCTCGCATGCGATCAAAAACCCTTACTGATTATATATATGTACTCTGACTTACGCAAAGCTGATTTGAACACTTACTTTGTCAAAGCTTGTGTTTGAACTATTCTATCGTGGGGTTGGTTATTTCAAGAACTTGATTAGGCCTCATTCTACCTCTTGATCTTCTGTGCAGAGCTGCTTCTCAAGTGCGGAACAATGTAGAATCTTTTACTACTCACAAAGTAGGTTTTCACATGGCATCTTTTTTTACCCTATACAGTGGTTTGGAAACCTGGTAACGCTGACCTGGTGGGAGGACTTATGGCTGAACGAAGGATTCGCCAGTTTTGCGGAGGTCATTGGTGTTCATCACGTCCATCCCGAATGGGGCATGGTAAGTAATCCACCACGAGAATAGAAAGAGATTTCCTTTGCCTCTAGTGTGACTTGAACGCTTGCAGACGCAAACAGTAATGCATGTGACCAAAACATCCAGCTTGCCGAAATAAATTGAGGTCACACGTGCATTATGTGTGGTTTGAAAGCACCAGTCAATTGGAGCATATCGACCGATTCAGGGTTGTCTGCACTAATCAGCGAACGGTAAAACCGTTGTTGGGCCCTTGGAACTCTCGCCAAAAACCACCCGGGAACTAATAGAGCTTGTATGGGAATTTGTGTAATAAACACACAATGTGTTTTCTCACGTCGTCAGTCAACTTTTCAAGAGTGGTGGTTGACTACGTACGCGGCTCATGGCAAAGAATCAAGAATACAGAGTGGAATGGACTATGGGACAGTCTTATAAGAGATCGAGTTTTCCAACTAAATTGGAAAGTCGTATCCTAGGAAACCCGTTCTGTAGAAAAGGAGCGACCCTGTTTACGAGAATTTGACCAGTTAAGTTGATTTTGTTTTTTATGTGAGCGGAATGAAACACTCAAGACTGACGCACTACATAGGTGAGTGGTGGTCTTCAAAAGCTGCATTTGAGATTCGTATCCATCTCAGTGGTTGGTTGGTTCCTTGTGCAGATACCACGAAGTTCGTAGTAAAGTGTTTATGATTGCGACGCGGTTCCGTAACAGTACTGGTCATCCTTAGATGTAGACAAACTTTGGAATGCTAGTTCCGGCTCGCATGAAAGACAACAGCAAAACCGTCCGTGCTTGTCAGTCTTCTTACTCACAACAAGACAGAAGTATTTCCGTATTAAGTATCTGTTTGGAAATGCATGTTTTACGGATTGCATGTTTGATTTCGGTTTCATGCGTGAATTCTTCAGAAGCTATCAGTTTCGGTGCTGTTAGGGTATAAATCCCTAGTTTCGATGGAGCATCAACACGACTTTTTATGAAATCTGAGCTGCGCGAGAATTCAGCCGTATTCACAGCCTCAAACAATAGTGCACCATGTCCAAAGTTTTCAGCTGCGACTATTGTTTCCCAGTGTGATAAGGCGAAAATTTGTTTTAATCGACGAAAGAAGGGCGAATGGACAATTATTGTAAGGTTTAGATGAATGGGGACTTTTCAGCATAGGGACACCTGGACCAACCAGAATTACAGTGAGATAATTTCAACTCCTCAGAGATGATAGTGAACGATTACCCATACAGGGCGTGCGTTTGTGACTTCTAATGACCTGAAGTCGAACACAACCTTCCAGGCAATGCGGGGTTAATTAGGTAGGTTAATTCTAACTTGAGTGTCAGATAAACACCACAAGTAATTTGAATCCTAATCACCCCACACAAAAGCCATTTCCACAATAGGAAAAGTTTGTTTGTTCACATAAGATTGGAGAACTGGCATAAACACTACACTGGATAACAAACTCATCCTTCACCACAACCCCACTGAATGATAACTCAACTGAACGAAGCGACTTGATGCGTGCAACTCAGTCAATGAAATCCTGGATGCTACGCCTCCATGTGTCTGACAGTTTTGCCCACGCAAATTCATGATGCAAATCCTTAAATATGCAAAAGATATGTCATGAATATGCATCAAACCTTCAATATAGTCGATTGGTTAGATGGAGAAAATGAATGTGGCATAAAACTGAATTAGTTTGAAAATGAGCGTAGCTCGCGATTTTGTGATTTATTTGCTTCATTCTCCATTCATTTATCAATGTTATCGGTAGTGGTTGAATCATCTCAACATTCAACGTGAATTTCCAAGGCGAGTTAGCTTCAGACATTCGACTCTATTAAAATGGTACTGGTTGTAATTGTGATATGTTGCAACTTCATCCAGAGGGATAGCAAAACTGTCTGGATTCTCCTTGATTTCTTCACGCCAAAAAGGAGACATAAGCCAGCTCAAGTTGTATGTTAACCGGATTCTAAAGATTGGTGATATCATCATGACGTTCACAACCAGCAACGAAGATGAACACGCCGCAAATACTTTTTACGGTTGTGATTCCTGGTCTGACCAGATTCTGACCAATTCAGACCATTATGTAAAACCCGGCGGATAGTTGGAACGTTTTCTTGACAGGACACTACACTGTTTGGAAGATTTCTGAAAACACTAAGCAAGATGGCCACTGGTTTCGTCCATGTTAAGGTTCATCGGGTAGGCAAGCCCCTCGAGTTTCCATCAACCTCACGTCCTACTTGAAAATTAGATTCTGATAAAGTGAGAATCACTCATTTAAAAAATTAAGTGAACACCAACGGGGAACTCAATTGAATGAACTTTCTGCCGTATTTTTCAGAAAGTATTGTTTCCTTGGCCATCGATCCTCGCGCAGGATCGGATTATGTGCGCATCATGGGCTTGGAATCTAACTGGATATTGTTTGAGCTTCAACTGTGATGAGATTTTGAGGTGCTTGGCAACATTCACGCCTTTCGGATTACCATCGTGTACTTGTGTCAAACACCCGACAAAATTCCAGGCTAACAGCTTGGTAATTTTTAGTTCCTCGGAGAGGAATGAATGTCAGTCAGACGAAGCTTCCTGCCTATCCACGAGTGGTCTAAATGAGTCAAAATCTGGCTGCACACAGAATTACATGGAGTTGAACAAACTGGTCGATGGATGCGGGAACCCAAGGGTCACCGGTCCTATCATCATAATCCTATTTGATAACTCTTGTTAAAGACGGGAACAGCCACCTGGCTAAGCTTTTCGCGAATTGACCACATCTTAACCACATTAGGAAAACGTCTCGAAATACCAAGGTTTGTCGCATCAGCGATCGATAACCAGTTAGTCGGGCCTTTCGTAGCCTTTCTGTGTTCATCCTCAGATTCGAATCTTTGTAAATGAAACACTTGTACAATACTTTTCAGCATCGATCAGTTTCACTTGTGCGATGAAATCTTGATTGGTTAAACTAAGCTTTACTGATAGCAAGATAGTGTTATTAGAAATTATTGATCGTTGAAAGCAGTGTGAAGACTGTCACATACCAGACAAGGCGTGATAAAACTTGGGTACTAATTTCAGAAAAGTTGGTGTGTCACCAAGTTGACACTGTTTTTTCTCAAAGTTTACGTTCAGTTGCACACAGCAAAGTAATTCCGGAAGCCTCCCGATGCCTTAGGTCTGATGCCATTTGCATTATACGTGGCCAGTATTCACCAGGTTAGTGTCTGTCCCGGGCTAACCAAACAATTACCATGAGCGTTGTTCACACGCAGGTGACATTAAACAAACACAGGACCCTTTCTGAAGTCTGACAGCGAAAAAAACATTAGGATAATGGTGTTGTTGACCAGAAGCCGCCTTGTTAACGGATGTGCGTCTTCATCCCGCTGAGACTTGACCGACAGCCTCTCTGTTTGGATTGATGGTACGCACTCGGACGAATTCATCCATCATCAGCTTGTTCGGATGACAATAGGAAGACCAGCCAGTGGATGCAGCTGTCAGTCAGCACGAACAAATAAACTACCAATTCTTCCAGCATGAGTAGGTTAAGAATATTTAACGGACCGTCCTCTAAGAGGCACAGTTTATTTTTTGCCCAGGTTTAATTACAAAACGACATTTGAATTATTGCAACCAACTCGTGTCCGTGCTTAGTGACCTTTTCATCACGTTCAAACTAACGAATTCCTGTCATTTGCTGGAAAGTAGTGAATGCATGTGACTCGAGACTTGTGAACAATATCACGGGGGCACTTAGATTAGTATGCTTTCGTGTTGTCTAAGTAACTTATTAAAAAGACCAGTAAGAATGAATCTACAGAACTGGCCTAACCAGGACTGAATATTTACGTACAAAGTGTTCGCCCTCCTGAGAGGCCATGTGGATGGGCAGAACAAAAGTGGATTCTTCTAAGAAAAGATTTCCCCTGAAAGTGAATCAATGAGAAAAGGAAAGATTCTCCAAGAAGGTATTTTTTGCTATTTCTTTTGGTATGCCATTTTTCCAGGAATGCTTTTGTTGTTTGCCACTTGATCGACCTACGAGTACCACACCGTATTTCTTTGCAGCTTGCTCTCAGATTCCCCCATCGGCGAAAATTCAGTGACTATTTTGTGAAGCAAACTTTTTTGACAGATATCACCTGTCTTCAATTTATGATGTACTCAGGCTGAAAATGTTTGCGAGATGTTACTTTGGTTCCCTGTTTTGTAAAGGGTTCGTCTGACCCAAAACTTCAGTGAAATGGAACCTTTTTCTCACTGCAACTCATCAAGTTGGTGTTGACTGTACAGCTCATGAGCTAAAGTTCACGACTGTCTGAGCTTCCTCAGATCTGCTCACACCCGTATCAAGAATATTTTCTTCCTGGTGATCGCCGTATCTTCCAGGCAGTCGCAAAAGTTTGGCTACCCAACCTGACTGTCTGAGAGTGGTCCGATTTTTCTGAATGATTCAGCATCAGTTCCCCAACTAAACATTTATATAAGGGTTGTCGAACTACTTATGAGCAGAAAGCAACCGTTTCCCCTCTCTTCTACTCAGGTGGTGCAGAGATCCTACCCAAAAGCAAATTGAATAATTCCGTACATAGTGAAACTCCAAATGAAGGCCTCAAATGATCCCTATTGCGCAAAATTTCCAACGCATCCTGTTAACGAGCCGTAGGAGGTTCAGTTCAGTTCTAGGATTACCAATGGCCTAAAATGATTCGGCTTTAGTTGTTGTGCACTCAACCAACTAGTATGCCTCAGTGAAATATTGGTATGCGGTTTGCTGGAGATAAGACGGCTTCGGTCCTTCTGCATCTTCCCATATTTATATGTGTAGTGTGATGGTTACTTGTAGTGCAGTAATAGCTTTGCTTTATTGTTGCCAACGACGGCAGAAAGTTCTTTGTAGCTGAGCACTTCGAGGCAATTCTCCGTTAATTTAAGTGAATCAAATTGGCCTAAACACGTGGAAGACTTTTAAGTCACCCGGCGTCAATTATGAATAATCCGTGAGATGAGATGAACAGATCGGAAGGAGAAATCTAGTCAGTGCATGGACCCTGTCTTTATATCGTCGACTGAACAAAGCACAAAGTAAGTCAAAAACCAGAAGGAGATACCGCCTGCCGGAGAAGCAGAGCTGATAGATTTTTTTGGCCAAAATTCGTTTCAACCTGAGAAGTCATCAATTTAGGGTCCTGAAATTTAACGGAGCCTTAGTGGACAAGCCGAAAGTGATCCATACTGAATGTTGGTCTCTTCCGATAGAAATCTTCAGCACCAGGGTTTGGTGATGCATTTTACGTGAACGACTGGAAATTGGTTAATTTACGCAGTGGTACTAATGTGCACTTACTATGAACCGTGCCAGGTCGCGAGTCTGCTCTGGCGAGAAGTTCCGATCACAACTCACCCAATTCGCTGAAGGAAATTTAGCGAAAAAGTCAGGTTGTGTCTGTCTGCAAACAACCGGCACCTAGTGCCTTTATCAGTGCTTACGCTTGCCCAAACGACGGGGGCGTAAAATCGATGTTGCTTTGAACAACTCAAGCTTCTTCAAGCCGATTGTCCTGAAAAGCTCTCTATTCAGGCCAGTCGCTGTGATTCTTCGAAGTTTGTCTCCACTTTTCAGGCCCATTTTGGCCTCTGGTTTGCTTAACTGTGATGCTGAATGAGTGGTCCGAAAGCTGTTGCGGTTTTTCTGCCGTTTCACCCACACCCCTTCACAAGTGGTTGCAGCGGAATTGATAAACAGATTCTTGTCCTGAAACTATGGACATACAGTGACTATCTGATCAGCAGTGCAAAGTTTAAAATATATAGTCGAAATAGTGTTTCACACGGATCTGGCATGTACAAAACGCATATTATTAAAATTTTTCGACGCCAGAAAAAAAGAGTTGAGTTACGGCGCCCATGTTTTTTTTCATCTGAGAGCGATCGTGGTAGGCACGTTTGGAAATGCAGAACTTAGAAAATAGGGAACTTTAGATTGAAAGACGGACAGCGCAGTTCACTGAAGCGCAGCACATTTGCGAAAATATCGTTTATAACAGATTTGTTTATCATTTCAAACTGTGGCAGACAATCCTACCTTATCAAAGTGTGAAAACGTGTCACTTGTATAATGATCAGGTGAACAAAATTGGACTGAGCCAAGTACGCACGTGCAGAAAATGTGCGATCCACGTAATGCACATTCAGCATGCAAGAAATATGATGCAATCGTGCGGGATGCCTGCCTATATCATCGTCACAACTTTTCGGTTTTGCGTTTGGTTGTTGTTCCACTTGAAACTACACCTACCTTTGCAAATAACTAGAAAATTTCCCCCAGTTTTGGTTAGAACTGTGATTTTGTGGTTCTGTTTATAGCAGTCTGGTGAACGTATATCGCGCGACTGTGCCACCATGTTACTATACGGTTAAATTGATGTTCTGAATTTGCCAAAAAGAGTTTATCCATTGCCGCACACATAAAAAGGATGATGGTTTTTCTCGTTCTCCCCAACATTTTGTACCATAGTGTCATCAGTTTCCTTACATTTCTAATCCATTAACGTCGAACTCAAGAAAGGACACGGAAGGGGTTTATTACATCCAATATACTAAGCGAAACAAAACCGTGGTGGGTTTGTTGGAACATATTGCTTGGACCACCCTCATTTTCTTGCAAAAAACGGTGAATTTTCGTTGTCGGTAGCCGGCTTGAACGTCAGACCTTAGTAACAAATTCAGTCTTTCACTACTGTAGGAAACTAATAAATTCGCGAATCTATTTGAGTTCCACCGTGAATCAAATAAATCGGGCATCCTTGAATCCTCCATATCCAGTGAGCGTTCACAGCTGGTTGTGTCGAGCTTGAAAATTCTTGTGTTGATTTCAACTACTGTTTTTTTGCGAACACTTTAGTGAAATTGGTGCGTCTGATTTAGTGCATGTAGTTTTCATTTGTGTTTACTCACAGGAAACGCCTTAATACTATCTGACCAGATCTAGAAGCATTTGCCTTTTTGTGGTGTTACTCAGATGTTAACAATAGATTCGACCAGCTTTAGATATTTTCCGTTTGTATGGAATTAAACCTGCTCCTACCCACTCCCAGGCGGATTTGTGTATATGTACCTGTAGTTTTCTTTGGAGTAACGCCATTTCAATCTCTGCGGGTAGCCACATTCGTGATGCGTTCTGTGAGCTCAGTTTGGGCTGCCGTTTGCGCTTTCCCAGGAGAATACGCTAACAACCGAATTACCAGTTTTTTCATAAAGTAAACTACTCACAAGGTTGCTGAAAACTCTTCGACAGCCCACGACCGGTTTCGCCCTTCTTGGGGCTCATCAGGTAGGCGCAGTCCCCGAGTTTTCGTCCAAATTATGTCCTACTTGAACCCAATTTGGACAGCTTCCAACAAATACACTCATTTGCAAATCAGTTTGGTTTTCAGGGGAGACTCAAGTGAACCTCTCGTTTACGATGTTCCTCAAGTGAATGTGCTCCTGCGATATCTCGAATATCGTACCAACTGAAACATGAGGCGGCCTTTGTGCAGCCCATTCAGTTGAAGGACGTCATAAAGGTTCAATTGAGTCTCCCGTGAAAACCAAATTGATTTGCAAATGAGTGTATTTGTTGGAAGCTGTCCAAGTTGGTTTCAAGTAGAATATAAGGTTGACGGAAACTCGGGGACTGCGCCTACCTGATGAGCCCCAAGAAGGGCGAAACCGGTCGTGGGCTGTCGAAGAGTTTTCAGCAACCTTGTGAGTAGTTTCCTTCATGAAAATATACTGCGAAATCTCGAATATCGTACCAACTGAAACATGAGGCGGCCTGTGTGCAGCACATTCAGTTGAAGGACGTGATAAACGAGAGGTTCATTTGAGTCTCCCGTGAAAACCAAACTGATTTGCAAATGGATTACCAGTTACTCATAGCTGAGCTTCACAACGCCCGACAGTAAGAAACGACTGCCAGAGTTCAAGTGTCTGAATCAGATTCATCCAAATTCCTCCAATGTGATACACAATCGCGAACAGGGAATGAGCACAATACAAAACCACCTAGAGAAACGGAGAAAACCCGTCACTCAAAATGGCTGCAGATTAACGAAATTCTGAACGACGTACACCCGGCAATCGTTGCTTGCATATAAGAGCAGTGTTCACCATAAGCATTCGGTATTTTAGCATTTTGGCATTTTGTATGCACTCTCCAAATCTAGCCGGACATGAATACTCTTCCCCTTCCCTTCTCCATAAATTTACTCAAAAATAGGATCCGGTATTGTCGTTTTGTTTCCCGTGTGCAACCGTCTTTGTAGCTTGTAGATTCTGGATTTGCTCATTTTTGGGGATGTTTAGGATCCTTAACTTGACAGACGCCTAGCAACCTCGACATCAGAAGATGTCTTCTAGTTTCACACATTGAACAGGGCTGAGAGAAGGCAGCAGAGGGCGTTTAGATAGAAGACCCTGTTCACAAGCCTCTTCACTTGCCTGAATAGGTCTTTATGTCTTGGCTTTTTTATTTCAAAGCCCACCATAGGACTTGTGGAACGTCTTGATATCACTATTAAGATTGCACCGCAAATTAGTTATACACTTGCGTTAATTTGTGACGTGTTTACAGCCCATACCTAGGACATTGTATGAAGAACTTTAGTTGGAGTAAGGAAGTTGTGGGTGCTATTCTCACCTCTGAAGGCCCTGTCGCCAAGCCTACACGCAATGACACCGTGTGCAATGATAGCTATTCACTGGGATCGTACTGTACACTGCAACTGACTGGGAACACTGCTGTATGCTGTCAAGAAGAAGGGCTTTTCTCGACAGCGCCTACCGGTTGAGCCCCAAAAGAGAGAAACCAAGCGCGGGGTGTTGACGTTTTCCCCTTATGAATAGTGTGCTACATGTATACAGCGTATTGCGATACCTTGAATATCGCATCAATCGAACTACGAAGAGACCTTGTGCAACACATTCAGTTGGGGAAGACCATCATGAGTGAAAGACTCTTTGGGATTCCGTTGAGCCTTCCGTCACAACCAAAAAGTGGGATGCAAATGAGATGCTTCCCTGCAGATACGGTCTCTGTGTGGCATCACTCTATGATGTTTTATTGAAAGTACATCAAACGCGAAGTGTTGGGAGACCGAAACTTCTACCGATACTGAAATGTCTGCGAACTACTGCTAGAAATCTCCAGTTCATTAGACACATTCCTAGAATAGTCTATGCCAGATCCCTCTCCCTCCTCGATTTCTTACACAGCGTCCGTAGTGAAGGGGCTACTACATCTGAGAAGAGATGTTTTGCCAGGAATGAAAGACTCCATTCGAATAGTTGCACGGTTGAAGTGTTAAGACAGCTTAACTTTTCAATGACAGCTAGCATTCTACCACCTGAACTACCCTGGCTTACGCATTGTGTTGCGAATGTTTTTAAGGACTTGATTTTAAGGAGTCGTCAGTTACACAATTACCCCAGCCACAAGGTTTTAAAAATCACTTGCGGGATAATCACTGACTGTAAACAATTGGTTTATCATGCCTGTTTGATACAGGACACAGCAACCCCCAGGTAAACAACTTCTCCGGTAAGTAAGGGACGTCATGTGGGCTTTTCTCGTTTCGCTGAGTTATCATGAGACATTTGTTTTCCTGACGCAACAGTGACACTTGTTTTCGGCTAAAAAAGATCCCTTTGTGAAATGATGTTCTTTGTCGTATTTTTTCGACCCCGATACGTTGTCTACGATTACCAATGGCCAAATATTTGTGTCAAAACAACGCAGATGGATTTGGTCGACCGTCCGTTAGGACTGTCGAAGTGAAGAATTGGAAAGCCCTTGCAGGAAGTTTGACCCAAAGTCGTCATCACTTTATTCAGTGGTTCATGACAGAGGGGAAATGCCTCTCGTTGAGGCAATCATAAAACACAATAATATGTTTTATGTGTGTACTTCTTCGTCATGCTTTACATTCTGCTACCAGCTGAGAATGAGCCTAGCTACGCATTAAGTTCCCGGTACTGAAACCTAATATTTGTCAGTTTTGAAATGCACGAAACGATTTCGAACAGTGGCTGATGGGAACGAGGTTTACCATTAAGCACTTTTCAGGTTTGACAACTGAGACCTCAAGTCACTGAACTAGATTCCAGGCACAAGTTTATTTAATCCAGAAATCCATGAAGATCTGAGTAAACACTGGCGATAATTACGATAGTTTGTGAATCTACCAAAAGAGTTACTGAAGAGTGCTGGTCCCCTGGATGTTTCGGTGCTCGTACTGACAAAGTCATTTTCTGCGTCTTTTAGATTGATGCAGATACTCAGATGAATACTTCTGTAGCCAACCGACACGAGCAGACAGGGACGTTTGAAATTCCAATGAGATAACGTTAGCATATTTTATATGCTTCGAAAGAAACCGAATTGTCTTCCATGGTCTTGAAGTTCAGATTGTGTCCACTTTGAATGCTAGAATCAATACGACTGTAAGCCTACCTTACACAAGAGAATGTCACGCGCACTCACGTGAAATTCCAAGCTTGTTTCGTAACGATAATAGTAGCAGGCTTATTGCCTAAACTCCTGAAGAAAAATTGTACAGGGGGCTTCAAGCGCCCGTGGCACTACCCGACTGCGAAGTCCGGACAGGCGGATCGGTCAATCGACAAAACCAGGTTATCGTCTGAGGCGTCAGGTAAGACAGTCACATCGCCCAAGCTCAACTACGTTTGCCTGTTCAGACGTAAAAATTCGGACGGGTCCAGCGTGCCCTGGTGGAGTAGAGGTAGCAAGCTCAACGCGCATGTCAGATGTTCGGAGATGGAACACCGGCAGCGCTCTTATAAGAGAGAAACTCGAGTCTAGTGTTCCTCATCTCTGGTGCAGGACAGTTGCAGAAGAGGACAGTTCAAATGAGAGTGATGTAAACGTGACTACCACAAATCCCACAGCCACTTACCACAAATGTCTTAGCGATAAACTGTTCATTTTCTTATAACAGGAATAATTGCATGTTAAAAGATTTGGCTGTCCTCGTTACTTTGTCCCAGTGAGTAAGTATTCAGTTTTGTTAAATCACTGCGCATCGACGTTGCTTTGGTGGCAAATCTAGTGAAAACGTTGATGCTGAGAAGTGAAATAAGGCTTCTTTTCTGTCCCATGTTGTGGCTTCTCACCATTGCTCTCCGTCAAGTTTCTTGTCATCCAGCAGCTGTCATCCACTGAAAGCTTGTTGACCCTCAGTTTAACAGGGAATATGGTCCTGATATATCACCCTTGTCTTATTGAAAAGATGTGTCGCTACCCTCGGTTTGTCATTGGCTGGCGCGTTAAATTTGTAATTTTTTCATAAAAGATACCCGGTTTTCGGATAATTCCGACCTTGGAAACTTGACAACATGGCTGGTTCGGAGAATTTTAACTCCCACCTCCCGCAGTATTCCAAGAACGCCTTATTGGAAAACTGGTGAAAAATATGAAATCGTCTTATCTTCTCGGCTCGCTGGTTGTCAATCCAGAAGAATGCTTGACTCCGGGGCCGGAATCGTGCACACTCGTGCGTCCAAAGTTGAAAGTAGCTCTTGGAATAAATGAATGCCTTTGGTGGAGCTGACAGAATGGTCTTATTCGACCTGCTTAGTACCAGAGGTCTTGATATTTAGTTGGTCAGCATCTTTCTGGATTATACTCTCAATCGTTTGGGTTCCACAGCCCATGTCGAATGAATCTGTTGCCCACATTTTGTAGCCATTGGTTTGTTTCAGTGGGCCATTTTGTTTTCCGTTCGCATTGAGAACATCTCGCAATCACCAGCCGTGATTGGTTGTGACTGGATGGATGACCACGGTCCCGAACCCGACTAAAATGGTTTTAAATCCTTCCCAACCAATTGCCCGTGAAACCTAGGTGCCCACAATAACCGACAAGACCTTTTACGCAGTATTCAACTGGAATCTGGTGTGCTAATGGGAAGGGGGCTTGCTGATTGGTTCTCCGAATTCCTTAAAACTCGGTCAACTTGGTAGCCTACTCATTTGGCCTGACAATGCCAAGCTGTAAACTTATTCATTGTTTACCACACCCATCTGACACTATATAGTTATAAGTTATGTTTGGCTCCACACCTTCAAAATTTACTTAGTTGATCAGTCTCCCAACCTGCTATTTCGAATTCATTATTGACGTACAGTTGAAAATCGGACTTTCCCCAAATCTCCGTCAGTAAAGTGCCTAATCGTTCAGTCAACTCATAATCTCTCCTGGTCGTGACATGTTCAGTTTGTCCTTGAAATAGGCAGAGACCTTTCTTCATAGCCTTTCCTTCTTAGGATTCTTCCTCCCTCCGCTGAATTAAATACAAGTTTTTTTCTGCACTGGTCCTCTTCCATGGACTTCTATCTTGCTTTAAAGTGCTTTCCCCTTGCATCTAACGTCTTATCTAACGGATGATCCATCCTTACATTTCAATTTTCAAAACCAGTCTTTAGTACCATTGGGAGAAACTGTTTGGGCATGAATCACTAACAGCTGCAATCTTCCTTTCCACTTTTATCCCACCTACCAAATAACACCAGTTTTATTCATTTCAAACTTCATGCGTGACTTTCATCCTAATCTTGCGTTTAGTGAGGAGCAAACCCCCAAAGCGTCCAAACAAGCTTTTTAGCGTAAATCGCATTCTTTTTGTTAATCAGCGATCTTTTTTAAGTGATTTGGTCTGATTGGACAGTTAATTGCACTGAAGTTCCTCTAAAAACCAATATAACTTTTATTGCGCATCCTTGTGCTGGTTAATCCCACAAGCGTAAAACGGATTGCTGTTTTCCTGTCCTCCTCAGTTGTGAAGTCAAACTTTACGATTTAACTATACCCCTCAGTGTCCGAAAATTCGTATACTTCATCGCGCCGCTCTTATTTTTTGTTTCGGTTACAGGACGAGCAAACTTTAGTGGAAAACACACACAAAGTTCTGATCAATGATGCAATGCCCTCATCCCGTCCAATAGTTCAAAATGTGAACTACCCTACGGAAATCAACAGTATATTTGATGTCATTTCCTATTCGAAAGTGAGTGTGTGTACCACGATTTGTTGCTCGCAAATAAGTTGGAAAGTGGTTTTTAATCCATAGCACGCTGGGGGTTCCATTTCTGTTGGTAGTCCATTAATTTATTGATAAAGGATAATTCAGATTGTCCGCTAAGTATCAGGAATTAGCTGAGGTATATCCCTAAACCAACTAAGACCCGAATGATGGACATCTGGGCAACATTTGGTCACCCACCCTAACACACAAAATCCCTTGGCAGACACCTAACACAGATTTAGCTTGACTTGGCTGATTGGTTCTCCTTCCGCCTTAAATCTCGACCAACCTCGTAACCTAGTCACTTGGCCTGACGAGGCTTTTGTGTCAAAAGCGAAAAGTTGCCCAAAAATAAATCTACCGATTATTACCAAACTTTCCCGAAAACATTTGGCTTAGTTTTAAAAATTCCTTGTGATCGATTATTTAGGTGGTTGACTTGTCTGGGGGCTCTCGTTGATGCTTATGACTAGAAAAGGAAAGCAAGCATCCGCGTGTATGATGAAGAACACCTGTTATCATCGTCGTCATCATCATCATCATCATCACCGTCCTCATCATCCTCATCATCGTCATCATCATCGCCATCATCATCATCACAACGAATAGAACAGCGTCAATCCTGATGATCCGCAGCGGTAAAAACACAATCTTTTTAAAAACAACTGAATGAGGAAGGGACTTACTGCCAACCTACCACAATAATTCCGAGGTTTATACGCCTCCCGAAACTCATTCAGACAATCTGGATAGAAACTAACAAAGGGAACGCAAATGGCATCAATTAGCAGCCATATCTTGCGACGTCTCCAGTCAGGCACAGTAAGGATCCTAAAAAACGATCTCAGTACCCTCACTTTCATACTATTCTGACAAGTCAGAGTTGTTGACCTCCCTGCTTGCGACCCTCTGAACTGGGCGCTACCACAGCACTCTTCAGAAACGATGATTCGGCACGCTCTATACATGGCCTAAACACCACAGCTTTTGGTGCTGGAGAGATTCTTGTACTGAATTCCCCTCGCGCAGGTGAACACTCATTTTCTAATTGTACTGTCAGCATCAGCCTACACAAGTATGGTTCTAAGACAACGGTTGTGGAAGATCTGGAAACGCATCATCCCTGTTGCTCACAGAGATTACGTCTTGAAGGCATACACCAAGCCAGCCCGTACTATAGCCTGATACACACGTCCGTTGAGATCCAGTGATACGCTGCTTCGTCGAGAGAGGTGTCTTTAACTGGAAAACACGACATGAGCCTTGAATGTTTGTCCATTAACTTCGTCCGTCACATTACAGTGGTAACTTACGCAGCTTCCAAGATGCGCAAAATGCTTCACAGTTTCTTGTGTTTCTTCTTGGCTGTAAATGGCGTGTTCAGTGCCTGCGTGTCCAGGAGAACCAACTCACACTTTGTGGGTGTCAAGTGCATACGAGAGGACAGGACAACTTTTGTCATCCAAGAAGACCTGCGCCTTATTCTCCAATTCAAAGACGAGAACGGTGTCGTCTGCATATTCCAGATCGACGAGGCTTTGTCAGCAGCCATCTAAATGTCATGGTTTTGAAAATCTTCAACATTTATCTCATCACCTGGTTGATCACAAAGTTGAACACTATCGAAGTGATTGGAGTGTAAATGCCGGACCAAAGTAGCTGTTACCAGGCTGGAATTCCGCTGGTGGCTCTCAAGTCAGCACTCCATAGGTCATTTTGAGTACTGCCAAAATTTTCGCTAAATCTCGTAGGTAGTCGTAGGGGGTACGCAAAGCATATCCTTTCCAATCTGCGCAAATGATTACCTTGACTGAGAGGGATGGTTGGACCTGCTGGTTTCAGCAGTGGCATGGCCTAGATACAGGCTTTTATCGGTCGAATCAGTCAATATAAGTCAATTATTGGGCTAGCATTCAAAGTAATTTCTCTAGTGGAAGCCAAAAGAGCACCACAAGCACACAAATACCCGCGTAGAACCTTTGAAACACATGGAAGCTCTGATTCTCTCAGCTGCCAAGAGAAAAAGTAACCATCGATCGGTTTAACAGTGTTTAAAAAAAAGCAAATTATTACAGCTGATTTGTGTTCTCTGGCAATGCACACATGACAATTTCGCCACGAAGCTGTGGTTCTTGACAAACCTTCCTACCCGCAATAATACGCACACGTGAAGCAGATTGTGACATTTGCAGGCCTTAGAGCACTTACCAGCGGAAATTTAATGCTGACTGTTTGGGATTGAATACTATGCACAGTCTCTGTTGATGGAGCGACATTTTGAGCCAATCCTGCTACGAATTATTGGTTGTGGGTAATTAGACTCTTGGCTTGCAGACGTCTCTTCACTTTTCGTTGAGATCATCGCATTTGAACGGCAGATTATGTTGGACACTCACTGATAGCGGCTGAAGACGAAACGTCTGCAAGCAACTAGTCAAGCTGTTCGAAGAGAGCAACACACACCTGACCTGAAATAGCACTTGTAGAATAAAAACTGAGTCACATTGCTGAAAAATGACCGCAACTGCCTGCTCAGACATAAAAATTCAGTTGCTTCCAGCGTGAGCTGGTGGAGTAGTGCTAGCACGTTCGCTTCACACGTCAGAAGACAGGAGTTGAAATCCCGGCTAAGCATAAGCGTTGTTCCTGAGCTCTGACGAGATTGAAACTCGAATTTCATGCTTCCCTTCTTCGGCGGAGCTCAGCAGTATAATTGCACTGGGACAGGAAGAGGACTGTTCAAACGACAATACTGTGAACAAGATCAAATAAACAAACAAATGGGTAAACTTCGTCAGTCCGGCGGAGCAGACCACTGGAATCAGTCGCTCTCTTCTCCACAGACACATACTGATCTCAAATGGTTGGGCTCCAATTCTTCACTAAATCTGGCCAGTTTATCACCAGCAAGCCCTATTACGGCTTTCGGTCCACAGTTAGACGCAATGTTTAAAGGCCACGATAAGATATGTCTGCTGATTGTTGACTGCATTACTGGACTTTTGTGTGAAGTGGTACACCGAACATACCTTAGACTGGTATCAGTACACAGCAAGCCTGGTTTTTTTTAAAGTACGGTAAGTTGGCCATCAAATGTGTGACCACGGCATGAGGAAATGACGTCATCGTTGCATAGAAACAAAATGAAAGATCCGTGAAACACACTCATTTGCTTACCAATTCGGTTTCCAAGGGGACTCTACTGAATCTCAGCTGAATCTCTCGTTTACCGTATTGTTCAACTGTATGTGCCGCACAAACGCCACCTCATGTTTCAGTTGGTACGATATTCGAGATATCGTAGTATGTTTTCATAAAGAAATCTACTCACAAGGTTGCTAAAAACTCTTCGACAGCCCGCGACTGCTTTTACCCTCCATCGGTTTCCTCAGGTAGACCGAGTCCTTCACCATCCGTTAAGCGTCTACTTGATGAGCCCCAAGAGGGCGAAACCGGTGGTGGGCTCAAGTAATTACTCAGCTAATCAGGAAAAACCAATGGTCACTCTGTAAACCATGCAAATTATCTGTCAGGAGTCAGAGTTACGTAAGAACATATTACGATCATGCTAACAGCGAAAATGGATCCCTACGACAAGCTGAGCCAACTACTTCGACCTGGGTCCTTGAGAAATGGTAAATTTCTTCAAAAAGCATCTTGAAAAAAGTAAGTGAAAACCATTGACAAGGTTCAGGGGAGTACTTTCAAAATAACTTCAAAATGTTATCTATAACTCACATGCTTTTATCCATACCAATAAAATATGAAACTTCATTTCTCTCGATGCTAGTTTTTTTGTTTCTGACTGTCTCGCTGGGGCTACTAAACAGCATTTTACTGCACAGTTTGGCTTCTCTAGAGCAGGCCTCTTCACAACGAAAATCCATCAAAATTAACCACTTCAGGTCACCGACCTACTGTTACAGCATTGTGTGGAATGAGATTCTAGCCCAATAGAATCAGTAGCATCGGCTGCGCTCTTGTTTCATCTTCGTGAGCTACAATAACCCTTGTACCATGCATATCACCATGCATATTACCCTCTGTCATCATCTAAAGTTATCGCACCCCCCTCTAAGGACAGCTATTGAAATGCATTACAGAATGCATGACGAAAAATGTCCTCACAATTTGTACCAGGTTGATAGCTGATGGAATTTGGTTGACTTAATGAGGTAACCGGAACTTTGCATATCCTCATTCGACAAAACCGGTACCATGACAATGGTTGCTGTTTGTGTACCTCGACGCTGCTAGCAATGATAAACATGGCTGCACAACATAACAATTCATCACGTGAAGATAGGTTCTTCACTACGGTCATTCCTCAGTTTTGGAAAAGTCAAAATCGCTCCATCTTGGGGAGCAGTTGAGCGGGAATATCACAATGAGTATTTTGCACTAGGGTCAGAGATATCGTGCTTGTTTTCGTATAAAACAGGATATGTACAGGGAATTCGGAAGAAAGTCTCTGTGCTAGTTACCCATCCACTTAATTTCTGGTTGAATTAACATAAGATTTTCGTCCTTATTCTTATTAGTTCAGTCAAATAAGTGGACGAACATGGTCAGATTTTGGAGAAAATGTACTTATTTGCAAGTTAGATTAGTGTCAACCGTGGAGTCCGCTGAATTACTTGTTTATGGTGTTATGCAATTGGGTGCATGCTGCACAGATGTCAACCTCGATTGGAAGGGTATCATGTATATTTCTTTCCTCTTGACAGGCAAGCCAGTCATCGGTTTGCTTGGTACTCCCCGACAACCCACTACCGGTCTTGGCTTTCCTAGGGCATTTCATGTAGACATGGTCCCTCAGGTTTCGTGAACCTTATGTTCTACTTGAATACCGACCAGTACGTGATTGACGAAATACACGCCCATCTGGTAAGCACCCAGAAAAGAGAAACCGGTAGCGAGAAATCGAAGACGTATCAGCAAATTTACGTGTGTTTTGTCTATAAAATGCAATCTGATATCGCGATTATCAGGCCATTGAAAAATGAGGTGGCCTGGTCGCAGCAGCTGGACAAGGAGTCTATTTAAGTCCTTCGTCAGCATCGCAGCAATTCGCAAATACGTGTATTACGTCAGTCAGTTACAATTAGTTGAACGTAAGGTTGAGAGAAGCGCTGGGACGGTGCCTATCTGCTGAGTCCCAAGATAGGCAAAACTGACAATGGGATGTGGACGAGTTTTTAGTTGAACTTATGAGTAGTGTGTTCTTTTAAGTAGTATGGGGTTGAACATGATTAAACAAACATGCCTACGATAAGCAAAGAAGAACATAATTAATATAGTAGCAATTAGTGACAAAAAGCAAAATCTGTTACTAACTGGGATAATGTGTTTAAGCAAGAGCTCCCAGCAGAAATGAAAATGTCCTTTGGAATTCCGTTTCTGGTGAAGGGACATTGTTTAGGTACTTTTGGAATACTACATTGCATATTGCCAATACCAAAGCAAGTATTCGATTTTTGGCCCCAGATTTAGGTCAAAAGCGCTCCACAACAAGATACCAGCTAAACCGTCCGATAAAAATGACTATAGCTGTCTTTCTCTGGAGGAACTATCTTGGTAGGCAAAATCCCGCAGAAGGAGCAAGTTCTGACTGTTTCCGAAGGTCCATCTTAATGATGAAGACCTTCCGACAGATTCCAGTTATCAGAACAGGTTACTTTTGGTAGGCTCTTGACGTGAACTATCCAGTAGGGGAAAACCGTGGGGAGTTGATCCAAAAAACTGTAAATCATTGAACGGTGGGGTGAGCATTAGCCCAGTGAATTTGACCCAAACGATGAAGCGCACTTTGCGAACTACGAAGTGACAATTGCTCGCGGAATGTGCCAAACCTATGTCCTAGAAACTATGGACTTTAAAAAAATCGTTCAGCTGTAGCACCTTTTCGGTGCCCAGCTGCCATGCAAGAGCGCTGGAGGACTGCCAAAATGCCTAAGCCTGGACAGCAGCAGTCGAGATGCAGAGGTTGGGCTCGAACTACAGACCTTCCGGTCAGTAACTTTGTGCCTTAACTGTGTCCCGGCCAACCGAGGACACACCAAGACTTAAAATTTGGTACGATAAACATCTATCTACTGGATTACGGCATCACCAATTTGCATCTAATCTCAACTACAGCATTGGCCAGATTTTGATATTATTTAAATTTATAGGATGATTGATTTACATTATTCAGAAACGAAAGTGGATGCAGTCAAACTTGAAGGATGTCCCAAGTAAACCAAAAGGGTGAGCATTTTGACTCTCACTTAACATGAAACCATCAGGAATGAATTCGTGCGCAGTTGGGTGGGTACTTTCTCTTTCCTGAGTTCGTGTATATCTGTTATCTCAACGTGATTAGCTAGTTGGAAGACAACGTTTTCCTGAATTCATTAGTCCGTTCGTGGTCTTTGTTGCATTCTGGTTTGCATTACTTTGAGCCGATTGGTTGTCCGAAATGCCTTCTATTTTTTTAATTGTCCTGTTTATCAGGAAGCTGATCCTGTGTCCAACGCGTTTTGGATTTGCAGCCAATTCCATGGTAGGCCTTTTTTCTGTCATAGTTTAGGTCCAGAGTTCTTGAACATCATGTTAATTTCGGAAACATTTGGGTGTACTTGAGCGAATGTTTCCGGGGTAGGGTGAACCACGGATTTTCGTCAGCAGTTTATTCGACAGCTCTATCTGACAGTCAGCTTTCGGTGCAAGCCGGTCATCTTTTGGTTGCTAATAATCTGTGATGATAGGACTATCCTTCACACCAAGAATGCTAAAAACTCAAGGACACACGCCACATGGTATGCTCAAAAGCGTGTGTCAAAGTTGAGGAGTGGTCAATAAATAAGCTGGTTCACGGTGCCAAGCTAGTGCATCACACGAGACGGTACATCCCGCATCCAGAAGTAACTTGAATAAATGTAGCAGCGATCCCCGCGTTGGACAACAAACAAACTTACAGAGGTACACAGGACAACACTCATCCAAGCAAGAAACTGGGAGCTGGGTTTCAGAGGGGTTTGTTAAACAATCTTCGATTTTAGCTGGGCAACGTTTCGCTTTTGAAACAAAAGTTTCGTCAAGCCAGTGAGTAGATTACCAGTTTGGCTGTCTTTTGAGTCAGACGGAGAACCAGTTATTAAGATGTCTTCCTGTTAACACACTGGATCCATGTTGAATGTTGACTGATAAGTCTTGCCGGGTGGTGTGGGTGGATGAATTTGGGTTTCTTCGTTAGGGTGCGATAAAACTGATGGAAAGTGACAGGTGATCAACTAAAGGGCGCTTGGGGAGAAACTTCCATGTGTACTGAGGACACCTTTCTACCGGTGTCTTTAGCTAGCCTTCACTGGTACCGAATTCTAGTTTGTTTTGTCTCACGTAATTTCAGACAGATAAAAATGTACCAAAGCACCAGGAATACCCAACACTTTCCAAACTCTTATTCGCCAAATTTAACTGTACGTGTTATCCTAGGTGGCTGTTTGTTTTCCTACAACATTTTTGCCAGTTTTTGTTTTCTCTGAATCTTATCTGTCTGAATAAGTGACGTTAAACTGGGGGTTCACTTACACAAGATATGGAGAAATGTTTTTACAAACCATTGATCTCTGGTGCTTAATCTTGACGTATATCATCGCCCAACTTATTACTTGGGATGAATTCATTCTTGTCATAATTTGTTTCGTTAGTGTGGTGCTATTCGCCCTCATTCTAACAGTCGCTGTTCCAAATATCACACAAAGGGACTCTTTTCAGATTGCTTGCTGAGCTGGGCATATATGGATCAAATACTGAAATACAACAGCAATCATCCAATGAACCACAAGTGCAGCTGCTTTCAAACCCTGTTCTAGAGGGTGGAGACGCATTGCAGCAACACAGAACTAAGGGAGAAAGAGGAGGACCATCTATTCAGAGTATTCCAGAACAATGTGTACACAAAGAATTTTATCAAGACAAGCTTGAAGAAGAAGATATCTCATCAACAGCAACAGCAAGGAAAAGAAACCAGACGAGTGGTTCTACCATACATCAAGAATACATCTGAACTCACAGCCGGATTATTAACTCGAGAAGGAATCCTCGTAGCCCAAAAACCGAGCTTCACCTTACGGGGATTGATCTCAGGACCGAAGAACAACCAAGACAAAACCAAGAGGAACAGTGTGACATAACAAAGCAACTGCAACAGCTGCAAAAAGTGGTACGTCTGACCAACTGGGAGGAAATTATGCACACGAATAAAGAAACGCAACGCGGCCATCAGGAGACATACAAGAAAACCAAGAAGGTCACTAATTTAATCTGGAAAACGCGAAAATGTTGGAATACGGTGACACGAGACATGGAAGGAAATTTCCGGAAGCATGGAACTCCACGATGGATTCGATCAACCGACGCAACTAGGTCCAATGCAGGCATCACTACGTCCAAGGGACCAGTATCTCAAACGGAATACTCAAAGAGAGCCAAATATCGGACTGACAAACCAAGAAACGAGAATCTCCTTGGCGTTGGATCAATAAAAGCCACAAACTGGAACCCAGGGAGGTCAAGGACAGAGGTCACTCCAGCACCAACCGGAGTAGGAGAGCAGGGGTTGCCAATCTCAAAGGTCGCGTGGTCATCGATCGATCAGAATACAAGATAACACAGCAACCAGTCGAACCGTCCGACCTAACAGCCAATCGTGATCGAAAGTCAGCCAGGCGAGGAGGACGTGTATTGGAGCACACGCAACACTACTCAACGCACAACCACCGACTCATCGCCATGCTCCAATACGCTCCCTAACAGCGCATGGATAATGTCACCCAGATCGGTGATGAAGCGTTTACAATCAAATTAGCCAGCTCAGTGAACAAACCAACAACCAGATAACACGCTAATCATCTCTACCGAGCGAGAAATGGATCACCCAGTTTTCGCTGCCCAGACGTAACTATAATTTCATTGGATGATATCTGTCGCAGAAACACTGTCTAGTTAGTAAGAAAGTGAAATAGTAAACTGCTGAGTAAGCCGAAACTCTGACCTTCACTTTGGGGGTCAGCTGGTCCTTACCTAATGATTCTATTGGTTGGCCCTCAGTGCGTCTCAGTGCGTCTGTCACGTAAGAATTTATTGTTACTTACTTTTACGTATTCATTCATATTCTTTCATTTTACCCTGAGAGAACTCCTGAGCTCAAGTTAACCAGCACAAGTTGAGCCATTGTCCTTATCCTGTGGGTTTGCATTTGTGTGCACTACATCTCCATGTGGAATGCTGTGCCTGGCAGACCGGCTGCTTATAGTCTTGACTGAAACTTCATTTCAAAGCTTTTCCATCGAAAAAACCGTCCACTATTTTTACCCTAGTAGTTAGGAGAGAATACTATAGACAGCAACGTCCTTCATTGTGTGTGCCACAAAAGGCATTTCTGTAAGTCAGCTCTGCGGTAGGATATTTCCCCCAGTACAACGGTTACATCTTTGGAAATAGGGCCTGTGCTTCGGTTTGACTCCGCTGTATGCGCGGACGAGCTACGACACTTTCGGTAGCAATGAAAAACCTTTTTCATTGACAGTCGCCTACGCTCCAGAAATACCTTGAATCACCCACGCAGTTCTGTTTGGTCCCCGTCGCACGTCAATTTGTACATGTTGAGATTTTGCATTACCTTAGTCATCCGCCTTTCCCAACTAACCAGAGTGGTGATTTATTTGCGGTAGCAATTCACAAACATTCTTTCCAAAACAAGACTACATGTGGGTATAGGTCTGACATAAACATCTGTATTGTAAACATCCATTGTGGTCTAAGCTCCAAACAAATGTGTCGCCCGTTTAGCTACGGATTCTTTCGAAACCCGGAGCTTCCCCCACTAAGAGCAACAGAACTCATGCCAATTTACACAACCATCACCACCTGTTTGAATTTCTGATTTCTTACTTTTCGAGTTCATTTGCGCCGCTTTGTTGTGTAATGTCAGCCCCATGATTGGCGGGGTTTCCTGGCCTCTGTCCGAAATCCACTCACAAGGTTTGCGTTGATGCCCTACAAGGCACTCTCTTTTTAGTGCAAAAGTCGCGGTTTTCACTGTCAGAGTACATGCATTTTGCTTCAGACATTGTTGCACACCTGAGTTTTTCGGAGTCAAAAGCTGACGGCCAATAAGCCAGCTGCTTTTTCGTCGTTTTTTTCTAATCGATGGCGTTTAGCTTTCTCGTCATATGGTGGAATTACTTTCGGTTCCCCTGGTAGGCTCACAGTGTTGGTACCGAAGGAAAGGGTAAAGAAACAGCTGATCATATTGCTTGAAGTCCCGAAGGTTGGTGAGGAAATTGCTCAATGATCTTGATGTATGTGAGCTTGGAAAAACATACGCCACAGGCTTCCTAACTTAACCACTTTGAGCATACTGCGGTGACGCCACAATTTTACGACACCGCATTTATGGAAGGTTGAACGGACACATACAAGCATCACTGGTAGTGTGGGGTTGGGGCTCAGTGAGTCGGCCGTGTCCGAATTCACTCCGGCGCGTTCCAAGTCCCAGGGCGTTGGTACTACCACTTTAGCGAATTCCCCTTCGACAACACGGCCACGCTACACACGCCTTAGGAATTTCGTCATTCGACCGCACTCCCTGTTTCTCCTGATTGAAGTAATTTGTAATTTGCTTCTTCTTGAAAACATATTCTTCAAAGGAAGTATCCGGAAAGGCAGCACGGTATTCTAACGGGTAAACGGATGATATTCTGCCCCGTACCCCGTTCAGTGACTGTGAAAAAAGGAACATTCTAATTAGTCATAGTGAAGCTAAACCTATTTCACTGTTTGAGTTACAGGAGGTCAGGCGGACGCCTGAGAGGAAACGTTGCACGAAAAGGCGTGAGCATATGTAATTATTATCGGATATATATATATATAGGTGTTTTAAAGCTTACAAATGATTGGCTGTCGAAATTCAACAGAAAGAGCGGAATGCTGGGTTAAAATATCAGTGCAGCAACTGCGTCAACTGGATTTTGACGAAGCAACGATATTTTATCGATTGAAGCTGAACAGGCAACGTATTTGGTGTTGAAGTGCTGTAAAAAACTGTATACTCGTTCGAGATAACGCTGGTTCTAGTCAACCGCTAGTGCCACACAGCAGTTTAAAGAACACAAAACTAATTTTGGCAATTGTTCATGACGATCTTCTTTACCACTACACTCAGGGATTGAGAATTTTGACCTTCTAACCCTTTAGTACTTTGTTTATCTTGATGAGGCGATTAGAAGTGAACAAAATAACTCAGAAAAGCCACGAGCAGCATGGATGACGGTGACGGTAAGCAAGAATAAAATAGAAGGAGGCGGTAACAACTTGATATGTTGATGCTGTCACGTCAAAGGATACAAATTGTTAGCCTTTCCGGAAAGCGTCTGATTTTTTCTAAAACGGACGTGTGCGTTTGAAAATGGGTGAACTAGGTGATATTGAGATAAGGACATTCGCACTAACAACGCTGGAAAGCGTACAGCATAATGGGCTTAAGTTTGACAAGTCTTCAAAGGAAAGGACAGTTTCGTGTGACTGGCAACTGAAAAAAATGACGAATGAAAATCAATGGCCTGACAAGAACAATCCACATAATGTTTCTTGAATTTTCTAAGCTTCCAGGAAAACAGTTCCACTGAAACTTCATAATCTCTCGCCTAATAGGGAAGAAATTCCGCAAGTCTCACCTGGAAATTTCGTCCGACACCAAACTGTATGACGTGAAATGCCTGACTGAAACAGCATGTGCGGACTTAAGATCAGCCAGTGGCAGTCGACTGTTACCCTACTAAAACGGGGGTTGCGGGTTTATAAATAGAAAATAAATCGTTCAACTGTAAAACCCTTTCGGTGCCCGGCTGCCATGCCACCCGAAGGAAGCAAGAGGACTGGGATACTGCCAGGTTACCCAAGCCTAGATAGGCGAAGTCGAGAGGCACAGGTCGGGTTCGAACCACGGACCTTCCGGTCGGTAAATTCGCGCTCGAACTACTGAGCCATCTCGCCCCCGGGTTCGAATCTTCTTAAAAACTAATGAGACGGGTACTGCGAATTGTTCCCAACAAGGATGGAAAAACATGATGTTTTATTTTCGGCTTTCAACACAGACTGGTTGCAATGAGGGAACATCAACGGAAAAACCGAAATCTCCGCACTTATTACATATGGTGAGAATTAGTTCGAAAAACATCTAGGGTTCTTTGTACAAGATGTTCTGCTTGAAAAGTTCAGTTAGATAATCCACATCCGAAATGATTGGGCTTGTCAGGCCCAAATCCTATCATTTGTTCATTCCCATCTGCTCACCTATATCACACCCATGTCTGTTCGGACGTGCGAAACATTGTTTTTTAAAGGCTCTCACGCAGGCTCAACAACACATGCTTTGTGCGAATCAAAATACGATCTGTAAACATGAAATATGGTCTATGAGAAGGGAGAACGGACTTCCAGGTGAGAAAAAAACATTCTACATGAGGAGTGGGGTGAAAACATGATGGAAGTGGAGAATCGGACCATATGTGAGAATTCCTCATCAACCTTGTTTAATTTCCGTGCACATTTGTCCGATTTTTACCTGTTTTGGAAGCGCGCGTGCGATAAATCAATTTGTTGCGGTGGTCCGGGTTGCCAGATCAGGGGAAGTTACAGAGACAACTCAACCTCTGCATCTCGACTGCTCCTGTCTAGTCTTGGGCGAGCTGGCGCAGTACCTCAGCCCTAGTGCTTCCTTCGGATGGCATGGCAGCTATCTGCCGAAAAGGTGTCACAGCTGAACGACGATCGAACGTGAACCATTATTTCATCCACAACCTCTTTCCAACGTTTACCTTTGGGAATTGGCTTGTAAGGTTGCTGTGTGTCCAACTTAGACCATTGGTCGTTGATCAAATATAGGTTCACCCAGCCGCCGAACATGGCAGCTAACTTGTAGACTTTTCGTCACCAAACGAAGAGTCATCATCATTGTGAGGTTGGGTGATGAACAACCAGACTGATCGAAAATCACTAGACGCGCCCTAACCACGGACCACTTTGACTCACACATGATGGGGTCATGGGCGTCTAGGGATGGCGTTCTCAACCTTGCTTTTATCTCATACCTTGGGTATTCAGACCTTTAGGTTATCAGCACCATCGCTTATGATACTCGCCCGGTAGAATTTTACAAGGTCTGCTACTCTATGTGATTCTTTGCTTCTTATTCCCGCGCAGGGTGCCTCTGTGTTAAGGATGATGGAATCCTTTTTGGGCCAAGAAACGTTCCGCCTTGGGATTAAGGTATGTCTATACAACATAAGCACGCTTTGAGGAATTAACCTCTTTGCCACCCGATAAACCCATGTTGTGAACACTATTCATTTTTATCCCTTAATTTCTAGGAACGAGTGATGGTGTTCCTCATCGTTTGATCGAAATTTTCGGTAACGATGCTTAAAACTCCGAAAGTCATAGTCGTTTCAAGTGAACGCATTTGTAGATTTCCAAAATGTTTTCTCCATCGGGGTTTTTATTTTAGAGAAAGAGGTCATAAGGAACCTAATCGCTGACCATCTACATCGCATTGTGAAAGCACTGAGAAGGCATGATGGATAATTTAGCTCGAGTTTGAGCGAAAGGCCGACTTATTCACTACTGTCGGATATCAGTGACTGATGCAAATGAATTTTCAGTTATGATCCTGCATAACTCCCGTGTTTTTCGCACTCCAGGTTATAACTAAGTGGCAGTTTCCGTGTCATCTCACTAAAATCGAAGTTTAGTTACAAAACAAGGTCCAAGAAGGTTCAAGAAGACACAAAAACACAAAGGTAATGATGGGGATTGGAAACTCGACGCATATCTACTTATCATATGTTACCACCTTCAGTCTGATCTAAGGCCGTGATGTGTTCCCACGAATGGCACTGTTTGCCAGAGCAGGTCCGTTTGACAGTGAAAATCCATGGCTTCGTAACACTGACACTCGACCCTCCTATCCATGGAGTATGAAATATTATACATACATACATACATATATACATACATTATACTGTATGAAATATTATACATACAAGCTAAATAACAGTTAACTAAGTGCAGGTATGCATTTTAGGATTTCAGTATTCAACGGGCCCATTCTTCCGTTCACACTGTCTTAGACAACTTGGAGTTGGCGTTTAAAGGCTTTTTCTGAGTGACCTGTGTATGTTTCCAAGTGCTATGGTACGCTTGCGCCGTTCGCTGACAATACATTTGCAAACACTTGGTTTAAGTTACTTCTAAGTGTAGAACGACTGACAAATATAGAAATCGGATTCAAAATGTTAATGCGGACAACCTGCTGAGGGGTGGGCCAACGTTGGTGGGAAAGCATGTAGCGGGAATAAACCGAAATTGTTCTGGTTACTGAGTTCGGCCATAGGTCTCGTCCGTCACCCCATTTACGGACTATTCAACAGCACTTTAAAGCGACAATGAAACTGCTTCCTTTATAATCACACTGCGATGAAAATTATTTTCTCGGCTGAATCTTGACTTCTAAAACGTAGAAGAAGCTTCTTGCGGAAGTAGCAATCGTTCATCCTCGCCGTGGCTTATTTCCCCAAAGAAGCTCCCGGGAATCTGCTCACTTTTGCAGTTGAGTTTCCACCCAGAGATGATCCTTCATTGGGTTGAGTAGCTTTTCAACATTGTCACGTATTCTAGGATTCAACATTACAGCATCTTGATCGAATTTTGAAGTAGGTCGAAAAAACGGCCACTTGCGAACGATGCTCATTTTGCAGTATCCTACTGGTTTGTTGTTTCAAGGTCCCCATTAGTATAGCAATCTTATTGGACAAAGGTTAATGCCACTCTCCTAAAGAGTTCACAACTGCGTAGTCTGTCATTAAATTTATCTGGGGGAAATTAATTCCCAGCAGGTGCTAAACATACACGCTTGCCGTCCTATTATCTCGTGGCGTCAATAACTTATTGATTGTTATAGAAAGACGTTTTAGTTACTCCTGTTATAGTTCAGATCAATATAAAAAACATGATACCGTTAGTTTTCAAAGTAATATTGGTACTACAGTGACTATCATAGTGGAAAAGACAAACAGAATATGTAGAATGATTGCACATATCACTGTTAACTTAGCCAGTTGTGTCACATATCAGGCAAATGACATCTACAATAAACCTGGCCGGATAATAGATTGTTTTGCGCTCGTCTGATCTAAAAACTGTCTCAAAGTTGCAAGAGAGAATTCCTAATCTTCCGGCAGACTGCATAGTACTGCATAGACTGTATTCTATGGGACTGGTTTTGAACCAATCCATTAACCAATCAGTCATTCATTCATTCAATCAATCAATCAATCAATCAATCTTATTTAAAGCACGGCCAGAATCACTTTCGTATTTCTTTGTTTCAGAAATACCTGTCAAATCACAAGTTCAGAAACACCGTCGAAGATGATTTGTGGAAATCACTTGCTGAGGTATGTAGTACGTTTGTTTATATTGTCTAATAAATTAATTCATTTCGAATACAATGATTCGTACAATACTAGCGGTCTACAACCCGACCCTGAGATAACATATACTTTCTTTCAGTTTCATGCAGCGAAATTTCAAATTGTTTCGCCTTAATGGTGGTCCAACTTATTTGTTAGAAACGGTGAAACGTCAAGATCAACAGTACGTTCAATTCTCTAGCTGCAAGCGATTAATCACATTTTTAGAAATACCACCATTGATTTTTCCTGAAGGTTTCGATTTCTCTCCAGGAAGTTTAGTTATAGCACCAAGATGGCAATGATGAGTATCGCTCAGATGGCGCAGAATTCTCTGTCCCCAATGCTATAAAACCAGATGAAAACTCATATCAGAATAATGCAGTCAGTTCTTGTCAAATATATATATATATATAAAATCGCGAATTGTCTCTAGAACATCGAAATAAGCCTTTTCGCAGATGCAAAATATGGGTCAAGGAACCAAACCTCTCTGCTGAATACGGTTTGCAATTTGTGTAGCGCAAAAATTGCTTGTTAGAGGGCGTTGTGCATTGTGATAACCGCATGACTAGCCGCAGTTTCTTAATATTGCCATCTTATCACCAAACGGGCCCACATTATCACGAAAGGCTAACCTGGATCAATTAATTCCTTTAGAAAGCTTCCTTTGGGTTTCGGACACATCCGTTAGTATGGTTGTTGGTCACTGAACTGAGATTTGCTTTTTTGCGGCATCTATCTCAGGCGTGAACCTTCACTTGGTATTTTTGAATAGTGCGTGCACATAAGAACTACTTGTGTCCAATTTATTCTGAATGGTTACTCGTTTTGATGCTTACTAAATAATCTCAAGGTCGGCTGATGCAATGAATGCTTCTCACGGCGGAAACCACTGCGCATTGTTCAATAAAACATTCCCCATAAGCACTGAAGGTTGAGAAACAATTTGGTACACTGCTGACCTCATGTTCCGTTTGTGCACATTCTCGTACAGTGGCTGACCATTAAAGTCTCGAGTCCTACCCTCAAGACTCACCGATTGCAATGAAGCCTATAATCCTTACTTCCCTAAATTAGGCAGCCAAATCTCGAGGACTTGACCTGGACCTCAAGGCCATTATGGACACGTGGCTGAGACAGATGAACTACCCATTAGTTACCGTAGAACCAATCGGACGTGGACTGTTCCAGTTCAACCAGTCACGCTATCTAGACAGCGCTCACTTCACACCTATGAAGAGTGTTTCACCATACAAGTGAGTAATTTTCATACTTGTTGTAAGCTTTTTCGTGAAAATTTGCTCTATTCTGCTCGCTACCAGCTGAGTAAACCTCAATACAACTTGTTTTCTTCTGTCATGAGGGAGCATCTGAGAATTTGGTGATTGACATCAAAACCAATTTCACCACAAGAATGATACACAAAGAACTTCAGACGGAGTATGGCTGAGCTCAACTGTGGTTTTCCTAAGTAACCGCGGAAGTTTTCTTGGAGGAACACTTCTCGTAAACTTGTTGAAAACTCTTCGAAAACTCATGACCGGTTGTGTCCGGAGTTTTTGTCAACCTTATCTTCTAATTGGACCCAAATTGTACGAAATTTGTCAAGTCCACTTATCACTAGACTAATTTGGTATTCTATGGAGATTTTATCCCGACAGTGAAGTCAATGTATGCTGAAGAGCGCAGAAGCATTGTACAACTGTTTTATCCTTGTTGCGTATCTCACGAAGCTCAGAGAGTATCGAATATGTGACTCAATTGAATTCAAGCTGAATCCTTCATTCATCATTTTTGTCTGCAAGTTGAAGTGAAGTGCCCTATGATCACTGCGGGTTGATAGAAAACCCACGACAATAACCACAGCAACTGTGTCTTGGCTGTCGGAAAGTACAGTATAGTAGATTTCTGTACATAAGAGAACAATCCTTGAAGATTCGGCATGAGAATTGGAGCAGCTAGTCAACATGTGACCACATGATGTGAACCCCGTGACTGAAGTGGCACTACATCCTCTCCAATTGTGAGTAAATCACATCTGTGGTCGCTATCGAACGGCTGTGTTCAAATTACTGGCCGGAATGACACGGGTTTGGGATCTAATGAGTGATTTACTGCGGATGTTCCTCAGTAGAAACAAAGCGCCTCTATCATGCTTCTCAACATTTCGGGACAAGCTAATTTCAGTTAGAGAACGAAATCTTGACCAAAATTTCCAAACGTCCTCACATTATCAACATTCAGCTGCATTTAAGACAGTCTTTGATCTATTGAACACACGACTGACCCTTTTGCTCACTCAGTCCTTGCTACAGTTAAATTTGCTGAGTTTCGAACGGGTTTCAGCCACAATTTTCCAAAGCCTAGTCAGTGAACTGTATAATTTTTTAAGGGCTGTGCTTTAGTAAAAGTTTCGGAAAAAGGTTGCCATCTCCATTAGGAAGGCAGTTAGTGTGGTTTTTGATGTAACATTACTTATCCATGGGGAAATTTGTTTGCATCCATTCCCAGAAAAGTTAATCAAAACAAAAAATTCGACGCCCATTCATTCGTTATACTAAGTAGCGTCCCATCAATAGTCAGCAATTGAATTTGGAGTTGTAGTTCCTAGCGCTGTTTGAAGTTTCTAAACATTGGTGATTCATTAAACTTCCCAAATGAAAAGTTGACTGATTTGGTTAGCCATCAAGTTAAGTACAATTGCACATGACAAACCGATGCCGGTCTTCTAGTTTTACGCTTCTATTGAACCCTCTGGCTGGCCAACATCATAAGCTTGCGATCAACCATATCGATGACCCGGGTTCGAACCACACATAAACGTCTCCAAAATAGCTATCTGCACAGTTTCCTAATAATTGATATGCATGTTTTTGCAGAAACGAAGACGTAAAATGGGATATATTTCATTTTATGGCGAAAAAGCTCCGGATCTTTTCTGATCACCTATAGCCCCAGTGTGCCCTCTATAAACATTCTGTTTGACAGTTTTGAATGGCAAATACCGCTGACGTATGGAACTCCGGCTTCTGAAAACTGGGAGGGAAATGAAGTTATCTGGTTGAAGACAAGTGAGCAATTTTTCTTATTTGTCCGCAGGATATGTTGAAACCATAGATACTGTTTTACCCCTCAAATGATTTTTGATAAATCGATTAGTGTCGAGTTTGAGTCAAAGTGTTTACACACAGCCCTGGACTGACTTCGAACTTGTCCCTGCTCCTAAAGAATAATACCTTGCCACGGGTAATCTACTGACCTTGGTGATTAGACAGCCCTGGTAGAAGGAAACAGTGTCCAGTTGCTCAACTGAAGGCCACCAGTTCGTATGTGCGCGTTGGTGCTCGTTTTCAGCAGCCATAGGAAGGTTGCACCGTATTTCTTGGTTTCTCAGCACAGACCGCTTTTAAGTTCCAAACCTCGGTCAGAAACAGTTGTTATCGTTTATCTTTCGAAATCTTGAGCTGTTTTATGGAAAATAAAAGGTAACACCGGAAGGTAGTAGTGTAAGGAGGGAAACCCTTTGCTACGGAGTTGTTTATTAGAAAAACGCCAACCAAACAGTTACAGAATATCGGACAGGAAAGTTAAACTCTCATTTGCACGTTGTTTTTTAGAAACTGAATATCCGTATCCTTCTTGAACGCGTCTTCTTGAACTCTCCTGGATATTCATTGACTATCGCACAATTGCAAGCAAAAACTGTAAAGTAGTTCCACAAATTCCGTAATAAATCCCACCTTCCATCAGATCAAGGCGAAGTTACGAGAACAAACATACTATTCGCATGCGTCATCAGTAGTTCCCACCGGTACAGTAGTAATAGTTGAATGGAGCAGTTTGCTTCCTCGAAAATCTAATCTGGCTGTGAGGATGAACTGATGTATCAATCTTGCTGTTCAGTGACTAATTTCACTATCCGGGGCATTCCATTTTGTCACTGTTGTGTTGCGGATTAGTAACTCCAACCTGGCTTGAAGTTGACGAACCGTTCTCACTTGGTGGTTGTCCAGATTGCTCTGTAAATTGACATTGCTTGCACGGGTCGAACTGAAACAAATCCTGGTTGCCAGGGTGGTGCGCCTTGGTCAAAATCCGGCGATTACGGTTCATCCATTATCAATTTAACTTGACCACAGGACAAAAAGCAATCCTATTCAGCTCGGTTTTACTCATCAAAATAGTAAAATGTATCGAAATTCACCTAAGCTTACAAAAACACCCGAATCAGAATCCAGCCAGAACTCGCGACCGGAAAACTGACAGCCGACAGTTAGTGGTGGAGCGTCATAAACACTGTATTTTAGGTATGACCCGGATTGCCAAACATATATCAGTCATTATTCCCCAAATGCAAAACAATGCACTAAGACGTCAGTGATGCTGTTTATTATGAGCGTTTAGCAAAAATTCACTCCCTTATAACCATCTCAGAACAGAAGTTCTGACTTGCTCGATAACCAGGTACTTTGAACTTCGATTGTAACATAAACAAGCTTCGAGCTCATGACATTCGGTCTGCACCACAGCCCCAAATTTCAATGTGTTTCGTAGAAAGCTGGCTGGGGTGTACAGGTGAGCTTGCTTTCCTGCAAGAATGCACCTCATTTGTACAACACTGGTTAGTGACTGTCATAAATCTACGGTAATTGTGGCGCAAAACCTGGGTACAATCTTTGACTGCTGCAAAAGTCAGCTGATATATAGTTGTTTGTCATGAGATTACATTGCTCTATCATTTTGGTCCGGTTATGCAATGGCCGGTACACAGTTCGTTCCATTTCAAGGGCAACCTGGCAGCTTAGATGTTAGCCAGAAGTCTTTCCGCAGCTGTAGGACGCACGCTCAACGCTGCTTAACTTCGACCGTACCTTGCCCACATCTGGAAAAAAACAGGGGAACTGCCGGTGTTTTCCGCTGAATTGTTTAGTTGAAGGGATGTCAAATCGGCTTCAAAGATGGCATCTGAGGAATTTGTTTGCGCTCGGTCGTCATTGTTACATTTACGTCGGTTTTGTTAGACAGACTATGTTTATAAACTTATGAGGCTAACCGTTTTACTTTGGCATGTTTTAATAACATCCAGTTTGCGTTTTAGTGTGGAGGTATCTTTCGAACTCTTGTAAGCAACGTTGAGACATTCTTGACAGGATTCCGTAAACTACAGTTCCAGCTTGGATTCACTTGAGTTTTCCGTTAAAAATCTTCAGATGAGTGCATTTAGGTGATGGTAAAATGGGTTCTTTTCAATCTCACATAGCCAAAAGAGAGCCGGACCTAAACGGCACTTCCTTATGGGGGCGACTTGACAGCCGACTACGTCTACAAAATTAAGGCAGAAATTGGCCTGCTCAGTTGTCATTTACTAATTCAAGTGCAGAAGCGACGTCACTTGCATAGGTCATACGCTCGATACTCGTCTGAACAGACAGGAAAACACTGCCAGAAATGGTTTATCATGAGAGGTACAGGCCAAAACCAGAGTTCCATTTTAGCCCACCTTGTCGATACAGACCGTTGTCGTTAATCCAGGTAAGGCATTCGGGATGCTGTATCACGTGCAACAGAGCCTTCGAACCTTTCAGTTAATGATTCAGGTCTTTACGGTGAGCTTTTTCATCAGATTTCCTAGCGATGCCTTCTACTCATCTCCACATCAGTTACTTCAAAAAGTAACCTAGAAACAACGTGCATATCTGCGATCCCTCACCGTGTTATCATAGTTTCCATAGGTTACGCGTTAAAAAAAACATGACTTCTAACACCGATGGATTGTGGCCACCAAACGTTCGCAGTCTTTCTGTCCATAAAGCGAACCAAAAGTGGTCGATCAAGCACGTTTCTCTGCCTATTAGATCAACGAAATAACCGATGAATTTGTGGAGAATTTCATCATGACGGCATTGTGCTATGTTCATTAACTTATAGTAGGGGTTCTCTTCTGTTGTAGCCAGGGGCCCTCGACTGCGCCACCTGTAACGTAAGAAGTATGAGGCGATCGCTCCACACCCACAAGCGTGCCACTGACAGTTTCATCATGCTTTTGGTGGTAAAGCAGACGTGGTCTCCAGTAGCTGGAACTTCAGTTTCCTGACTTGAATAGTAATTCGGAAGAAAGTTCTCTTTCAAACTCATGTGCGTGATGAAACTGCTCAAATGAGAGTATTAAATTTGGTACACGACAGTCTAGAAAAGAGCAAACCGCTTCGTTCTTGTTGAAAATCCTTAACAGTGCGACTTGAAAGGCAATTTGGAAAACTCATGCAGTAAGGAAATTGTTCAAAGATTAGACAGCCGTGCGAATAAACTACACCTCTAAACGTCATACTGCCACCTCTCCAACAATGTTGCCATCTGCGTCATGTAACGTCATCATCATCATCATCAGAGATAGCAACATCGGTGCTGACACTGTTGCACAACCACAAAGTTTATTTAATTATACTTAAAGCCTTAGTAAGTGAAGAAAAGGAAAGAATAGATGAGGTAGGGACCTCGTGTTAGCCCAGTACGAGCATTCTGAGTGGTCCACACTTCTAAGCGCTTCACCAGACAGTCTGGAAAGAATGACAATATAGACCCCAGCGGCGCTGATTAGCCACCATTTCTCGCCATATCTTCAGCTAGGGTCATCTGGACCCCATCCTGGAAGGCGGACTGCACACTTGTCAAGACACACGTTGTTCAACTCGAAGTTTGCGTTTATCTAAATGAAGCAAGGAGAACAACACTAGACGATACCTTGGCACGCGTAGCACATGGCTGTGTAACGATTGTTGGATGATGTACAGATCGATAGGTTCCCAGAGAATTGCCCAAATAAAATTTTCGATTCCCCCCTCTCTTAACAGATTGCTTATATGGCTTATTTACTGTTAGGAAAATGAAGGTACACGTCTGAATTCCACGCAGTTAGCAAATGTCCAATTACCGTGAATGGCCGAGAATCACTTGACATTTGTTCAAGCCTTGTTTAGAATCGTTAAAAGCATATCTCACGTATGTCTAACACACTTGAATACAAGCTGAATTCGAACAGTGTTTTTTTTCAGATAAGGGTGGGACTCCCTGTGCTAAAATCCCATAAAGTGTTAGACTCACCGGAGTCGCACAATTGACACTTTTTACAATTTTGAGATTTCAGAGTGGACGCAGATCAGTTGTGGTGACCCATGGACACGGGACAACTTTGTCTGGATACATTGAAGTTATTTTTCCGCAATAAGTGGTATTGCATTGCGTTCAAACTGTGGCGAAATGCATCAGATGGAAAACATCCCAACGACTATACCTCCCGGAATCGGATGAGCCGACTATCCAAAGCTCAGATGATTCTTGTGACTTGATAAGCCATAATAAAATTGTAACGGTTAGGGAATTTCCGTACGCGCGGGTGGTGACAAAATCTTTTCTGAGCGGAGATAGCCCTCAAAGCATGAATCCGGGCAAACTAAACAAGGGATAATTGTCAAGACCCTGAGATATGACCACACATGGAGGATGACCGAGCGTACAAAATCACTCGATTGACTACCTTGGTGGTTCAGCTGTAACCAGCGGGATTCTTGTCCCAACCTCAAGTCGACTGGGCATAAAATTAATCAGATAGTACCTGCACCTATCCGCTCGTTGCTGCACAACGAAAATATTAGTTTGTTCCGATGAGGTTCACTGGAGAACCATCTTCTAATGTCCACTTCCAGCCCAGGTACTTGTGAATCACTTTGACGGAGCATAGGAGGAAGGAAACTTCATGAAAAATTACAATGGACATCGTTCGAATGCTGTTGTTTCTAGTGGATTTAACCGGTTTGGTGCGTTCTCCGAAGTAGCAAAAACGAAATTCAGACACCACCAACTTCGCTCTTTGTAACCATCAGCCCGAAAGCTTTTAGAATTCCTTCCGTTTGCGCTCATACAGTTCTCAACAGCATTTCTACTTCATTGTGCCAGGAAAACAAATCGACTGGCATGCGGTGCTGTTACAGTATTTAGTATCAATATATTCCACGCCTGAGAGCATCGGTCAATAAATACGCAGCACGATAGATGATGGTAGCCACGACGTGAGCTTTTCAAAAAACAAGGTCGGGAAATGCAGGCAGATATACCATTAGTTACAAAAACGGTTGGCGAAGCACAATGATGGAAATAGTGATGTCAAAAGTTTTACAGGAACGATCTTAGTCAGTTGCAACGGCCCTATTTGAGGGAGTTCATCCCAAACCATCTCAAGTAAGTTCAGCAAAATTTATACTTTTAGCTACTGACGTCCGTTCAGTAGCCTGATTAGAAATGATTTCGTGAAACCATGGCCGCGTTGCATACTTTGCGGTGAGGCACCGGCTGGCTGTGGGCATACTAGTCCAAAAAATCAGCCTAAAAACAAAGCTGTTTTGGGGATAGAGATCAGTTACTTTATATTCCGGAGATTGCGCCCCTGATGGGCGCTGAGCACACGAATACCTTAGTGGGTCATCTGCCGAATTCGAGCATACTACTCAGAAAACGACTGTCGAGGAACATAGAATCTGATCGCACACGCACCACCCTGTCCTGCACAGTAAAAAAGTGAAACCTTCAACTAGTATTTGTCTCCTATCAAAGCTGATCAGCACCTTACCTGCACGGCACAATTAAGTCCTGTGAGGAATGCTGTTAACACGTGGCTCGTGCTCCATCATTTTTATGAGCATTTTGGATCACATACACCACGGCTTAAAGTAAGCCCAATGTATCCGGTAGTGTGTGAACGATGCTGAGTGGTTCCCAGGATGAACAAACGTATGTTCTAAACACCATTTTCCAAGTGAACGCTGATTAATGAAACACTTTACCTACACAACCTGGCTTATCGGAAATCCTCTCAAGCAGATACGTCATCAGTTATAGCCAACTTTTCGATTGTTCATTGTTTCTGAGTGAGAATTTTATACTTCAGATAGTTCATATTCAGTAGTTTCTTCTCGCTCCAGTTACTGCGTGGATTGTTGTCGTGTCCGCCTAACCCTATTTTCCCACATTAGTAATCACTGATCCAAAGAACTTTCTGGTTGTATCACTGATCGTTACTAGCAGAATTTTTGAGTGAAAATCTTCTACACCCCGCAAAAGCCCAGATGACAACGCTTCAAATCATCCTGAAGAATGGATGAAAAGTCTTGTTGAACTTTATGTTTTCGTTGTTAATTCCCAAACCATGCGAGCGTTGGGCAAAATCTGCACCTCCTAACGGTACAATACTCCTACGAGTTTTTCTAATCGATTTTCAGAATCAATGATTCACAGAGTTGATATCGATCCCGATCAATGGTACGTGTTCAACATCAAACAGGCCGGGTTTTATCGAGTAAATTACCCGGAATCAAACTGGAGAAGACTAACGCAGCAACTAATTGAGAATCATACAGTGAGTGTTTGTTTTTTGATCGAACAATATCATCATGATTGATGCACACAGAATAGAGTTTTAGGGAGAACTTCCATTATTTTTGCCGATGACAGGAGTAATCATTCTACAGCCTCGAAGGAGAACATTTGGGGGAAAAACCTTTTATGAAGAGAGGCCTGGTCAAATATTTTGAGAGCAATAAACGTTGAGTCATATGAGAACTTAGTAGAAATTAAAAATACGGGATCCCTTCTATCGGTTTGAAGAAAAGGGCTGTGGAATGTCGACATTTTGCTTCTATCTTTTCATCCGAAGTACTAAAAACCGTCAGTTTTACGTCATACAAACAATAAATAGCCATAAATCAGTGGAGTGCATCCAATCGTATGATGAGCAATCAGGTCCGGTCCTTAATTAGAAGGCGGGCTGATAGCATATGTGTGCATAAGTTGGGCCAGTATTGATTGATCAACATGGTCTCACCGAAAGCCAACACTTTCGAGTTGACATTGTACAGTAATATTCCGAAAGTTGTACTCGAGTCACTTTACTGTACTATTCAAATCAAGCGACTTGGAATGATAGTGACCAGAAATCTTTGTTTTACGCCTTTGAACTATGTCGTTATGTTCGCCTAAGCAGCTGATACCCACAGAATAATTGGCACTAACCTGCTCAGTTTTGACACTCTTTGACACTCTTTTCTACAAACCGGCACTAATTTTGGACAAAGTATTGAACAAGATGTTTTATTTACTTTTGCCCTATAGGCAATACCGATTTCCTCAAGAACACAAATTATTGACGACCTATTCTGCTTAGCAAAGTGAGTCCACACAAATGTTCGAACAAGTCGGTTTGTTTTGATATCCTCTGAGATGTGTGCTAATACGTTTGTTCGCCAACGAAAAGTTGAATCTACACTTATGTTGTGTTAACAGAACCTCCGCAAGTTTGTCCATAACTGAACTTCTGCACATAGGACCGAACTCGCTTATGCCTGTGCCGAATACTCTTTCAGTGAAGCAGCTCTTTTTCGACTTAATTAACGACCTAGTTTACCCCTAAGAATAGATTCATACGGTAATCGGCCGGAAGTCGACTCTGACAAGATGCTGGAAGATAAAACTCCTCTTGAAGTCCATCTTGAAGTTTTAAGAAACTGGATGGAAAAATTCGGGTTGGATTGCTGCCGCAAGTGGAATTTTGAGGACAGACCACAGCTCGGCTCTGCGATAATACTATTGTATATGGCAGTCTGGCTAGTGGGCATTGAAATTCGACGAGTCGATGCTGGCCTTCGGCAAGAAGCTTGGTTATCTCATCAGAGTGATGTTGCGGAATCAGGACATGTTCTGTTTCACATGGCCTTTGAAAGTGACATAGCAACCGCCAAGCTATGTGCAGCACTGGGGTTGGATTACTTACATGAGTCATGGTGTTCATGTCGCCAGCTGTGCTGTTTCACGTTGGTTACGCCTCTTTCGGCCAACCGATTCGATTATCTTAGTACGGAGTCAGTAGGATCACTCAGATTTAACCTTTTCATCCGAAAATCCGGAAATGGACAAGACAGGCTCATTCTTTTGTAGTCAAGGCTTTGGCTTTAATGCAGTCAGCACATGACAAGTGCACATCAAACAAGCCTAGCTGAGTGAAAATCTGTGGAGACCATAGACAGTTAATCGACGAACACTGCTAGGTCGATCGATAGGCGGACTCGCGACAAACTGTTAGAGCCGTGTGAGACCATGTGTGACGTTAATCGATACAATACACGAAGTTACTGGTGAATAAGAGTTGTCCTAACTAGATACGAGTTGCTTCACTACTCTACGAGGGTTTTCGACACCATCAAGGTGTTTTGTTGTCAGCCCACACACTGTCGACCCAGTCATCAAAGATATGTTTTATCCAATCTAGTTCCTTGGATAAAGGTTTGAAAATGAATCAACCAAGGGATATGATGGAACCACAGTTTCACGAGGACCTAGTTACTAGTTAAACGCTGTGATCAATACGGTGAAAATCTCTTATTGTGTTTATATTTTGGGCTGGATATTCTACGTTGCCCGATGCTCATGAAAAGCCCGAAACAGGGTGGTACTCATTCTTACTAGTCCAAATACTCTGTCCCATATAATACACAGCCGTCTACTTATTTTGTAGTTTGCACGGACAAGAAGTGGGTAATAAGCATTATCCAAATGACTTTTTCAGATCACATTACTTTCATGATGTCCAACAATGTGTTTTGGCTGTGTTCCTTTTTCATAAGAACGTATCGATGCTATGTTCCTGTTTCCTTAGCCGTTCCCCCGTCCCGACCAAGTGGGTGTACTTCTTCAAGCTTCTCTGCAGTTATGTCGTAATTCCTACCACATTCATCATAGCTGTGACTCACTGACCAGCGCCGCACATGCGTGTGCTGAGGGTTCGCTTATCTGCTTGGTGTAGTAGTGTCAAGTTAAATTTGCACTCTAAGAGTTGTTCACCGGGTATTGTCACAACCGGTCGCCGTTCTGTTGACATCCTCCGAATTGGAAGTATGCAAAAGATGTCGAGTCTACTGGCCGCAGCATTGGCTCGCATACGATCGTGGCGGTGAACTGCGTAAAACACCAATACTGGGCACGGTTTTCTGCCGGTTGTAAACTTACGCACTCTGGCATCCCCATTTGAACAAGCCCTCGTTCGAACTCAGGGCGTTAAAGTATGCTTCGTCAGCCCAAACGGTTGTGTTGCCTTTGGCCTACTACCAGAACGTAGCGCTTTCTCAGTCGCTTCTGTTCACTTCAGTGAACTATTACGCACATAGGATAGTAATATTTTATTGAAGTCTGTATTTGTCAAACCTGCGACTTTGCCAACTCCAGCAGCATCTCAAGGGTTTATTTCAGCAAGCATTGCTGTTGAATTACTTTCTATCCAAGCAATCATTTGCACTAGTTCTGTTTCAGCAGGAGACGCTTTTGACCCCTTCTGTGTCCCGGGAGTACTGTCTGCTGGTTTCAGGAAACTTTATACTGTCCCTCACGTGAAGTAGTGCTAAGGCTCATTTACATTCTCTCGTTTGTTGAACGATCCGTCATGGTTAGTCAGAGTATACGTCACAGGAACGCTGTCGAGCTATTTCACGGGTTTCTTGGGTGGCTCTTCCTGTCCACTTTTCATTCGGTAAGCCTCAGGAGACGAAACCAGCCAGCGGATCTAGAGTTGCGAGTATTGCCTTGCTATACTCCTCAGCGATAAGTGAAAATCCAAGACATTTCCTGTAGGCTGTTCGAACTACCAAAAGGATATTGAATCGCATTGATACTTTTGCATGGCGACGAAGCTGACCGGCTTCAAGCGACACATTTAGGAGACAAATACCTCGTGACGAACCGCGCTGTCTTCTCACCGCTACAACTCCAAAGGTGCATCCAGCTCGACTTTGCAAAACCCTTATTCAAATTAAACAAGCTTGTGATCTCAGACCAGAGCACTCAGACAAGAATGAGCCAATCATGTCCCGATTCTGAACTGTCACACTAACCCATCGACCAGCTGATGTCTTGGCGAATCGGAGCTCTAGAGAAATTCCGACTGAGACAGGACTGCATTTGGAACAGATTAGGATGCCCTTGTTGCTAGGTTCAACATACGAGTAAATGACGAGCTATCAAGTTTAAATAGCTTCCTTGACCTCAGTGCAAATAACCTTTTCAGTGGAAGGCCTCATATGCTGATTGTTTGGAATTCATATAATCCGTTTTTCATAATGGGAGCGTTAGCAACACAGCGTACACGGATTTTCGACAAGTGCACTTTTTCCTCAAATCACGGACCTGTCCAAAAATTCGTTCAGTGGGGCATAACAACCGATCGCCGATGATAAACAGCCAAATATATACCAGTTGGCATAGGTGAACTGATGAGTTTTACATATTCTAGCCAGTTTCTGACAAGATCGTTTCATTTTCTGCCAGTCATACATATTCCGCGAATAAGTTGATCACACTGACTCTGTATCCAACCCTACTTTTAGCCGAGGTAACGTATCCTACCAACTTTTTCTCAACTTGACCAAATACCTGGAGAAGGAAGACGCCTTTGTGCCTTGGGAGGCGGCACGTCGCATTTTCGGCTATCTCCTACGGATGTTGTCGATGGATTCAGCTTTCGGAAACCTCCAGGCCTACATTCGTACACTGGTAGATCGGGAACTGCGGACTGTTGATTGGGAGACAATGTTAGAGACAGAAAATCACATGAAGCAGTGAGTATGACCTTCATGTCTTCCGCGGTCATGCACTCCCGGCCATTGATAGCCATTTGGTATCCGCACATCCGGTTAACTATAAAAACTGACACACTTTTTTACTGCTATTCGGATTTTCCCATTTTTTGTGTAGTTTGTCGGCCTGTTTTTAGTTAGAACCCAGCGCACATCTTCTGGAGCATCCCACCCGACTCTCGAACAATCTACCGGCTCTCTAGATGATGAAATTCCATGGTGGAAAAGGCTACTTGCATTGCTACATTGTTGCTGTCTCGGTACTGACGTGCTTATAAGTAAATGAGTATATATGTGTGTGTTGACAACCACACAATCTCTGGCATGTTGTTCCTAGATAAAGCACTTTAACACTCCCCTTCATCATTTTTTAGGGTAGAACCTTGGAAGCTAAGTCAAGCGCCACGTTGCAAGTGTAACTGAAGGCGAGAACAGTAGCAAGGCGTTTAAAAACCTGGATTTCCCCGACGACCTTGCTCTTCATTATGAAGCGTTTCCTCACCACATCAAAGATGGAGTACATTAATTATTGCCGCGCAAAGGAAAAACGGAGAGCACTTGAAAAGCTGAAACCTTCGCTGCGCAGTTTAATTCGATTTAGCGAAATGATTTGTATTCATCCTTGTCATGCCAAAGGGCAAAAACTTATCCCACTTAAGTCGTTTACCTTATGAGCATCTCTGTTTGACTTATCAAACCAACAGAGTTAACACTGATGTTTTATGTCCATACGACCACAGTTTTTGTTAAATTTTCTTTAAACCCCCTAAGTAAAAAGAAAAGATTGGATGACGAGCGGTCATGGTGATGGCTCATCATAAGTATTCAGGAGTGCATACAGTTTCAAAACTGCACTCATACAGTTTGGAAAGAAACCAACAGCGTGAACGCCACTGACATCGATTAGCCGCCACTTTCTGTAGCTAAGCCAAGGTGGGGTAACGGGGATCTCATCCTGGAAGGCGAACCGCAATAACAACAGCAAAACTGTTCATAATCTATTCACTCCCTTCTACTAATTCGCACGCTGTCGAACTTACAGTTTGCGCCATCCTGAAGGAGGGACGGAAGATAACACACTTCTCAGTAGACGATATGTCAGCATGCGCAACACATGGCCGAGCCACAGCAGCCGATGGTGTTGGGTGTTTTCCGCATTTGAATTACCTGGCGCACAACCAAATACCCGAGTTCGCTGAGGCCATCCGACACCAGCAACGCTTCTGAGGCATTGATGGTAAAAAAACCTGAAGATGTTTTCTATCATCTGTCCGTAGAGGTCGTCTCGTAACTACTGTAGCCTGGTACACAGTGACATGAGACCCGGCGACATGCCTCGGTGACACCACAAATGAGGCAGGCTGGCAAACGTGCTTCAAGCCTTCCTCCAGTAATTTCATAAGACACTTCTGTCAAAGATAATACAACTATTGAGGTATGTAAAATTCTCCACAACCTCCAGTGCTTCCTCGCAGATTGCAAGGGACATGTTCAGAAGCACCTTTTTGTTCATAGTTGCACACCAATGATTTGCCAATGTTGTCAAGGTAAAGACTTCCGTTTCAGTTGCTCCATTTTCTGAAAAACGAACCGGTCTTAACGGTTTTAGCTCAGAAGGAGTTTTTCCACCAAATGGATGTGCCCGTTCATAGGATGACTTAACTAGATGCACCTCCATTTGAAACCTTAGGGAACGAAACGCACCACACCATGGACTTGACATAGCTTGGCGTGTTGCTTCAGACATTGTATAGGGCTTTCATTTATGAGAATACGGCTTTAAAATTCTAAGCCGACAAAAGTTGAACTGGCATTCTAAATTTAGCATAAACGGAACCATTACATAAGCTTTGGTAGCAGTCAAGCAAAGCGAAGGAGTCTGACACGCCCACAGCAGAAGTAGCCCAAACGGCCGAATGATGACTGCAAATCAACCTAATGTGGTCGGCACCAAAATGAAACCAAGGACTAAATCGGAACCAAGAGGCTTCTTTAGGTGACATGTATAGGACTGAATAGGACAAAGCAAGATGAACTGGAAACCGCATTTATTCTCATGACACATATAACCTCGAATCCACTTTCAATCTTGAGGTTAGCATGCTTAAAAACAGCCTTACAGTCTGCGGTATGGGTCGGTTGACAAGGATGAGTCCCAAAATCCTATCAGAACGGGCTGCAGTAGAAACGGTGGATTTCTGGAAATCGCGCAATACTGGATCGTGGCAGTTAAATGCATCACCGCACGTTTTATGCATTTGGTATGTTTTATACCTGAAGTTCATCGTGAATCATGGACCGCCTCAATGAGGAAATAGTGACGAAAAAATTTTACAATCCGGAAGAAGAATACTGTAATCCTCAATGAATTGTTATTAACCGAAGAAGGCAGATGTCATTTGTTGGAACTAGTAAACAACTCGAATTTCCCGCAGAACTTCGCTGCAATTTTGTGTCCGATTGATTCCAGAAATGATACTATCGCTTGATCAGCCTCTTGCAATGAGTTTCTCCGCACACAACGAACTTATTCGCCGTTTTCGCATGTTTGTACCTTGTTAGTTCATTCCAAGTTCACTATCGTCAGCCTCAAAAGTGATCGTGTTCTGGAATCTATAACCTAACTAATAAGACTCGCCGGTCTGGAACTGTCGATTCTGAGCATGCAGGTAAAAGGAAGTCATTTAGTTCATCTTGCGGAGATCTGTTTCAGTGTTCAGTAGCGGACGATAACGACGATGGTTTGTGGTCTACCAGTGCGCCTGGGAGGAATATCAAAAATAGCTTTTGAAGTCACTCCAGGCGATCTAATTAGAGTAGCATTCTAGATAGTGGAATATCATGCTGGCGACTGCAGCATACATGAATGCCAGGAGTTTGGTAGAAGGCGGTGACGCGCACCTTGCCTCAGGGTAACACGCCTGTATACCGTCTCCTTGTCGTAGATTTTTTTCGATATCAAGAATTCAGACCAAAATTACGGATACGTATAATTGCACAATAGAGCAACTATCCGATTTAGTTTGTCGGAGCATATGTGAAGACGAATGAAGTAGAATTTCAACATGGCGGACTATTCTGTCAGACTGACACCCCATGGTCCTGCGATCGATCCATCAGGCGCAAGGTACAACATAACCATATGTGATTCCAAGTCTTCCTGTTGTTGTACAGTCTATGTCTGCCTGTCTTCTTCGCTCTCCACAGTTTACTTCGCGGGAGCTTGGCAAAACTGGCATGTCGAGTCGGTCATCGTTTGTGCGTCACGAGGGCAAAGCTACTATATGCTGATTGGATGGCAGGTAACCACACGAACCGGTAAGTCACTGGAGTTGTTCCAACCAATACATGCTACAAATAGACAAAAAAGCACGAAATCACAATTCTTCTTATTTTCAGTGTGGATCTCGCCCTGTAAGTAAAGAATGTCTGTGCTGAAAAGCCGAGAACCGCTGTACATCTGTTTCATCCCCTTTGGGTATCAATAGCAGTTTGTATCTCACGAAGCCCAGACAGTTTCGAGCACGCCACCTTCCGGCCACTTGAGCACTTGAGCCTTTGACTACGAGAGCCTGATCAGCAATGTGATTACTTGAACAGGGCATACGGTTACTCCTGCTTTAGTCACGGACTGAGTCCTTGAGCGACACCTTCTCAGGTGGAAGTTTCCCTCATTTTGTGAAATCGTTCTTCCTCTGAACTGTATATTGATTGATGTTGGTGTGTGGAGATTTGGTAATCTTCAATACGCCAGAGTTTTGGTTTGTTTGCTTATTAGTGCACATGTTATGATAGTCATAATATACTTCAGAAGGTATGTGCACTAATAACAGTTTTTACTATGGATGACAATGGTTTACAGTGTGAGTTTCACCACGCATAAAAAAAGGCAATGCGAAGTGTGGAGCAAGTCAAAAGGGGAACTTACCGTTTGTGAGAGTCCCTCGGTGAAAGTCCGGACGGCGGGAACGTGTTTTATCCGCAGTATAGCTGCTACACGTGTTCCTTACTTGTCCGTGGACTTGTGGAGTTTGGCTGACTTCCTGGTCCCTGCGCGCGCGCGAGTTTGTGTATGTTGTCTGTGTTGTGTTGTCTGTGTTGTGCTGACTGTGTTGTGTGTTTTTGGTTGGCCGTGTTCTGTCCTTATATATGTCGAGTGGAACGTGAAAACAATAATGTGAAATCATATTGCGCCCTTAACGAGTTCACGGAACCTGTTGTTGATCAAAGGTCGTATTCACTGTCACGATGTTGTTTCGCGATGCATGTTGTGTGATGTGGAACAAAACAGAGAACGAGGGGGACAGTGGACGCGGATGCATTAATCAGATTGGCAACCACTACATGCTCATTCTTTTCATTATTGAAGGGTCTGGTAATGAACGCGTATTTATCTACTGTGTAGTATCAAACTGAGATTTCAAACATGACCCCAAATGTGCTTACCGTAATGGTTGAGTCATTTAGGCAGATCGCATTTATGTGATTCACTCATTTACTATACAAGGACGTTCCAAACCATTCATTTCCAGTTCTGTTACTGTGTTAGGATCAAGGCTATGGAGGGAGGGCTAAGCGAGACAGAACTTTCAGGGCGCATACGACAGTAGTGACGGCATATTCAAGCAACAGCTGAACACGCAATGGCGCATAACTTGGGAACAAATGCGATTCTTTTCCAAGCTGCACTAAGAGCTCGCCAAACCGCACGTGGACCAAAGTGAACGTGAAGCTCAGAGCCAGAATTTAAAAGATTTAATTGAACCACTCTCTGAATTTGATGTTAGAGCACACACTCCAGTCCGGAAGCTCGTGGCCTCAAAACAGTGTTTTCATACACCCATCAATGTATAGGTTTGGAGATTTTCAAGACTGAATGACTACGTGACTGTATGACATACAACTATCTCTCTCTGTGTGTCTAACTGGCCACCTCCCAAATATTATTTCTAATCTGAACTCCTAAGACCTGTGGCTGGACCGTTCTTGCTCTGTGGAAAAGCACGGCTTAAACGAGCGAATTCAAAAATCAATAACATAACTACGATTGATTTCCAAAATTATGCACGCTCTGGTTGCGGAAAAACTCGTGCCTTTCTCAGGAGACAGTCGGCTTGTAGGGGTTGAGGTTGTCTTCATCGACTATCCTACCTGCATGGGAGGTGTGGACCTTAGCTTATGACACTGAAAGAGGCACAGATGCCATTTATCAGGGTGTCTGAAAAGCATAGGACAAGTTGAATTACATGATCCTGGTTAACAAGCTCACCAAAAAACGGTATCCGGAATCCAATCCCGGCACGACTCCCATGCCACCTCGGTGGAGAGCCCCACAGCCAACCTTTGCTTTCCAAGGTGTTCCACAAGATTTTGCATTGCCACCTTGTCTCTTCATTCTATTCACCAAATGATGTTCTGAGGTCGATGGAAGCTCGATTTGGCTCAGTGGTTAAGAAGCGAACTTATTAACCGGAAGGTCCATGGTTCGAACCCATCCTCTTCATCTAGACTGCTCTTGTCTAGACTTGGGAAACCACCTTTGGGTGGCGTGGTGGCTAGGCGCCGAAAGTGTGTTACGGCTGATTGATTCCTATTTTATTGGCGAGGTCCATGAATTGTCCTTCCTCCCTTCTATCTGCGGGTGATATCTGACTGAACGGGTAAGACCAGCTTATTCCGGAGTTCAACGAAATGGAAAGGTTAATCAGCTGAACACCACAATTTATCTTCTCGATTCTGAACTAATATCCAGGTCTATGTGCTGATGTGACCTTGGAACACAAGTACACGAGGTGTTTTTCACACCCCGTGTTTCACTTTCACAACCAGCCTAATTTCCTATGCGAGGCACTCGGAACCTTTGACCCATCTGCAGTTACCTCTCCGTTAAAGGCCCCGCGTATATGTTGTACTGTTCCACTCTTAAAAGTACCCAAGACTTTTAGATCAACCCCAAACTGGTGCGCGGGTTATCTAACCAACCATCCAAACGACAACTCGGGGCAATCTATTGTTTGTCTACAACATTCTCCATAATTCACGTCGCGCGCATCGTGAGTTCCTCTACAAAACAGGTCAAAATTCATCCGGTGGAACTATTACTTCACCAGAACTAGAAAGGAAATTGTTGCAAATATTTCCTTGCTAGTAAGGCCAGTCGCTGCTGGAGATTGTCTGGTGACGCAGTCTTCTGTGTTTTCTCAAACAGCGTATGTGAGCTTGGTACGGTTGTCATACTTGTGATTGGTATGTACCTTGTCCAAATGCCACCAGAGCTAACTGACGTCTCCGGTCTGCTGCAAGGTCACTTAGGCTTGTTTTGGCTTGTCTTTTCGTGTTTCCATATTCAGATGTGTTGTTGTATCCACAAAGGTCAGATTTTCTGGCCTTCTATAGCAAAACCAAAAATTAAATTCCATCCCCACATTCACCTACTATTTTCACCTAGTGAAACAGTCACCAGTAGAGACAGTTGAAGGAATTACAAAACTCGTGACAACCTTTACTTCATGAAATAACGGTGTGACATGCAGCTTCAGATGTGATCAGTAGGAGCATATGTCGACTAGAGGACGTGGAGGATATTCGTTGTCCTATTATAGACTTCCTGGACTTACGTAAACCGAACAACAGGAGGGTGTTTACGAAGCTCTAGACACAACCCAGATTTATACATAAGTTTCAACAATGTATACATTTGATAAGACAGGCCTTTTGGCGCATACTTACAAACATAAAAACTAGGAATACACACTCGGACTCTGTCAGTCTGGCCGACTGCTGTTTGGTGTGACCTACTGTTGAAAGCTTTTTCCTATATGCTGAGTTGGACTTCAGTGTTGATAGTTTCTGTTGTTCGTCCGGACGCAGGTTTCGTGTTTCTTTCGCCGTTGCAGTAGCTACATGTATTTCCTGATCATCCGTGGATTGCGTGCCGTAATTCCTGCGCGGCTACCGAGTTGGGTGACGTGGATTGTGTGCATAGACTATGTCCGGTTTTCCTATATGTAGGTATGTTTGCGTTGTGTGTGTGTTCGCACACGGCTTGTTTCGACTCGTACCAGACGGTACAGACAGTCAAGGTCAAATGAGTCACGATTGTGTGGCGTGATTTGTGAGTGCAGGAAAAAAATGAGTCTCGTGATCTAGTGAGTGACTGTGTTTGAACTGTCTAGTCAAGCATGTGGGTGAAGGGATACCTACAAGATATCTCTATGGTCGTCCTACTATTCGTTTTTCTGAGATGACGTTCCCAATAATTGGTTTCTTCTTACGAAGCTTGAGTATGTATGGATCAAATTAGTCAAACCAGTGAGCATTACTTTTGTGTTCCTTCATGTGCTTTACATTCGTTTCCACTAGTTTCGTATTCTGCTTATCAAATAACACGGTACTGCGACCCTGCCAGTACTATGGACGTTGAGCCATGCGTAGTCAACCCACGTAGAAGCTGTACTCCATAGATATGTTGAAAATCACACAAAATTTAAGCCGTTTGGTAATGGAAATAACGGCCATTTTATAGTGCACTGTTACTTGCAAGAGGCCGTGGGCAGGAAATTAAGGGTCCACAACTGAGCAAGGATTAAATTTCCTGAGTAGACATAATAATTAGAATGGAACCTCTCACTACTCATGAGTAGTCAGGTTCAATGTGAATTTGTCGAGTTTCGCAGTGTATGAATGGACCACTTGTGTCAAATTAGTCCTGACAAACACAAGCTGACTGTACTACTGAGGTTTGGTTGCCTATGGATGTGAATTTCACGATCGAAATTTTCCCCAATGATGACTTGCTCTCGTAATCATTTTGGGGGAATGCCTATTTATTACCTTCCGCATAGCTGTCGCTGTTTCGTGTCTTCCGATGAGATACACGATTTCACAAAAGTTCGGAGTATGTCTTCCACCATTTTTTCTAAACACTAAAGCTTGGAGTTTGTCTTAATGGTCATTTATCCACACGATCATCAGATCCCCGGTACTTTCCCTCTTTGTAGGATACCGCCGTCGCTACGACCAACAGTCTATTGCACAGCCATCCAATGGGGTGGACAGTTGGAGTGGCAGTTCTTGCACAACCAACTAAAGACGGTGAATCGCGATGACGAACTATCCAATATTCGATATGCATTGCCCTGCACAAGAGATGCATGGTTACTAAACGAGTGAGAATCTCTTGGTTTTTGAGGTCTGTGTACCTAACTACATGATGTTTGTAGACATACTAGCCAATAATTGTCAGGTGATAATGAATGGAAGATCAAAGAATTGTATTGTTATTACTACTACTGTTATTCTCGACAATGATGTCTCTGAGTATATCAGTCAGCTTGAGCATCTCTTTAGCTCGATGCTGCAATCACCATGTGAGAATCCCAAAAGCAGATTTTTTAGACCCTCGTAGGCAATCACCGGAGTGTTACATCTGATCTAACAACTCATTGCGAGATAGCATTAATCGTTCCTTGCGTTAAGATATAATAAGATATAACAAGATATAATAAGACATGACCCCTTTAAAAAAAACCGACTCTATTTATGGTAACTGAGGTAAGACAAGTACTACTGATCCAGACGTCCGCGAGAATTTCCTATATGACCAAACATAAATGACCTAATGTTGTCCTTTTTTAGAAGTTCACTTGTGGTTTCCTCTGAACCACCGTTTTCTTTGTTCTTTGTTTTCTTGCGTACAGATACATAACCTCGCTACTCTCCCGTCAGCCGGCTGAACAGAGTGAAATCACCGAGGCCATAAGCCATGTCGCCCACAATCCAATGGGCCAAATTATCCTATGGGACCATATTCGAGAAGAGTGGCAACAAATGATTTTCGAGTAAGAGTTCATTGTGAATTCGCTTATTCCCTTACTAAGACCTCAAAACGCTACATGTAAGTAGAGTTAAGTAGATAGGCATATCTATGGTTAGCGCACCTACCATACGTTGTGTTTCCACTTTGAACTAGACTGCATGCGATAGCTGATGTTCCCGATTTGTTGTTCAAAATTGACAACCGGCAGTTAGTTTCATCAATTCACTCGTGGTAGTCAGTCTAAAGATTTGTCTGTGTGTTTACTAGAGGAGAGGAAGAAGACTTCGGAATATTTTAAGGGTACACGTAGGAGTGGCTGTTTTTTAACGTAGTTATCATTATTCGGCAGGACGATAAACCGTGGTTCAAATATACCTTCCCGTCATTTTGTTCACCAACCACGCATATCACATGAATGATAAGGGGCGCAATTAAACGACACAGCATTGGTTTTCGATTGACAGGAGACTGTAGTAAAGCTCTACTACCCTCCAGCTCGGACTGCCCGTACTTATCGATGATAATGATGACAACGATGATGATGATGACGACGATGATGCTTATGTCGATGATGATGACGACGATGGTAATGGTGATAATGATGATGATGACGATGGACCGGTTCTGTTAGTAAGCTCAATATAGGAACGAGCAATCCTATGAATGGTGCACTGTGAATGTCAAGTTTACCGTAGATATTTACGCCAAGCTAGAAAAAACAGATAGACAGTACTGCCCGTCCGTTTCGTGTTTGGTGATACCCCCCCCTCGACCTAATAGAATCAAAGCAAGTTAAGAGAAGGCAGCGGAAATATGGCCATTACTGCTCAGGGAAAACGGCAGAAACACTAGGGAACTCTACAATCTTAATCAGCCTTGTATACTAACCCGAAAGTCCCTCTGCTGCATCGAACTCAAGAGTTACCTTAGATCCTGAGTGTGTTCTTTCTGGGCATGGGACCTGCTTCTCAGTACTCTAAGCTACAGCAGTCTGAATAGGAAATTTGCTCAACCTCTGAGTTCTTTCTTTTTTGGCAGGTTGGATAAAGACGACAAAAAAGTGGTCAAAAAGTAAGTCAGAATTTTTATTTTTCATAACTGGATGCATTTAGCCAATGAAATCATTCCTTATTGGCTGCTTCATTTAGCGTGCAGTGACCTATTTAATCCACCGATGAATAAAATTCTCAGCTGGTGTTTATTAGTGGTGCCCTTTTAAAACTCTTTTTGCGGGTAATTTCGTAAAGAACTCCTTCAGCTTCTATCTCTACACGAATTAGCGAATGCTTTGAAATCCCTGTGACGGGGTGGACAAATCTATCGCATCTATGTTAGCTGCATAACAACTTAAGATGAATATTCTGTTTGAAGATTTGAGTTTGTATTAAGTGTAAACAGCTCTTTTATCAAACCTGCTTGAACGCTCTAGCAATCATGAAAGATCTGCCAGTCTTGATTTGGAGCACGATTCTTCTAATGACCGTAGACCGGCTGTTTTTGAATGCAGTTATCCTTTATTCGCTGATGGGCATCAAGGTGAACTGAGCCCCTTTTATCATGGCCAATATAAGCTCGTCGGTACTCATGATCTGATCAGACCACCGCATCTATGCAGGCGTTAGGTGAGACCTGTCTGGCTCATCTGTAGTAGTAAACACCGTACAACAACTCGCTACGGTACAACCGTGGTACCGATGTGTTGCTTCAGTGCAATATCAGGACTGATAATCCAGGTATTTCGTTTAGTTGCAACTATCGAGTAAGCGGGTAGCATTTCAGTGCTTTTACTACGGGGGCCGGACTGTCGAGTTCAAATGTCAGTGTTCCCCGGTTAAGTTGACATGTCTTCAGATTCCTTGGCTTGGGGTTACCAACTGGTGTAAATCTTAAATCTTCGGTACCTCTAGACCATTTCACAATACAACTGGTCACAATTCATTGACCCGCTGATGTTTGTCTGGCTGCCCTCCGTTAACCGTTCCTGAGGAACAAAGTCCCAGCCAATGTAGTTTACAGGATCATGACAGCACTGAGACATGACCACCAACCGCACTAGATGGTGACTTTTGATAGGCGAATTTGCGTGAGATCGAATGAACAGTAGACTCGATTAATCACCATTTTATACCCACTTCCACACAGCACGGCAGTACTGAATCTATTGCGGATCTTTTCAAAACGGATCAACATGATACACAGTATCCCTTCCCCACAAGAAGTAAGTCGTTGTGCTATAAGTTTGTATGGATTGTCTAAGTTGAATTCCCAGCTTCTGGTAGCCTATTCAATAAATTTACAATATGTGTTCACTATGTAATGAGTTTGTACAGGCCTTTGTTTCTGACGGGACCTCATTCGGCTTTGAGAAATCTTCGCTTGTGAGAACAAGGCTGACTTTGCCGAAAACCTGTTGTTTAGATCTGAAAAAAACAACCCTTAGTAAAATTGTGTGTAACGATACAATGTGACCAAATGACCTAGGGTCGAAGTCTATGAAGGAGAAATGGCATAGCATTTCACAACCTTGAGAACACTGCCGCTCCACATTATTCTAAAGCTCATCTGTAACACTATATGTAAGAAGTACTGCCCAAAACGTCTCCTTTAACAATAGTAAGAATCAAGACCCTTTGATGTTTATGAAAACATGCAATTGTGGAGCAAGATAACACTAGTCTACCTGTAACTCAACGTTTAATGGGACTCAAATTTAGCCTGTTACACTTTCGGTGGCCAGGTGGTTGGTGAGAATTATTTTGGGGGTCAATTACCTGCTTCCTAGTGTCTCGTCGATAGACCAGAAAAGCCGGTAACACGGATAACACGGGAAGAAATCCCCCACGAAAGCTGAACATGAGGACGAGCTTTAATTTCCCACAGCGTGATAATAGAGAACTGTGAGGGTTAGTGGTTCTTTTATGTGGACCAAGACGCAGCCGGGCTACCACTGGAACTCACCTAGTTTGTTTGATTCACGTGCTTATTTGAACTAGCTTTTAGCGGGTCAAATGAGGCAGAACGGATGGAAAGTCTTTAGTCAATCAAATCTATACTGGTGATCTGCTGGTATGTCATTGGTTCTTGTTTTAAACTGCCGAACTCTTCATGCGTGACACCCAATTTGTGGGTGTGCTTACTAAGATATACAACTCAAATGCCTTTTTCATCTGAAGCGTTGAAGCCCTGTCAGTATAAGCACGTATAAGGACAAGTAACGCGTTGCGCGCCAGGCAGATATGTAGATACCATCTGTTACTTTTCTACACCTTGAGGTGCTTCTGTTGTTTATTCATGCCACCTATGTCTCACGCTGCCTTTTTCATTTATCAAAGATAGACGAATCGTAACTAACCTTTATTGCGAATTTATAGATCGAAGTCTATTACCAGTTTTTAGAAGCGGTGCACGTAAGCTGGCTGTTTTCCTTAGTACGGTATCAAATCTGTTCCTTGTTGTTTGATTACTGCTCAGCCTGACTCACTTAGGTTGGTGCAAATGAATTCTGCATTGTGGCGTAAAAGTTTTCGCACTACCTATGATTACCATGCTCAGTGTGCGCTACACTTAAAATGTTCTGTTTGAAAAAACTTCACATACGACAGTGTATATACTACTTATGTGCTCTGGACCAGGTTGGGATGAATAATTGTATGTCTGTTGTTCCAATGGGTTTGCTGGCGTTTACCTACTTACCCCTATAGTAGCTTCTACGCGTAGAAGTTTTTCGAGGTCCCGCGAATCCTGAGGCACTTGTTCTTCCTCCGTGTTTGACCGAGCAAATTATGCAGTCTTCCACAATGATGACACAATAACTTGCTCTTTAAAGAAGTTCTATGCTTCGAAAAGTTTCGTCGGGGACACCATTCATGTCTTCAATGATGAAAAGATTAAGTAAGCAGCAGTTCGGTGCATAACTGCTGCACGACTCGAAAGGAACCTGGAGGAGATACTGCCAGCTTGCCTAAACCTAGACAACCGCACTCGAAAAGCCAGGATGGGACTCGAACCGGAAATCTGGCAGTTTTGCTATCCATAGCTAATCACGGATAAGTTGGTGATCACACTTAAGCCAGTGGTGAATAGTTATACCATTATAGTTATGTGGCTTTACTTTGTGCAATTACTGATGATTCAAACCGTGATTCACTGCATCCAGATGAGCACTTCTGTGGTTTGGCTCATGATTTTAGCCGCTGATATCACTACTTGCCTTAGGTCGCTGTACTGTATCGCTTACAACCTGTCGTTTCCATTCTCATGTAAGTTGATGTTATCCCAAGGGTATCCGTTTATTTTTCTGCTTGTAGATTGTTGGAATGGGCAAGACAGCTTCAACCAAAAATACAAAGTTGTTGTTCCAGAGACATTTCAGGGACATTTTCAAACGATCCGAATCTAATCTAAATTGGATACAACAGCATCGAGATGAGATCAAGGAATGGTTGTCAAAACGAGTGACAGACAACAGCATATTGCTGTGATTCTGACGAAGGGATTTCAACCTGCTTCCTCTGAAAACCCCAGATGACTCAACCCGTCTGCCAACTCTTTTCTTCAACCTGTATGCACCGGCAAAACAGAGTACGAAGTTGACCTATCCTTAATTTCACCCACAGCCCTCCTGTTTCTCTACTTTTTGCCTCATTGGACTGCAAACGGTGAAATTCCGCAAGCTTACTGCGGTGCGCGAAATGTGTTGTAACGGATATCCTGTCCAGACTTCCATTCTTTAGTTATTTTTTCACTCTTGTTGGGAATTAGATATTACTGACAATCGAATATTGTCCACCTGTGCTCTAAGCGTGCACACGTACACGTTTGCAGTGTATCGATTTTTACCGGAAGCCAATCGAATTTGCAGGTGGTTAGGGAGTTGTAGAGAGAGGCGGAGGGAGAATCCAGAATGTCAAGAGTTATTGGTCATTTGATGAAGCAGTTGCACAAGAGATGAGTAATCTATTTCCTCTCAGTCATGCGGTCGGAGCTACACCAACCTCGATGCGTCCCTCGTACAAGGACATTCTTCAGTTCTTCTAATCAATGATACATATTCTACATAATTATATGCTAACCTCATATGAATGCTCCACGCACATCCATTTAGACGATTGATTCCTCTTTGCACGTTGTGTTTAATATCTCCAAGTATTGAGCATGATTTGCCCTACAGCCATTGTACCTCAATCGTTCCTTACACTTCAATGTTGTAATAAAACTCACTATTGTAGTGGATCATGAATTTCCGCATCTCTCTCTATATATATATGTATGTATTTTGGATACTACTTTATTGCTTTGACTAGCGCTCATGTTGGTGGATCCTAATTATTGCAAGAAGTAGCGTAGTTGAAAATTCTTCGACAGCCCACTACCGGTTTCACCCTTTTTGGGGCTCATCAGTTAGGCGCAGTCCCCGAGTTTCCGTCAACCTTATGTTCTACTTGCAACCAAATTGCACGAAATTGGCGAAATACACTCATCTGCAGATGATGATGGGGACTGCGCCTACCTGATGAGCCCCAAGAACGGCGAAACCGGTCGTGGGCTGTCGAAGAACTTTCAGCAACCTTATGAGTAGTGCATTACGAATATACGTGTATCGCGATATCTCGAATATCGTAGCAACTGGAAAATGAGGTGGCCTGGTGCAGCACATTCAGTTGCCTGGAAGCATCACAAACGAGAGATTCAGCTGGGTTCCAGGTGAGCCTCTCGCAAAACCAAATTTATTTGCAGATGAGTCTATTTCGCCAAAGTAGCGTAGTTCGTTGTAGCTTCAGGATCCAGTGCCCCGTGGAAACAAACTCAATCTTATAGTGCATCAAACCTTGGCGTCTTGTTTCACATATTTGTTGGCTATTAGGACAAGGCTTGTTTGAATACATCATTGGAGAACTTGAACCCAGGTCGTCAGAACGACGGTTTAGTACCTTCGGCAATCTGAACCAGCGCGTTACTCAAATCGAATAGTGCGTTTAGGGTGGGATTTAGTGTATAGATATGTAGTTGTCGGTCGTCCCCATAGCAACGGTCGCAGCAATGTGGGATTGGTGCATTCTGTTACGCAGAATATGCAACGATCACGTGTTCGAACCATCACCAGTCAAAATATTAATTATACAATAAACTTGAGCGCTGCTGATATGCATCCATTTGTCTTGTCATGACCCGGAGTTGTACTTAGCTTAAATCAGTCCGAAAATGCGGACTTAAAAATCACTGTACAATCTCAGGCGATCCTTAGTTAATCCGGCAAGGTAAAGTACAAAAAAGGCCTAATGTGGATTTTCAGAGGGCAACAGAATGATTACATAATTTCCCACTCGGTAAAATGAAAAATTCACAACCAATGTAAAGACTTGAATGTGTTCTGCAGTGAAGTGGGTTTAACTAGAAGGCAACTCGTGAAAAGTGAGTTCAGAGTTAAAGCAGGTCGAATTTCTGATGAGCGCTAGTATATACGTGATAACAACATGACTCTGGTGAGTGATAAGTGAGTTGTGATAAGCTTCGAAATTCAAACAAGACATTACTTCGGGTTACATTTCCCCTGGGAACGTTTTCTATCAATCTAACAGTGGAATGGCAAGCTCTGTCAAACAACGTCGGGTATACGGTGGGAATCAAACATCCACTGAGGTGGATGGTATTTGCTAGGTGCCCCCAACGAATTACGGATTGATAATTCTGTCGGTTTCAGTGCATTCTATGCAGCCGGAAAAATATGATTTTATGAACGTCTCAAAAATAGTCACCCTTAATCGGATTTCAAAGTGTTCAAGGTGCACTAGATTAGCAGATTTAAAGGCGTTCTCTAAGTACACTCCATGCAGGCGCGAGTGACATGGGGGAAATTACAGCAGGCACTGATAGGCCCTTCTTATCAACGGAAATATTGGTAGCTTAGGTTGTATAGATGGTCGTTGCTCTGTTCCCTGAGCTGGGTAGTATGACTACTCGTCACTAACCGAGATGACAGCTTGGGAGCATATTGAGTTGGCGGCCTGTCGGGGTGCGTGGATGTGTAGGCGACTACATCATGGTCGACTTGTTAATACCATGCAAAAACATCTCGATTAGCGAGCTCGTATACGGAGATTGCAGTGACTGGCCTGTGGGCCAGTTTCCTCTACAAACGTAGGCCTAACGGCCGCGCGACTGCACGCTTAGTGGAGAGAATATGGTTTTAAGTGTCACCTTCAATCCACTCCAACTCCAACGTTACACAAGGCTTAGGAGTGGCATCTCCTCAAATCTAGTTAGCTAGTGATGTGGTCTTACGTTCACACACACTCGGACTACATTACGTCACGATTCTAGACCTCCCCTGCGGCTTTAATCAGCATGTCTTACCACTGTGTAGTTCAGTGGCCCCTCCACTGTTCGACTACCACTTCATTTGTGCAAAATGCTTTGAAGAGTTTGTGTACACAAGATCGTAGTTTGCCAGCTTTTACCGACTGAAAATCGATGTTCTATTCTATTTTTGGGAAGAAATTATTCAGAGTTGAATCATCATGAATAGTTTACATCTCCATCTAGTCTTAGGGATTCAGTCAGCCATCAGCATCGAAAATCCCGCATACTATTTACACACATACAAGCAAAATTATACAAAAAAACTTTAAATGTTCACGTTCGTGGCATCAACAGTTGCGCGGGTCTGTCACCGACCAGCATAACGCAGTGTCAAGATCCAGGACACCAGACGACGGCGAGTGGAGTGCGTTTTCCGCTTCCGCAACCAGTCTCACGATTCTGATTGGCGGTTTGATAGAACGGAGGTCAAGACCGGACGGGCCAACAGGCCTAGCAGAAAATAGGGTGGATAATTAGGTGCGGTAACATACACACATGCTAGCATGCTAGTGACGGAAGGGGCGGTCTTTGTAGCGGGGTAAATGGTAGGCAGGCCATGACGGAGCTAACCAGGTAGAGACCAATAAGAGCGTAGACGTGATAGGCAAATGGATGGGGTAAGTATCACGCTCTCAAGTTGGGTTCAATGACCACACTCTTTATCGCAAAATTTTTCTATCGAGAAGCTTATCCAACTCTGTTTGCTCCGGGGCGAGATGGCTTAGTGGTTGGAGCGCAGATTTACTGACCGGAAGGTTCGTAGTTTGAATTTGACCTCTGCCTCTCGACTTCCCCTGTATAGGCTTAGGCAACCTGGCAGTACCCCAACCCTTATGCTTCCTTCGGGTGGCATGTCAGCTAGGCACCGAAAGAGTGTTACAGCTGAACGATCTGTGTGCTCCGTATGCTCCTTGTAATAAGCCTCGAGTAAGATGTTGATAGAATGCTGATCAGCGAACTCATATTAGCAATACGTAAAAGCACGAAAGTGCAAAGTTTCGTGAGGGGATTAAGCCGTATGGAAGTTTGTTATCTAGTGCTCCCTCTGCTTTAAAAGGAGAAGATTTCCTAAGGCACGGCTGTTTTCACAGGTGCCAAATACCGCACCACATGAAGTTTCTTAGGAGGCACCCTTGCTGGCGGGTCCAGAAACACTTTCCGTTCCTGCCGCAAGATCCTCCCTAAGTGTGACCGTTCCTTCGTCAGAGTGATCAAGCACTCGCTCTTCTTTGTGTGACTTCTTCCGGCCTTTCTCTACTTATAAGATATAAACTGCAGGACTAAATAACCCACATTTTTCCTCAGTAGAAGTTCATTGGATCCCTTTGGTTCTACACATGCTGATTCTATGACAAGTGAATAGCAATGGTCTGAAAAGATATTCTGTGCCGATTAGCACATTTCAAACACCCTTCTCGATCACAGTTCTCATCACGGTTGTAACGGCCGTATAAATCGATACCAAAAATCTCGAAATGAAGCCTGCTGAGGATCAACAACGTGTTGCTTTGAGCACGGTAAACGCAAAGCTGAACTAGAGGCCAAGAAACGCCAAGATTTCTCCGAAATACTGTGTAAGATGCGATGGTAACTAATATTTTGATGAGTGCTGTGAAACATTCACAATGGTGTTTGGACGGAAACAGAATTATGTGGATGTTCTTCAACAAATTGGGAATGATCGGAATGCAATTGCAAACAACTTGTAACTAGTTCCCGTGTAACTGCTTGTCTGTCGAACAGGGCAGTGCAATCTACAAAGTAGCTTAAGATACATGGAGAAATGGACACCTGAATATCTAGTCTAGCCGAACCGTCTGTTTTTCTGAGTGATTTGGCTATGAATGGTTTCATGAGATCCATATTCATAAGTAATTTTTCCTACACTATTATGAGGAACACACCCCCAGGATAGGCTTATGAAGAAGTCGTGCTCAGCAGGGGCCAGCTGATGTACTTTTTTGGGGTAGCAAATGAACTGGGTGCAACGATTGGTCGACTGGATTTCGAATGCTAAGATACATGAACCGCCTAGGTGTGAGGAAGAAAATCAGTGATACAGGTATGATCAAACGTCAGTGATAAACAGATAAGGGGGTTAATAATCGCCATGATAATCTGTTAGAAATTATTAAAATGCAACAAGCACGTATAGAGCCTACGAAAGATTTTCGTTTGATAAGACAATACCCTCAGGAAACTGTAGGAGATTTACCCAACCGCATGCCTAGCGTGGAAGAAATGATATGGCGCGATTTACAGACCATCAAACTCCGATCATAGTGAAGTATTCAGTGATTAGACAATCGCTCGGGAAGCCTAGATGTTTCCTGGTTCTGTACCGTTTTTATTCCATTCTTTTGAGCCCAGAAGGTGTGGTTGTTTCACTCTGCCAGTCAAGCGACATCATGGACCTAAGATTGCCGCAAGATGCATCCGTAATATCGACTGTCAATAGACTGAAATGATTGTTCTTGCGTCAGTTACGAAGTGGAATGAAAATATCGTTGATAAGTTAGCTGAAACACTCCTGATCCTCAGGCTAAACCCGTGACCAAGAAAGTTAGAGCAAAAATATCAAATAACCATACGCTCCAGAGTTTGGAACACATAGTGGACAATAAGAAATTCTGTAGGCCGGAAAATGAAACGCGTTGGGACCGACTTTGCCGACTTCAGTTTTGCCGTAAAAGTTCTAATGCTGTGCTTCCGGATAATGATGCACCACCATAAAGATTGGATATGTCACTAATGAATAAACGTTGTTCCCTAAAAACCCCATCAACAACAAATGTCCCCTCGAACAATCCCTGATGAGTTGTCCCAGTGGGTGGGTCTACCGCGCAACTTCCCTCGATTGGTAGGGAAAAGCTTACACCGAGATTGTTCAGTTCAGCCCGCAAACAAACTACCCTCATCCATCTAGAGTTACCAACATTCGCCTCAACACGAAAACGAATGACCCTAGACATTTTCTTATGACTATCCGACAAAGTTTCACACGTCGTACACTCAGATATGTTCGCTCGCAAATCAAAGAATTCATTACAAAGTACAAGGACGTCCAATCAAGAAAATTCGATTGTTTTTATTGGGAATGCTTACTAATCTCCGAAGTGACGTTTTGAGCCAAATTCCTAGATCACACGGCGTAGTCTATTCTTCATGTGAAACCTTCCCCTCTGTAGAAAGTTCTGGACGCTTTGGTTCTCATTTATTAGTTTCAATTTGTCCACTCGGTATGTTTGCCGGTGTTTACCTGCGCCTCTATATCCTGTGTTGGGCTACTTTGTTCGAAAATGCAATAGCAACGAGGAATAGGGAAATTCCCCTGTCTCAAGGGATTTCTTCCCTGGTTTTGAAGACCAGAAGCTTGACAGATGAATATAACGGCATATATGTGCAGGCATAGCAGAATTTAAAAAAGAACAGATATTGTCGGTAGCAGGAACTCCCAAATGCGCATACTTGAAAACCATAAGTTTTCTGCATTATTCGGGTTCGAGGTGGGAGATCATCCGAATGAAGTTACTCTCTGTCAACATGGTCCCTGAGAGCCGCGCGTGAGTAGAGGCAGCGTGGGGATATCCGTGATATCTTGTCACGGAGCTTAGATACTGTAATGTAAATATTTTTGGATTGCATACTCTTCTCGACAGACCCTATCACTAGATGTGCGCCAGCCTTCATGATAGACCTCTTTCCTTGTAACACTCGAGGTTAAGTCCATCAACCTGCCATGTGCGATCACAATTCTTCACTCTGTCAGAATGCTGCTACCATAAATACGACGTAAATACGACGTTTTCACCATAGTTTCTCTACTTACAATAAGTCCATTTACGTTTAGATCATCACATAATTAGGCCCCTTCAAGCCAGTTTAGTAAGTTATCGATTTCTAAGATTTTGAATGGATGACCAGCCGACTGATAATGACTTGATCCCATCACAATAGTAGGTAGTGGGCTGTTCAAAGTACCCCAAGCACCTAAGTAATGGAAGTGCAGTATTGATGTAGTTTCATCCCGATTCTGTGCAGTTTTGCCTATCTTCCTTGTTTGTGGGTTGTCAATACGAATTGCTGTCGTTGTCCGTTGTTGCATCGTACCAGACCGGAACTTGGTTATGCTATGCTTGTTGGTTTGTTCTTCACCAATCAAGATGACATCATCAGTGCCATAGTTGTTCGTCTTTCTATCACTCTGTTACTTGTATGAACTAACAGAGCAGATTAAGAGGTCAGTATTCTTGATTCTCGTACACACCCTCCTTTTTTGTCGCAGGTAATCATATTAGTTTGAAGATTTGATTTATTTCACTGAATCCACTTAATCACAGAGAGCAGAGCAGTGACACGATTGGGAACATCTAGTCGCAAAGCAAGTGACACGCTCATCATATTCTGCTCTGCTCCAACTTGTAGACTGTATGAAGTAGTTCTCATGTGAAGAAAGGAGTACCTGGACCATAACAGCTCCCAGCCCTGATGGCGGGTAATGTTTGTTCTTTATCGCGTTAGGAGCGATAAATTTGCCGTTCATGCTTTGTGTTCAGTTTTTTTGATGCGGACTTCCGCCTCAGTATGCAGTGCATCCAGCGTTGACTTTCTTGCTTATTTTTGAGTATTTTGCTGAGTATTTTCGTTGGTCGGCTTCGCTTCTTCCCTATAAATGACTTTTGTAATAGTTGTACCAATAAAGTGGAGCTTTCAAGGACATGATGTGCAGACTTTTCCTCTTTAGTCAGTTTCTATCTTGTCCAATTTTTGAACATCAGTGACCACTTTGACTTTTCCGTTTGTGCTCTCCAATTTCGCATGCATGTGGGCGTGTCAGCTCCCCTCTGGCACGCACAAAGATGTACAATAATGTTGGGGACTCCCAGAGGAATATGATGTTGGGCGTCTGCCAAAGTTCTTCAACAGACACAAGAATTTAAGGCCTATTTCTTCCCATAAAAAGCATTCGGGGCTGCAGCTGTTTTATTCTTGTGAACGGATCCATTTTTGACACATTTTTGACCATCCTCTCAGTGATGAACGTTCATCACAGCAGCTCGACAAAGATCTTTTATTGAAGTTCCTTTCATTCATATACGTAACGGGTATTCCACTTTGTCACTTTTGCACTGCGCTTTGTAGTAAGTCAGTCACTGTCGGAAGCATTGGGTAATCCACGATGTCATTTGGAGCTGAATACTGTTGTACTACTGGGTTGTACAATACAGTGTGCAGGCCTTCAACGTTTAGCTAGATTTTGCCGTGTAATTTAAAATGAAACATTAGTTGCTATTGGCGGTAGGCCGTCATTTTGTTGAGCTTCACCCCTACATCCATGTGTGACCATCAATTTTTCAAGAAGTCCATTCGATTCGCTCTGGAAAACAAGATGGGCAGGCTGAAAGGTGGGGGGGGGCGGACAGGAGAGCAGCTGCAGAGCAAGTGTTGGTAACTTGACATGGCCCAACAAATAAAACAAATTGTTTGTCCCTAGCTGAGTGGTACGATGAGTCCATTCAAAACCTGTAGTAGCCGCAGCACATCGTACCTTTAATTAGGTCATCCACTAAGCCTGCTGCTCTCAAATATGTACTGTTCACTCGACTTGTTAGTCTGATAGGAGGCCGTTAGCGGAGGAATTCATGTTAAAAACAGACAGGGTATTCCTAATGAACTCGGCTCCAATACAGCCCAATAATTTGAGCACAGTGAGTATCCCGTCGGTTAGCTTAGTATTTGAGGGAGAATGCAACAGGAACACGCATATCTAGCTCTGCCAACCTCAGAACATGCTTCGGGTTCAGATATAAACGTAACTATTTAGAATAGCGCAAAGTCTATTGACTGTATCAATGTTGATACTAATTGACACTTGTTGCCTTGTGTACGTGATTATGATCACTCCGGTCGAATTGGTGGAAAGGTTGAGCAATAAAAGTTCAGATGCATCCAACGTTCGCTGGTATAGTAGTGGTAACACGCATGTCGGATTTGAGGAGTTCAAACCCCTGCACGGCCATTGGATATGACTACTGATATGCCCTAACAAGAGCGAAACTCATGTCCAGTGCTCCTCCACTTTGATATGGACTCACCAGAATAAATGCGCCAGGTCAGCAGGATGATTGTGCAAACCAGAGTCATGTGAATGTGCATTCTACCAAATCCCACAAACACCAACGCCTGAATTAAAAATTTCGCCTAAAGTCTACTTCGGTATGTGTGTACCTTCTTCAATTCGTATGGCTGGATGATCCAGCGCGTCCATCAAAAGCCTTGTCCCTGATCAACGTTCTTGTGTCTTTCTGACGTCAGAATTGATGAGGAGACAAGTTAAAAGCGTGTTAAAAACATGAAGTGGATTTGCTTGTCTCGTAGGGGGACTTCACTATCAGGATAAGATTCCAACGATTCCAAATGCAGCAAGAACACTGAAGATCAATGAGGCTTTCGGAATCTCATCTTCCGGTCAATACATATCTAATGGTTAAAAAAGGGGGCAAATAATGGAACAAACAGTTGAAATCGACTACCAAATTAGAAAACACGGAAACAAGAATGACAGGCTATCAATGAAACCAAATTCGCATCTAACTGGATGCTGTGAGTTGGTCTAGAGATCCGTTGAACGACTAGCTATCGATTCGATGAGCTTGCCAGCGTCTACAAATAAACAGCCTGGTATGCGTATGAGATTCCGGTCTCATTGTTTTCAAAATATTGCTTGAAGTTGAGGCACAATGTCATCAACATACTACATGGTGGCATTATGTCATAAAAAAGATTTACTTGCCTGTCGTCAATCAAGGGGCTTGAGAAGAAGAGGTAAGCCTTGCACTGTATAAACGTAACACCCTGCTTTTGAGCTTGCTCATATATGTTTGATAGCCCACGACCGGACTCAAGAACGGAGAAGTACTGAAAATCACTGTGAAGGGGAAGAGGAGTTGAGTGAGAGCTCACTTAACCTATGAAATTTTGGCGTACTTGCCTACAATAGTCACCGCTGTGCGGCCAAGAGCTTGTCTGAAGCCATAAGCTTCCCGATATGTCTAATTCCCGGCAGCTGAGGTGAGTTTGCTGGCTGTTGATCAGGTGATAGCTGGGTGGGTCACGCCCAAATGCACCCTGAAAATATCGCCTCATATGGTGATGAAGCGTTTGCGAGCCAGTTGCCAAGCTCGGAGAACGGATCAACTGCTGACTGACCAACGGCAATAAGCATAAAAGGCTCAACTTTCCGTCCTCTGAAGTTGTCTCCATGTAGCATACACTAGGATTTCGTTCACAACCTTAAGAAACGGTATAGATAGCTAGATAACCTTCCAGTTCCACGTTGATTTAGTTGCATGTTCTATTTGGAAAACTGTCCATATGGCAAGAAACTGAGGTCATAATGGTCTTAAAGTCAATGTGCGCGGTTTCCGAAATTGTGGAGACGAATCTAGGCCGGACAGCTAATTGAGGGAGACCACATTTACGACAACTTCTGTCGTTTGGGACATGAGATTTCGAAGACCAATTTGAAGTCTACTGATTAGTTGGGATGGCTACCAATCAGTAACACGAGTCTGATGATAGGTTGGTATGTACTCGGATCATGTCAGGAACGGAATTAAACGCGAACCGACAGATGAATCCTTTGAAACTACTGACATGCAACGGTTATTTGTGATCCAAGAAACTGCACGATGAGCGCAGTAGGAGAACAATAAGCTTGGAGTGGGACCAGAATATCTAAGCAAACACAGGAGAGGCTGACGTGCACATGCGATAGAGTTTAAATACCGGCACTAGCCGACTGGCGTTAGGCAACAACAACAACGACAAAGTTTTCATCAGGATAGGAAAAATGGGCCAATTTCTAGGTTCCCAAACTGGGGGGGGGGCTGTCTGTCAAGGACAAGAGGAGAATGGGGCATGACTGCTTTGTAGCTTCGGAACAAATCAGAATCGATAGCATATAGTAGAGTAGGAGCCGATTTCACCATAATCATTGAAATCTAATGTAGATCTAATGAGATCTATACGGGCCGTCACCTGGAATGCCTGGATTGTGGTAGAGTGGATATGGAGGATGACACAATATGGGGTGGAATACTTGGAGCCATCACCATCCAACAAAGTGAGGCAAACCTTTTTATGTAGCAAACATTCATCATGTTGGATACACAGCGGCATATGCAACAAACAGAAGTGCGTTTATACGTGTTTATAGGACCATGAACACTTGATTGTACTTGGTTGAAAGCGACTTCATTTCATCGCCTAAACTTGCTAATCTCTCACGCTTCAGGACAGTGTCAAACACCAGGTGAGAAGGTGGCTACATTCTGTTGAATGGGATAAATGTTCTAAGATGGTATTACCGGAGGACTCAAATGGGTCTCAGCTGAATCCCTTGTCTATGAAGTTCTCTGACCGAACACGCCCAAAAAAGGTCACCTTATGTCTAAGTTACAGCACCAGGCAAGAGACCGAAGTAAGTTTTTGATATAAACACCTCGACAGCTCACCACCGATGTTCTGTTAGGAAATGGGACTGATGGAAAATCGTGGAAGACGCCTACCTGGTGAGCCTGAGGAACGCCACAGCTGGCAGTAGAAAAACTACCCAAAAAACTAATTGAAACATTTCTCTTCTGAGAAAGACTGGTGTAAACCTTTGTACCCGTCTCCAGAGATTTTCGAGGAAATTTTTGTTAGTTGGAAGGTTTACGACGACGCAGTGCACACATGTCGAAGCGTTTAGTTCTGTTGTTTGACTAAATAAACACGGTGGCGTGCATGACAACTTTCGTCCGCTGGCACAGGCAATATCTTTCCCAGAATTTCCCTCTGGTGGGTGACACTGAGGTATTCGTATTGAATGGTAACCAGTAGATCTAAATGTATGACCTGTTTGTACGGGGTAAAATGCTTCACGTTCTCATGCAAACGCTGATCAAAACACTCTCAAAATTTCAAGGGGGGTCATCTAACTCGTGGCCGAATAAACCCTCCTGACTATGGTGGCTGAGTTATTTGTAGGTCTATACTCAATGTGGTGGTGAGAATACGCTGCTCCAATAGTCACTTATGAAAACGTGAATGAGTGGCAATCTTTCGCCTGTAATTAGATATTCAAGTAAGATTCTGATTTGTCTGATGGGAAATTCCAGTTCAGGAAGCCTCCTATTATATTCTGACATAAGTCGAGTGTTTTTCGTTTCGGTTGATCATCGCATTTTGTCAAGATCAAAATGCATTATAAATGAACACTAAAGTAAATGCCCAAAGAAGTGAGTGCATTCGTTTCGAAAACGTCCAACTGCTTGTGTCACCCCATTTTGTTCGTGTCCTCCCAACACAAACTGTACCATCTTTCCTAAAGCATGGTGTTTTACTAAATGTAAGGTCTGCCTTCCCCCACTTGCTACTTTAGAGGTCTCATTGAAGGGGGCTTCAGTTCCGATTCGCCTTCCAGAATGTCATCCGCATGTGCTTGGTTGGAGGCTGTCGAAGATATGGCCGCTAATCGATGTCAGTGGCGTTCATTTTGTCAGTTTCTATCCAGATGACCCGAATGAGTGAATGGAGATGTAGGCACCTTGGAATGATTGTAGCAAGCTAGCACTAAGTCCCCCCCATCCACCTTCATTCTTTTTTACGTTCGCAACCAGGTTTTTAAATAAATGATTTTTGTATGACAGCGGCGCATCAGTTTTGAACACTGATTTTGTGCTGGTGATGATGACGAGTCCCGACTTTGTGATCCAAATGAGATATCAAATTTCTAGTTAGTAAAACCAAAACGGAAGATTTTTTAGTGTGGCTCAGAACTACTGTCATCTCGTTACATCTGCGGTTGTCGAATAATTTAAGATCAAGCGTTTTTTTGCGTTGAACAAGCCTGTGTTTTCTGTATAGCGCTAGATCATCTTGGCAGAAAATGATACATTTTGAAAAATGGATCTGCAGAGTTTTGCGTATATAGTTGCCAGTGTGCGGATGTGATTTTAAATGAGTTCCATCGACCGATCGATTCACGGTTTAGGAAACACAGTCAATTTCTAGCTCGCGATCAGAGAAAAAAAGAGTGACCCATGCGTGTGTTTAATTTACACCGGACCTTCCTAACGGCGCTCCAGAGTTTGAGGGAGGCTGGCATATAAAATCGCTGGTGTGCTCGTATGCCACGGATGAAATGATACTTCATTGGACGTTATTCGTTCTCCTAGGAGTTGCAGCTGGTGAGTCAACTGGTTAGATATGCGAGCGTTTTCCCCCAACAACGGACCTTTACTGACACCACAAGAGTAGCTAAGGGTGGTGAACTATCCGGAGGGTACTCAGAGAACGTAAGCGTGCTGTTGAGTATTTGATGTGAAAAAACGTTATTTCTAGTCCAGCGGGAAGGTTCGGTGTCCAGTGAACACCTTTATAAGGCGAAAATGGGCAAAAACTGGTAACAACATAAAATAGACTATTTAAAGTGCTTAGGTATTCATTTGAATGTCTCCAATTTGATTATCGTAGCTACTGGTTACCTAAACTTGGTCCGTTTGTTGCTGGCTTTTTGTCACTAAAACAGGTGACAAAATCGATTTGAGGCAGAGTGCTTGTCCAACAGTTGTGTCTGCGTACCCAGTGTATGACAAGATGCGATGTTCTTGACCGGGGGAGGGGCTTGACTAAAAGTTGAAGGCAAATTCTGATAAGAATATGGATGTGTACAATTAACGTGTAACAAAGTTCACTAGAATAAAAAAATGGCGAATGTTCATGTGGCAATCTACCCCAAGGATACGTAGGTGGTGATTTTCAATAGAAGCCAGTCTATGTTGAAAAGCCGACAGGCATTGTGCAGCTGTTTCGTCTTTATTGAGAATCATCATCAGTGCGTATCACACGGAACTCAGACAGTTTGGGGCCTGCGACCAGTGAATGAACACTCCACCGTTTGGCAAAGAGCGGCTAATCAGGAGTGTGATTGGCTCACACCTAGATAGGATAGAGCGCCACTCAATCTCCAATCATGGGTTCCACATAACCTGTTGATTGTCACCTCGAGTGTCTGACGCAGGTTTCACCCGTCTTGTGAAATTATTTTTCCTCTGTGACACCTATAGGCTGCTGCTGTTATTGGGATTAGTTAAATGTACAGGTGTCTCTTTTCATAAAGGTGACTACTCACAGGGTTGCTGAAAACTCTTCGACAGCCCACGACCGGTTTTGCCCTTCTTGGGGCTCATCAGTTAGGTGCAGTCCCCGAGTTTCCGCCAACCTTGTAATCTACTTGAACCCGAATTGAACTGATTTGGAGAAATACAGTCATTTGCAAATCAATTTGGTTTTCACGGGAGACTCATGTGCGGACGTTGGAAGCAAATGAATAAATCACCATTGGTGGATCGTGGACCGGCAATCTACCCTTAATGTTGTTGTTGAGCTGTGAATCACGGCCTTTAATTGGACTGCAGTGAACGTCCGCTTCAAAGTGGAGGGGTCATACAACGGATCAGCGTTTCACAAGACATACCGCTTCTAAAGGAAAGACGGGTGTAACCGGGCTTTTTCGAGACTGATGAGTTTTTTCGGAGTTTCACATTTGAACTTAGGTCTGAGTTTTATCTTTATAAAATGCTAAAAATATCCGTTCTCCGTTAGGATTTCACAGATAAGCTGGAGTTCTGCATCCATACTGTCGCCGGTGCTGACTCGAAAAGCCCCCTAGGCCAGCTATTGTCTAGGTTTCCCTTTTATTTCACGCCTATAGAGCTGGGGAAGTTAGCACACCGGTCAGAACACGCACGCATCTCGTAAATACTTTGAAGATTTGCCTGGCCTTTACTACAAGTGGAATGAATCCATGATGAAAGTCAAGAAGCGCTGTAGATTAGTCTCCTCTTTTCGACACACAGTCATTTGAATATCAATTTGATTTGCACAGGAGACTCAACTGAGTCTCTCGTTTATGTTATTCTTCAACTAAATGTGCTGCGCAAAGTCCGCCTCCTACTTCATTTGGTAAAATATTCGAGATATCGCGGTATATTTTCATAACGAAAACTACTCACGATGTTGCTGGAAATTCTTTGACAGCCCATGACAGGTTTCGCCCTTCTTGGGGCTCATCAGGTAGGCGCAGTTCCCGAGTTTTCGTCAACCTTGTGCTCCACTTGAACCCACATTGCGCGAAACTCAACAAATAAACTCATGTGCATACAGAAGACTCAACCGAATCTCTCGTTTATGATATTCTTCAACTGAATGTGCTGCACACAGGCCGCCTCCTGTTTCAGTTGGCACGATATTCGGGATATCGCAGTATATTTTCATAAGGGAGATTACAGGTCCTTCCTCGTGAGTGAGGTAACAACTGCCGGAGTAAATGGCCTGTTTCAAGACTTTCGAACCTCCATCCCTCCATAGTTCAGCGTTTTGGGATTCTTACCAGTCAGCCAGTCACTGACGGATAGTACAACAGTGTCGCTGATTAGTTGGTATCTATCCTTCCTGCTCGGCAAGAAAAATGTCTCGTTCTCTTGGACAAGAAGCAAGGGGTAACAGAACAATGGTATGGATATCAGATTTAGTTCCTCCCACACACCCTACATTTCAGCGACCGTTTCAGTAGGTTCTGCAGCTTAACCCACCTTTTGATATGCAGTATATCAGTCGAACGGGAAGGGGGTGTATGGCCACTTTGAAAACATCTGATCAAAATCAGTAAGTTGGCCTCCAGCTTTCGGATACCGTGGTTTAATCCTGTGCGAGAAAAATGATGGCGTTTTGGAACGGAACGGAATCTCAGGGGGTATAAACATGGGTTTCTTAAAGCCCACCCGAAGGAAAACTACTGTACTACAGCCCTTACCTAAATACTCCATTGGTTGACGCGAGAAAGGTCAGATGCAAAATTCAAATATAACGCAGGGGATCTGCTGACCTGACCAGTCGGTACAGTGCTTGTCAGATTAATGTTCGTCCACGGGCCACATTTATCTGCTTGTTTGTATGTTTACTAAATAGATAGATAGATAGGTGGATAGATATATATATATATATATATATATATATATATATACATAATAGGAAGATTGACAGACAGACGAATAGATGGTTAGATGGAAGGACACAAGCGTTAACCGACGAATTTCTCCTGAATTTGAGTACGGCGTCTTCATGACTATCTCATAAAAATGCTACTTATGAAGCACGATCGGCAGCACAGCCGGAGCACAACATCATATGTTCTCTGTTCGACTAAATGACAACAAATCCCACATGGTGACTACGTGGTCAAAGTGTGACCCCTATTCTCGTCAGGGCGCAAGGCTGCGAATGACCCTCGGACAGAATCAGGCTTGCAAAGCTGTCTATTGTGCGTCTATTCTAATGCCCAGTGTCATTGTGTCTTTACGCCATGTTTCTCAAGGTCACTGGTCATATCAATTCCCTCCGTAAAACTTGATGGCAAATGCGTGTATGACGCAAGTTTTCTTGGCAATTTGCGATTTCTCAATAGTCTGCTACCTGGGAAAAATCAGATCCCAAATCTGGTTACGGTAGTTTTTCAAAAGTTTCTGGGAATGCATGTAGATTCTGTAGGGATTTCATCGTACATGGAACTGTCAGTTTGTAAAGATTTCTCCACTGCAAACCGCAAAAATGAAAAAAAAGTCACACGTCGTCAATCTACCACACAGCTAGTTTCTGTCCTAAAATTGCGATCAAAACGACCTTTTATTCGGAGCCTTTACATTCCCATAATCAAAAATAACTGTGTAGTGAAGTCATGTACAAAGTTTACACAAAGTGTAAACGGCGTGTATTATCAGCCCACTTGGTCATCCACGACAAACTCATATTCAAAGTCCGTCGAATCAATGATTACCAAACACACCATGCACTTCAGCTGATCAAGCATGGAGTGTTTCTTACACAGCTCCAACTTTGAGTTCTACCTGTCCTCTAAGTGTAAATGTCACGTGGCGGTAAGCATTCCATATTGGCTCCGTAACCAGTCGTCATCCGCAAGGCAGGGATAAGGACCAAGTAGTAAATTGTCCCGCAGTTTTAATCTAAAATAGCCGTTGAACCTCCACTATATTTTCGGTCTTCCGTCGTTCCACACACCAAAAGTTAGGCTTGGTATCTTTCGCTAAGTACTCACCCTCAGCAGACGGTTACGACTTACCTTATTGACTAGATTAGAGACTAACCCCAATGAATACTATACCATCATAGGTAGTTGATACCACATGGGCAAAGTAACCACGGAAAAAGGGAACTTATTTTTGTAAGAAAGCTTCCGGGTTATTAATGTTGCAAATCAGTGTGCTACCTGAAAGAAGCACAACTTCTCCAATCTACCTCTGTTCCCTGTGCTCAAGGTTCATCGATCCGCGTGGATAAACGGATCATCAATGGATATGATGCCAAGGGAGGAGACCACCCATGGGCTGTTTCAATCAAAGGTATACATCCAAGGACTCTGAGTATCACCTACTGCGGTGCAACCATTATTGCGGATCAATGGCTTCTGACCGCTGCACATTGTTTTTGGACAGACGCCCGGCGAAGGTCGTAAGTTACTAAAACACTTGTGGATAATCTGGGTCTGAGGATGGAGGTATTCGTTGTGGCCGAATCATGATCAAACAGGATTGGCCTTGTAGAAGATATGATACTTGTATGACTTCTCAGGTTTCGAAGGGAAGCTTGGGGACAGAATCACCCACTCTAATTCTACCGGTCCATTTGTAGGCGGAGTGAGACAAACTTAGCCTAATAAGCTACCTTTAGGTTACAGAATGCTAAAAGCATTTGGTTTCAGTTATGTTTTGGACAGTACTACTGATAATCGACAACAAGTCAAGAGTAGTTGGTCGGTGTTTTTATGAATGAGGGTAAGGTTAATCAGTTTGAATTTTGTGGGGTAGGAGTATGTTGTTCCTCAGGTAACGTTCGTCCGAAGACCTGGCTGACACAGCTACGATGCCGAACATTTACCAAGTAAGTGAACTCACGGTGCCCATACGTCGACTATACATTTTCATGGGATAATTCACTAGTGAAACTATGTTTTCTTCCATTACCCCCAGTTAATATCACCACGGAACAGTGGGACGGGAAGGGTGAGAAGGGTGACAGGATATGCGATAGGCCACCATCAGCCCCACATCCATACCCATCAGACCTTACTCCCAAGACAGGGGGGATCTGTTGGCGTCTGCATCGTGGACGCTCGGGCCGAGTGAGGTTAGCCTACCCTAGCCTGAAAAAAACGGGGGCCTAAAAGTTAAATCCATACTCTTTGTTTACTTCATGAACGTTGGAGACACAGCCCTCTGTAGGGTTTTGGTAGTCCAGTCAACAAGGAGCGAGGTTGAGAAAGAAATCTATCAGTCTGTTGTGAAACGGTGCAATTCAACAAAGTACCGCTTAGCTCACAAGCCGAGGTGAGTGCAGCCGGGCTAAGGTGCGTTACAGTTAGGTCGTCTGCAAATTGAGCAACCTGTGCTTACTTAGACTTGCATGGGTTAGTAATAGCAAAAGGTTGGAGTGAGAGTAATATGTGAGACTCGATGAAAAACTCAGTGTAGCGTGAGTTGGGCAAGTTCGGAAATGATGATGATCCTGTGGTTACTAAAAATAGACTGGCTATCAATCTGAACAAAATTTGTAATACGAAGATCGGGAAAATTGCAGGAAATCGAAGTGACTGCCATCAGCTCAGTTTGTCACCTACAGGCAGTTTATGTATCCCTTTGGACTTCCAGTGCTTTTAAATGGAGGATCTCCACCTTTTGTTCTGTTTAGTTATTCGACAAACTCAGGCGTATCGATAAGAATAGATTGTATGCCAGGTGTTTCGGAAGTTTAGTTTCATTCTAAAGCCCTGAGGGGTAAAGCAGGTAATTGAGCTCGCTCGGGTATTTTGTTCATCTCACATTATTTTGACTCAAAGGATGAGTAAGATGTGAGTGCGCTGGCAATCCTTCGTTGATAGACACAACAACAGGACCAGGAGCTGTACTTGTGTAGCCTTTAATGACACAAAACACGAACCTTGATATTATCAAAGAGGCAATTTTGGTAACAGAATCCGGAAAAGTGAAAGTAAGAAAAATTTCCTAAACGAGACCTCCATTATTTACGTGGTGGTTTCAAGCAAAACGGTGGAATGCAAGTAATTTTACCAGTCTAACTGTTAAACGATCAACGCTGTGTTTTTGTTCCTTCCTTTAACCTCATATTCAAGGTGCACTGAGTGAGCAGCGAAGTCAGGCGGAATTCATAGAAGTATATATAAATTTGGCACCGTTTTCTTTTTCTGGTAAATCTGTCCCCAAGAATAGAAACATTTTGGGGACTTGTTCAGCTCGCAAAGAATTCAAGCAAGTTCGGATTCGGGCGAAAATGTTACATGAGGATTGGATGGTCGAGAAGCTGGGCGAAATGCTAGGGGATTTTGAGGATACGGAGTTGTCAGCGAAGAACACTTTGCGGTAATGTGTAATATTTGTTCTCCGTTTTGGTGACCACGCTGTCGTCCAGGTGATTTGTGCGGCCTACTTGATAAACAATCCTGGCACAGCACCAATCACGTAGGCGGTTTCATTCCCGCGCCAAAATTCTAATTTTCGGTTGCTTTATACGTTTGAGAGAGGCCGTTTGACAATATGTGCTCTACCGTTAGTTCTACACATCAACTTAGTGTATCTGGTCCGTAGCGAAGTTTGCCTTACTGTAGAAACCATACATGGTGTACAGCACTGCTGCCCAAGATCTGTTTTGATCTATTGAACAGTGATTTGACAAATCAGCGTGGAGGCTAAGTGCGGTTTAATGGTTCAAAAGTGTATCCACTTCATTTTAGCTGACGAAACATGTGCCTAGCAGGCAATGGAGCTTTGTCGAAGCCTTAAACCGATGCCCATTTTCGTCATTACCATCAAGTGCATTTCGGTTCCAGCTGAAGGTTAACTGGCCTCACCAGTCAGAGTGAAAAAGGATGTGTATATTTTCCCACTGGTTACAAGGCTCAACGCCGACGTACTGAGTGGAGATGTCCCTCTCTCAAGAGCCAATCAAAAATTCGATATCACATTGTTCGGGGTTTTAATCGGTTCTGTGTTTCCACCAGGCAGATGGCCACACGTTAGATTAATGCTCTCGTGTCAGAGTTAAATTCGGTGCGTTTAGCGCATCCGGTGATATGTATCACTCCGTTTACGAACTGAAAATGTTTCAGACTGATCTTGAATTTCCTGAGAAATGTGGGCACAGTAGCTGGTATCACTCTGCAACTAAATTCGCTCAGGTGTGCATCTTGAAATGATCTCGGAGACCCAACTCAATTGATCACGAAAATAAGTTGCTCAAGAATACATCCATTAAACTAAATTATTTTGGCCCCAAGGTGTGAGCCAAAGAAGGATGTTTAAGTGGGAGAATGGTGGCTTTGCACATTGGCTTTAGTGTGCGGGAGGAACCCCTGTTTAACCTACGGTAGAAATTATTGGTAATACTCAAAAGGAGGGATAATGCAGTCGAAAAAGGCCATCAGCACAAGAGATTCACTATGGTTTATTAGTTTTGCAGTAGTATTGCAGTGCCGGGATTTCAAGCGGATTGAGAAACCTTGAAGTGTGGTTGCATACAACCATTCATCCGGTTCAACAGGATCCGCATGAATCCATTACCACTTGGCTGATTAAGTGACTGCCGGTCACCGTTTACGCTTTCCTCGTAGCGGAAAATCAAACCCCATTGCCATTCAATCTGACTGGATGTTTGTCTTCCTGATTCATGTCTTTGATCTTTAGAGTTCGCAAAATTACCGAAATTCTGTACTCGTCTGAATATGTAGCATACTTAGGACGGTATATTCAGTCGGTAAGAGATAGGATAAAGTAAATTGCAGAGTTCAGTTTTCCCAGCAATAAATTTATATGATACTCTTTTGGGTGTTTTCTTTATACGAATGGCCTTATTCTATCACCTCGCAGAATGTTGATCCCCGGGTATTGGCACGCTCAAGCCGGACACACAAAAATAGTCGTAAGTTATGGATTTTACTTGTGCGAATTCAAGTCAACGCATCCTCAACCGCGGTACTGAAATAATCCCGCATAAAAACAACTTACAAGTTTGTTGGGAATTCCGTTTTCCGTCGCCCAAATATCATCTCGCATAAAGTTTAAGCTGATCGATTAAGAACAACATATCTCCTTTTACGCATTCAATCTTGAGACGGGCACTTCCTAACCGATTTCAGCCCCAATGTTTTGTTCGATTTTCTCTTAAACTGTGAGCTATCAATTATGTTTAACCCAAGCAAATGGGGACTCGAATTTGTTCAAGTGAATATGCGAAAGCAAGGCCACAAACGTACACAAATTTGCTGGTGATTTTCTCCAATAATTTCAATCATCCGAGACATTCTGCTAAAAATTCATTTTTGCGATTTGCTGTTTTCCACGAGGTCCGATTGGGTGAGGCTATCACCAGGCCGCCTCCCAATCAGCGGCATTTGGCAAAGGGTTTGGGCCCCCGGGTCCACCGAGTCAAGGTCCCATCGAAACGTACTCAAGGCCCAAAAAGATTGACATTGTTTTTTTCGGGGGGTAATTCTGCAAAAAAATTCACTCCAGCTTTTCCTTTACCAGGAACCTAACCATCCAAAAAAAAGACAACTTTTTATGTACAGGTCCAAGAAACATTTTTTGATCTTTACCAAATAAATTGGTGATAAGTTAAAGACTTGGAGCTTGGGGCATTTCTGATGCACTACCTACTTGATTGAAGCAGTCCTGGTTTGGTCGAATACGTACAGAGTACCATTCATAGCAACTGCAATCTGGATAGATGATGAAGCTGGGCATGTAAGACTATTTATCTTCCGCAGTATATACTCAAACCGAAAAGTAAAAGTTTATCACACACTCACAAATGACCCTTAACCTTGTGCTCACCTGCGGGTCTTTTTGGCCCAAATGTTGACACCATATCTTCCCGGAAGACCTTGAAATTCCTAATCCCTGGTAGAAGAATCCAAAGAACCAAAACCAGGCGTTTTGAACGACGTTTGGTGTACGAAGCATTTCACAGTGTTTTGAGTTGCTTTGACACTTTCAGGAAGGTCGTATTCTTGAAAGTAACCCCAGAACGCCCGGAACCTACTGAGACCCTAAAACTCCACCAAAATCTCAATAGGAAAGCCGGCATGCATCCAGGCCAGTCAGTCATTCTATCAATTCAGCAAAAGTCGATGAGTGTTCAGGCACGCCACAGAAGCACGACCGATCATAACTAGTGTTCAGGCACTTCATAGAAGCACGATCGATATTGATGGGTGTTCACTAAACGCCGATCAGACAGCCTGGATCAATGTCAGAATGTCAAAATGTCAATCAAAAAGTGCCCTTCAGATAGCTCGGGGCTGTTGTAACTCACACGCACTCACTTGTTGCAATAAAGCTGTTGTGTTCCTTGACGGGGAGTTGTTTTTCTGGCACCAGGCACTGGAGCGGGAGCAGCAATCAGATATAACAAATTGGTGACTCAGTCAGGTATAACAGACGCCATGTTGAAAAAATCATTATGTCCATCTGAGGTCGCTTTTTTCCTTCGTACTTGTACGTTTTGCACTCCACTGAATCATAAGATTGGCGTATGGGTTGGCTGTTCAGTAGTTTCCATCTAAGTATCAAACACCCCAAACAAGGGGGTATTTTCGCTTCTTGGTAACTATTGTGCAAGATATCACATCAGACCAGCTGGGACACAACAGGTTGAATGAAACTAAATATTGCAGAAAGCAAAACGTCCGATCCTAACTCTTGGGAACCCTAAAACTGCACGTATTTCAAGCGCATCTACTGTACTGAAATCTTAACTTGTTCTGATAATTCAGTAAGAGGGAAGCCCACACAGTAGGACCAACAGAGACTAACCAGGTGTCCAAAAATAGAACTTATCGTGCAAGTTTGATCTAGTTCGACTTGGGTTTACGGTCTGCTGTGGATCAAATCAATCGAAACTGCCGCACAAAGCGTAATATTGGACCACTGTGACCAAGACACATTCATACAGAACTGCATCATTGTTCAAGCTCCAAATAACTCAGCGGTTAAGGCGTAAACTTACTGACCAGGAGGTCTAACCCAATCCCTGCATCTCGGCTGTTCCAGGCTTGGGCAACCAGGTTGTATCTCGGCACTCGTGCTTCCTTCGGCTAGTACGGTAGCTAGAAACAGAAGAGGTTTTACAGCTGGAAGGTTGCCAGCTTTTGTTAATTGTTGTTCCACTGAACTGCTGGGTAAGCTGACTTAGTGAAACGTGAGCAATGACTATCTAGCCTTGAACTTGTGTTGAGCATGAGACTTAGGCTCGCGGATGGTCACAAAAGTGCACTGCGGTGTCGGAGGGTGGCTTTTTGAAGGTTGGTTCCACGACTGACTGTTCTTGACATACCAGCACACACAGTCTTGTTCTCCGTTTCGAGGATGACTGAGGGTAAAACCATGAGAGAAACCGACGAAAAAGACGGTTATTTTAACAAATGAGACAGGTTCTTGTTACAACTTACTCCGAAAAGAAGTGGCGCCAACTGCCTAACATGGCCGTCGCCGCCGTCACCACCACCACCATCATTACAACCACTACCACCACCAATACTGCCACCACCACACCTGCCACCACCACCACCACCACCACCACCTCCACCACCACCACTACCACCACCAATACTGCCACCACCACACCTGCCACCACCACCACCACCACTGCCATCACCACCACTGCCACCACAACCATAGCCATCACGACCGCCCACTGCTCGGGGAAATAGATATGCTTGGACTTCATCCTCGTACAATGGCATCTCCCCCTCCTTGATACACATCACTTTTTCTATCAGTCATGACCACCATGGTTTAAAAACGTATTTCTTTATATTTCAATTACCTCATGGTCTAGCTCGGTGAAGAACACACGGACCGAGAAATAATCGTTGGCTCAAGCGGCATCGACGAAGTCGGATCCAACTTCCTTCAAAATCTATTTGAAAACTTGAAGAAACTTATCCTCTTGTAAGTTACAAACACGCGTTTTATCTTCTGAGGTATGTACTACTGTAGTTTGGTACCATGCATGGTCCTCCAGAACAGTGTAAGTGGATAAACACTCAGATAAAGAGAACCGGAGCATTTTCGTCTAAAATCGTGAAAGGTTTGACACCTATGAGGATAATTACGAGGGTAGTGATGTCAATACTACTGAATAGGTTGCTGACGCTAGAATAACCGTTGTTGCTGGTGGTGACCACGCTTCGAACAATGACCACAGTAATAACACTATACAATTTACTTGGTAAAGTTGACCAGCAAGCTACTTACTAATCCACAATAAAACGACACATTTTCCTGACAGTTCGCAATTGATATTATCCCCATGTATCCACATCTTTTGCGTTTTTTTCATTTCCAGCAAGACCCCTTCTGACCAGGCAATAACTGACGACAAGTTGTGGCATATCCACTTCGAAAAAATCATACTCCATCCAAAATACTTACCCGGTAAGGAAAATGGCTATTCCACTGTGTTAGTGCCTTTTATGGATCTACAGCTGGTTTCCTAAAGTTTTCCGACTATTCAAATATGTTTGGTCTCAGAATACGTCCCGTTGGCTAACCTACGGTGACATGTACTCACAAGCCCTGGAAGCTGCCGTTCGATGTTCGCAACCGCCAGACTGCTCGTCCACATAAGTGCATTATGGTTGGTCAACTCAGTCAACCGATGTGGCTGTATGCCCCTCAGCTGCTGGTCAGTTGAAAGTGGAAATGATATGTCTAGATGTAGTACACTACTCATATGGTTGCTGAAATCTCTCCGACCACCCACTACCGGTTTCGCCCTTCTTGGGGCTCATCAGGTAGGCACAGTCCCCGAGTTTCCATCAACCTTATGTTCTTATTAATCCCAAATTGCACTCATTACACTCATTTGCAAACCAATTTGGTTTTGCGGGAAACTCACCTGGAACCCAGCTGAATCTCCCGTTTTTATGGTGTTTTTAAGCAACTGAATATGCTTCACCATACCGCTTAAAATTTCAATTGATACGATATTCAAGATATTGCGATACATGTATAGACTTAATACACTACTCATAAGATTGCTGAAAACTCTTCGACAGCCCAAGAAGGGCGAAACCGGTCGTAGGCTGTTGAATGATATGTATACCTTTAAGTTACTTTATGGTGATCAGAATGAAGTAATTTACGTCTGTATATTTAGGGAGAAATACGCATTATATGTTCATCCGAATGCCTGTCGAATGTTTATAGCCAAACCTGTACGACAAGAGTCCAAAACATTTCGTTCAATCGCTTGGCAGTTTCAGAGTATGCACCCGGATCTGTCTGCCATAAATAAACTAGGCTTGCAGAGAGTCGTTTATGGCGAGCACAGTTGAACTGAGCCGCGTGTAAAACCATCCGCTGACATTTTAGCCGATTTTTTCCCTGCAAAAAAATTCAGATAACGAATGGAAGGGGACGAGGCTGTATCAGCATGTACAACTAGAAACCCACAAGTATGACGTCAGCTGGGGACAAAAGAACATCCGAATCCAACAGCGAGTGCAAAAAATTATTTTGTGAGTTACATTTAGGACAACTGCGTAGGTCACCGAGCGTTCACAAAGTGTCGCGGGCCTCATAAACCAGAAAATCAACTTCCAGGCCGCCTTACAGTGTTGAGCATAGTAGTGCAAAACCATCTACAAATTTGCTCAGTGTGTTGACAAATGTAAGGTTTGCGATTCTTTGTACCCGCATGGTGCACTTCAGTCAGTAGCAAGTTTGAAGTTGGCCGTCATATTTATGTCTGTGATAGCACCTATTTCGACACAAATCCCGGTGGAGAACTGTATCTCACCCTCGCTTCTAGCATCATTTTGCTCTTCTTGTTGAGTTACACTTCTATGGTATTGAATTATTTTATTCCACACAATAGACGATCTCGAGTATGATATTGCACTCGTCAAACTGCGAGCCCCACTCCCGATCGATGGGAAAACACTCACTGCTGCCAAACTTCCAGCAGGACTGACCACGGGTGACTGGCCTCCAGTTGGCACTCAGTGCACATTTGTTGGCTGGGGATGCCAAAGGTACCAAGGTGAACCAAGTGCCGATCTACAGGTTGTCGCGCTACGTGTAGTCTCACATGATGCATGTACAGAAATGTACAATAACGGTGCTGGGTTGAACGAACACCACGAATTCTGCGCTGGCTACTACAAATCAAATGTCGGAATATGCGCTGTAAGTGTAAATAGTATATGTTGTTTGGTACATGACAGCAATGACATATTTCCACTCTTCGAATCGGAATAAACACACATGGGGAGGTTCGGCCTTTTCACAGTAGTCGCCAAACGAATCATCCCAAAATCAATACTTCATAGTGTTGTAGGTTGTTGCCACGTTCTGAGTCCTCCTCTTGTCCTGAAGCAATTATTTTGTTGAGTTAGCATCAAGGGGAGGGAGCATTGGACTCGAGTTTCGTTCTTACTACATCTTATCAGTAGTACATACCCTCGGCCCGGCCTAAATTTATGCGCGCGTGCAAAGACTGAGGCACAAATCAATAAAATGGAAATGTAAAGCCATCACAAATTTCAATCACTGTCCCACCGTACTCATGGAGACGGGGAGAGATGTGAGTTCTATAAGTTTCACGTATCATGATTTGGAAAACTGAGAGATAAAGGCGACCGGAATATGATCGGCCAAAGAAAGCCGAGATGTGAGAAGGCACTAAAGTGTGATTCCAACAGTGGTTCTGACAGCCCGGTATATTTCCAAGTAAATGTGAGTTAACAAGACCGTTTGGACACTTTACATAGGGACGTGCGGCTGTTCCGTCACCAGTAGACAATCATCTATTGATTTATGCTTCAAGAAAAACCAACCATCATTAATCCTCTGATTGGTGATGTTACGGAACATGGGTAGCTCGGTTGCACTGCTTGGTGGTTGTCGTATGCACAAGAAACAGATGTGAGAAACAAATTCAGCCGTGCTCATGCACAGCTTCGAAAGCCTGGAAGCCGCCACAACAATAGAACAGGATTAGTTGTTGGTCTGTTAGCTAAGCTCCGCAGTTGGACGGTAAACGTTGCGGAGTTGACCCACTCAACCCCTCAATGACGATGTCATCCCGACTGGTGAGGATACGTTTGCAATCAAACAGTCAAGCTGGGAGGAAAGACTAGACACCAGGCAGAGCGATTCAGTAGGGTTCCAGGTGAGTTTCCTGTTAAAGCTCAATTGGTGTGCAGAAAAGCGTGTTAGTTGAGTTGAGTAAGTATACACGTTCTTTCTACCGTTCGAAATTAGAATGAATCATTGCTAGACACTTGGTAAGGTGACTTTAACTGTGTGATCGGTGAATTCCCCAGGCTAACTCCACAGCTGCCTGCCCCATCTGGTCAGTTAACCACATGGAGTGGGGCTTGGAACTTATCTCCGTGTTCAGCAAGAGAGATACGTTTGACTACGGGACATTTCAAACTTGCGGGGATAAATGAAATTGGTGAAGAGGGGTAGGGTTATGTGATTCATTGGTAAAGGGCAGTAGACAAGCAGGACAAGCAGGGCAAAGCGACCTCCACTCACTGCAACGGATTTATTTTCAACAGGCCAGCCTTCCTACCCGAAGTCATCGTGTTTTTTATTTGCACTAAGCATCCCTCCATACTTATACTTCATCCTGAGAAGCCCCAACAGAGGCAACTGTCTTAACTGGCCTAAGATTTCAGGAACCGGAAGTGTTTCCTAGTATATATGATATTCAAGCAGATATGCTTCTATGTGCGGAAATCCCTTGCATATGCTTTCAAAGACGCATTCTACGCAATCCATCTTGTCGAACACGTTTGTTTCCTTGTCCTGTCCATGGCCCACGAATAAATCCAGTAAGAGAACGACTGCGAGATTACTTTTGTCATTATTCTGGGCTACTGACAAACTGAACAGTAGCAACGAGTCAATTGCATTTTCTCTGGACTTTCCAGGGCGACAGCGGTGGTGGCCTTATCCAGGTATTCGAACGCCAAGTGGTGGTTGTGGGAGTTGCATCAGCGACCCACGCAAAACAGCCGCAATCATACCCTGGTCTCTTCACCAGAGTTTCGGCTTTCACGGACTGGATAGAGAAGACCGTGGACAGCAATCTGTGAAACAACTATTCATGCCAAAATGTAAACCCAAGACAAGGATGCTTTTAACATGCATGGTTATGGCTACTGTGTTGTGAGTCTTCATTTAAAAAGATACTTGATATTGAAATAACACGAATCCACTGGTCCAATACCTTGATGAATTTAAAGCCAAATAATCCAAGAATAGTAAATGGATATTTCCGGATCCTCTGATATTCTCCGTGCTTGCGAGCTTGGCTAGTTCTGCACTGCATAACCGGAATAATTCAAGATGGCTAGATTTACGAATGACGCGGTTAAGTATAGTTGACATCCGTTCGGGATGACATAATTGGTCGCTACTACCCCTCAACCAAAAATTTTTTTTTGAAAAGGCGTAACTCGTCGGCTATGGACAGACGCCATTTTCATTTCAGCTAAGGACTTTTGAGTGAGTCATCGAAAACTCAGCATGACGTATGTTAGTTTGCCTAGTGATTATCGGTTGATGTCGACTGACAGGTTAAGTGAACAGTTAAATCCCTATCTAAGCAGCGTGCAGCTAAATTTGAAGAAAAATCGCTCATTGTTCAATTGAACTCAAAACACTCCATGAGTGCATGGCATTCAAACAACGTGGACATTTGGATTGAAAGTCAATCAGGGATCCAGAGAGTCGTTGTTGTGTGAATTATCTCATGCATCACAAACCAACTTAGTTTACGATGTGCCCTTGATTGGTATGCCGAATTTGCCTGGAAGAATGTCAACCGTGAATTTTGTTTTAACCTGTGAGTGTACCGAACAGTGTAGTTTGCTTGAAATAACCAGAGTACTGGATGTCCTATTCACCTGTGAGATTTTATCATAATATGAGTAGTGGACTTATGTGTTCAATTTAACGACAAATAAGATCTCAGGATTGACGTTTTTCCAGACTCGATGCTGGGAAATATCCCATACTGGCGCCTCTGATCCCCCACCCCTATCTGTCCTCCCAGTTATCTATACCAATATCACAAGTTGTCACTTCGCCTTGCAAGGGCCATTATCATAGATAACAGGTGACATTTCGGACAGCCACCTTATCTGCATAAATAAATGATCCGGACTCGGCTAATAGGAGTGTCGAATTCTGGCACAATTTATCTTTTTGCTTAGTGGAACATAAACACCATGGTAACGAAGAACCATTTCGTTTGGTTTTCTTAATTGGATTAAATTACAAGAGTGTTTGGCCGGTTTGACTTACCAGGTCGATTTCTCCAGTGAGCCGCTTGGAAAAACTCTAACTTATCGGGACAATATATGGCCAGTCATGATAAAGCAGCTCACTAGGTTAGTACGCACCAGGTGGATGTAACAGAATAGATCGAATGTCCCTTCATTTGCCACTAACCACATCTTTTTGAATAGAAATAGATGTCATTTTCCGGGATTTGTTAGTCCAAACCTACTAGACAACAAATCTGGGGAATTTCTTAAGAAAACGAATGCATGTGCCTACCAATACAGGGTCAAAAGCCGACTTATCTTGTGGCCATTAACACCCTTTCGGTGTTACAGCCGCCATGCCACCAGAAGGAAGCACGAGGGCTGGGGTACTGCCAAGTTGCCCAAGGCTAGACAGGAGAAGTCGGGAAGCATTGGATGGGTTCGAACCACTGACCTTCCGGTCAGTAAATTCGAGCTCTAATTACTGAGCCGTCTCGCCCGGAGCCCTCATTTCATGGGAGATAAAGTTTTCTCAGCAGTAGCACAGTTCCAGAGTGAGTAGAAATTCATTATCCTAGGGGGGACTTGGAATTCAGCGCATATTGCAACCATAGCTTAGTTATTTCAATAGCAAGCATATGACAACAGGTTCTTGAAAAAGCTGAGTGAACGAGAATTTAGTGAACTAAAATCAGACAATCAGCAGGGCACTCAAATTCACTATGTGACGCTCACTAATGAGATTCCAAACAAGGCATCGTGGCTGGTTGTGGAGCACGTGGTTGCCGATCTATTCAGGCACCCGAACTACCAATAGTTCGATACATTGGCAGTATTGTGAATAAGGTTCCTGCTATCTAGCTATATCCGACAGTGCCCAGTATATCCAGCCAAAATTTCTGGAAATTATTCTCTCTGGAGCTCGAACTCTTGTCTTCACGTAAAACAATGTAGGAAAAATGTCCCCAGTGGAATTTTTCATAATTTTTTTCCAGTGAAACGAAATTAGAATTGCGGCTCTCTGACCCATGGACCCTATTCGAATTTTTTTTGTTTAACAAACTACTCACGAGTAGAAACATTTCACAAATGTTGCGTCGCATCCCGAAGGCCCTAGATTTTGGTGCCCACCACATTGTACCTTTCTATCTTTGTGGAAAGAACGGCGCCGAAGGCCGAAATTTCTATACCTAAATTTTACATGATTCGGTGCACGTGGTGTCAGTGAAAAGGAATCGCACTCCTGGCAATTTTTCCCACTTTGTGAGCACTGCAAATTTCGTTGCTACGGTACCATTTTAAATTATCATTTGCAAATAATGTATACATAAAGGAGATTCTAATGGAAAAACACACTCACTACTGCTTGAGTCAAAAGCCAATGCACACTGCTCACTGTCCGCGACAATCAACCTGGGTAGCCACAGAGAAACAGGCTGTCCTAGGTATCTGTTCCTTCATGGTTCAAGTGTTAGTTAGAGACGACTATTCCAAAACTACCATAAATTCGGTAGCAGTTTCTTCACACATCCCGTGTTCTAACACAACTCAAGGCAACTAGGTAGCTGATTTTTGGATGTTCATGTCTCCTCTGGATACGGTTGCTTGAGCGTTGACAGGGTCTTTCATCGTTCTGTATTGATCGGATGTGTTTGATATCGGGTAGCTAGATGAAAACGAAGGAATACTTTGTTTGTCTACCGATCTAGGTCATCCGTTTTGAGGCTTATGGTACGGTGCACAAAATCTCCGACTTAGAACAACTGACAACTTACGAGCGAACGGAACCGATAATAATAATAATACGGGTCATTTCGTTCTCCTGTTTCACTAAAATATTTATAAGAAACCGACCGATGCGTACATTTTAATGTTTGCTTGGCCAACAAACTGAGCAGTCCAATTCAGCTCCGGATAGTAGTCAAAAAATGCGCCTTAGGTTTACTAAACCGGTGCATCTTCGTCTCAGTAGAACTAAACGGTAGAGAGGTAGGTTATTGCTACTGCGATGCTCCTGTACGCTGAAGCTCCATGGGAGCTTCTTTGACAGACTACTGGGTTTCATCGAAAAGTATTATACTAATACAGCTTTCACGCAGACTGGATTCTGAGAGAAGTCAATTGCAACGTGTTGTTCGACTGACAGTCTTGTCCAGTTTGTATGGCAAGAGGGAAACACAACCGGTTGAAAAGTGTAGCACAGGGCAATACTTAAATTCTCATACAAGTTCAATTGTGAATTCGGTAGAGATTTCTTCTTGTTGGTGAAGTCAATCTATACTGAAAAGCCGAAAAGCACTGCACAGATGTTTCATCTTTATTTGGAATCATCAGCAGTGCGCATCTCATAAAACTCAGAGAGTTTTGAGCCCACGGCATTCCGACCAGTAATTGAATGTGAATTGATCAAAGGAGCATCGTGAAGACTTCCAGATGCTTAATCAGAATTATCATGCTTTTGAATCTAGAACTGGTAAAATTTTAGCAAGGAGCGACGCGTGTTGGCCACCGCAGCACCATACGCACTACGCAGATGACTGCGGCATTGATTCGGAGACCAAGATATCTAAGTTTGACATGACATCTGTTGGGGGTGGTCATTTTCTATCCTGAAAAAAGCCTAGAAGCACCGTACGCCTATTCTTCTTCCAATGGGAATCCCACCAACCTGTATAGGGAGGAGAACTCTGGAGCTGCCATTCAGTAGATAGGTACTTTAGCTTTGGTCACAAATGGCCGATCAGAAGTGAGGGTGAATGATACTCAGACAATGTGTTGTACCACTTGATGTTAGACGATCTACTGCCTAATGCCTCCAAAAGGGACGACATCCATTGGCAAAAACCCACGTGACCTTCTATTCAGGCTACTCCTTGCTTTGGTTCGAACATTCAATTCATCTAATTCAGCTAAAAAGGCTTTCATAGGCATGGCCCTGAGAAGAGGGTATTCTATGGAGAACCCACAGTTGCATTCCCCGTGAATTGCAATCCACATTGTCGTCCTGAGGACATCCTGAGGACCAAAAAACATTTTTACAGCTGATGCTTCCTATGTACCAGCGTGGGTCAAGCTTGGCATGAAAATGAGAGAAGATTCTCGGCCAAGCTATGATAAAGGACAAGCTTTTACGCTTTTGCGAATTCACAAACAAAATGCAGATTTTGAATTTTGATCACAGATCAGCATTGAAAATAACCTCATTATAAGCTGTGAGGAGTCCCGCGATTTTCTAAAATTATTTCTAAGGAAAAGCGAAAATTAGATCCTACGCAAACCCGACTGACGTTAATTGAACACGTTAATGATGGCTGATGGATTGAGGATCTAATACAATTAATACCCAGGAGGAAAACGCAAAATCTCTATTTGTTTGCCTAATATGGGGGGATCGCGGTGGCTAAAGCAAGGGATCAAGACAAGCACGAAACTGGGCAGCAAACTAACTCGGCAGTATGCACTCAGCTTTTAAAATGATTTTCCGAGGTTTTGACACGTATTGTTTCAATGAAATTTCGTTTTGACTGATTATTTTCCGCTGCTCGTCCGAGGAAGATTCGAATCTCTGATCGATACCAAGTAGGGCCTAATTTCATTAAAGTGTAACATTGCTTCATTCTGCTTACAGTTGTAACGTCAGCCAGAATTTGCATTTGCACCGCTCTTGGTCAATGAGTATTCCTGCTATCCTGGTGCAATGGCTGGTGAATCTGTGTCAAAGACGGACGGCAGTAAACTAGACATCCGCCCTTGTTAGGCATGCTCAAAAGTCTATGTCTTTCTCCGTGCCGGGATTTGATGTGAGCGTGTTAGCGCTGCTCCGTCTCTAGCCTAATTCTTCCACTGTTCGATAGAATGCACCAGAACACGAGATGTGGGCGTTCAAATATGAAAAATATATTTGCATGATTTACGAATTTCAGATGATAGGTCTCCAATATTCCGCACTGTTACAACAACCTGGTCAAATATTATTTGACAGGAAACGGTTGCAAACTGTTCACTTTTTAAAACCACTAGCGGAATTCGCAATGAATGACAGTGATACCTGCTGTCGGCTGTAGGGGGTTGCAGGACGTAAAGGCTAGCATATTAGAACTAAATGGTAAGTGTAAACGTTTCAGTCCAGTCAACAAGAAAAACCTTTTAAGGGAAAACACAAAATGATACGCAAAGTCTTCGGTCTTGTTCCGACCAGTCATAAATTTCTCACTCCATTACTAAATCAACTGAAGTGTATCATGCAATCTGTAGGTTCAATTTATAGCCGCATTTTTTTGGTGAGATTTACTGACAACATGTATTGGCAAACTTGCATTTCCTCAAGTAAAATGAGGCCATTAAAACAACGGAAGTTTTGTTTGAATCAGAAGTAAACCAAACAGACGAAATAGGGTTGTATTCACTTTTTGGGGTATCTCAAATGAGTGGTCATTGGGCTTGCCTTATTAGGAAAAGGGTTGCTTGGCTGTGAGCTCATCTTCTTGTAGAGGCGTTTGAATGTACTCTGAGCTAAAAGTTGGTTATCCTATCGTTCCTATTGTTAGCGGATACTTCAAGAAACAGGACAATAGTGTTTTACGCGATTCGGTCTCATCTGAGGTTTCCGAGTAACCAAGGGTAGTCCTGTCTGGAAGGCACAATTGTTCAGCGTATATACCAAATTCCTCAAACAAAAGCTTCCGTATAAGCGGCCCAGTTGACCCGATCGATGATCCGTATCGGTAGTTGTCGATTAGTGTATATTAAACGCAGGAAAAACACAGTTACATAATCACCTAACAACGTACCACTCGCAATTATTGTGAACAAGCCCGACGTTTTTGACGAGCTCATCAGCCAGCTTCGGCAACTGGGAAGTATGGAACGGGTAGACTGGTTTATTTGCAGCGAACCCAATGGAAGTTCTCGAAACGGATCCGAGAATAATATCCGGAGAAAGTCCTACATACAAACTCACTCCATACTAACCCGATTTGTGAACATTAGTAATCAAGTTGACCCCAAGAGGACTTACATATCCAAGTACTGCCATTCCAATCCAGAGGATACAGACGAAGGCTTCTACCGACAGCTGAGGTCATAATTAGACCTATACTCAAACCATCAGCATGTACACTTAAAGAATGTATATGCAGCCTATTTTTGTCATATTGGTCACAAAATAACCCTTATACACCACGTCAGTGACAAGATAATTCTAAACAGTCTGCTTTCTATACTATTCCCGTTAGAAATGACAGGAGATAGCCTACAACGTATTGGCGTTTTTTTACTTTCTCCACTCGCTAATTTGCTCACTGGTTAAGACGCAAACTCACTGACCAGAAAGCCCGTGGTTCGAACCCCAGCATCTCTATTGCTCGTGTCTAGGCTTGGGCAATCTGGAAGCTAAGCACCAAAAGGGTGCTACAGTTGAACGAGCATTTTTGTCATCTTACTTCGGTCGCGTATGTAAAACATGCAGTTTATGTAAAATTAAAATGAGCCGAAACGAGCAGACACTAGTTGGTTGATTTCTGCAAGTCTCCCTATCAGTGCCAGGGTGACTAAGTCGTTTGCTTCAATAATTTGTAGACTGTTTTGATTTGACTGTCCGGGGCTAAAGCCATGGGTTTGTGTTGCGTAACAAGAATGGGAATGAGGAGCCAGGGTCAGCCCGATGATTCGTAGTATCTAACGTCAGTTGTGAAAAAATCAGGCATTTCGCTGGATCCCTGAGGCTGTAGAAAAATTCTTGGACTACATGAGAGCCAGATAGCTTAGATCGGCTAAGTTCACATTTATACGGAGAGAATCGTACGGCGGTAATTGTTGAGCTGCAGTATAAACATTCTTTGAGAAAAGAGCCCGCCTCGTATGTCGGCGTTCTATTAGGTTGAAATGAAGTAAAAACTGTGCGCCTTTCTTGTCAGCTGAATGAACAAGGGTTGTTGTGTCCAAACTCTACTGTGAAGCTGAGCAAAGGGTTTTGAATGGCCAGATTTTCTTCAAAACGTCGTCTTTTTGCTGCAGTTGGTCCGGGTCCTCGCCCTGCAGAACAAAGTCTTTATCATCCCGCGCCTGTGGGCCTTGAAGATGTAACCAGACACCCATAAATACTAACCACTCAACATAAACAGAAAGTCGCAGAGACTCGTGGGTCAGTTTACGAAGAAGTACTTCCAGGAGAGGTAGGCTACGATTTGGCTCACATTGAATTGTAACGAAAAGCTCAGGTTGCATGGAACTCAGGTTGTCCAACAGTGACCAAAAAGGAAGTAACAAAAACGTGGTTAGTAAATAGTTGTAGAGCAAATATTTCAAAACCTTCTCGGTATACGTTGGGTTCAGAGTTTTGCCACTGCGACAGCTCCGAATGGTTGGTACGCCATTCCATGAAATTCAAATATGACAGAGTAAAGCCGCGTCTTTACTGTAGTCAGTAAAGAGTTACAGGTTCATATTTTGGATAGGAAAAAACAACAACTGTCTCGTGGGTGAATCGGCCAGTAAATAACAAAACAGATATCAGTGGAAAATAACTTCCGGGAGCTCACCAAGACGTTACCATCTGCCATTTAAAAAGAACCCGTTCAATAAAGAGAAGACAAAATTTGCTTACCGAGCCAAGTAGTCTCAACCAACTTTGTGATAACCTTGATCGTTCGTGAACGTGATTGGACTTGGGGGGGGGATACCGTATTTGTGTATTTTGGTGGCATCGCGCACTTTTGGAGTTAGAATTCCCACAGATTTCAACTAGCGATGCAGTGTAGCCATGAACATCCGGGATTTGTATTTGTCTGGCAATTTGTTCCTCTACCAGTTTGTTAGTTTCCTTTTGAAATTCCAACCATCTGGCGGGATAAAATGCACTCATAATGACCCTTTGTCAGGTTGGAACGATATTCTGCGTTTTATTTCCCTCAGTTCTTCCGTCACCTCTTAGTGCTCAGCTTTTAAACAACCTTGTTGCTTTACCGGAGCAACCCGGTAGTAATGCAGAATTTCGAACATGGTAGTAAGCAGCCAGCCAGTCAATGACCGTTCAATAATGCTTCTACTCTTTAATCTATGTGGTTCACATCCGCAACTGAAGAGAGTAGTGTCAACATTTCATAGTATGTGTCTTCTAACAGTTCTAGAAGGTGAGCTGACAGGCACACCGAACTACTGCGTCCAACAGACGTGACTATGGGAAGTTGGTAAACCTGTGATCCTCTGTAAAGAGTCACTGAATCGGACTATTTTCCATGATGCTGCAATATCTGCAACGCTGCTTATTTAACCGCCTTTTCGTACACCACAACTGTGACAGCTGACGAGACCTGTACCCTAAGTGTGACTGATAGGGTTTCTTACTGAATGCACTATGTCGTATAATGTGTGCAGTTGGTAGTACTCAAAGTAATAGCGGTTTGTTCTCGATCATGTATTCCGCACAGGCTATACTTCACTATATATTCTTTAATTTCGCCTGCTATTTTCGACCAGTAAATCGACTCCCTTGCCCGTTAAATCCCGCTTTGATACCAAAGTTGATATGCGGTCCCTTCAGTAGTGCCTATCCTAATTCATTCTTAGCACATGGTTTTCGATTGCGAGTTGGTCGTCAACCTTCAAGTAAAATTCTCAGGGCCAGCCATGCGCAAGAAGTTGTAATCGTTTCTTTCCGGGAGCATTTCGTTTGGTTACCTCTAGAATTTTAGTGAGTTAGTCTTTGGGTAAAGAGCTGGAATCAATCCCAGGAAAGAACTTGAAATTGTGGTCCACCAGAATCCCACCTGCGAAGTCTGAATAAATTGCCCGTGTTTGATGGATAACTAACGGTCGTACTTCTGAAGTCTGATCGGTATTCTCCATAACCCTTTCCGGATACCACTAAGTGGTTTTATTAATGAGGTTGCCAAAGCAAAATCTAGGGTTTCTGTTTTCGCTACAACATTATGCTGACCGGTCTCTTGGTTGTGATGGATGTTTTTTTTGACGCGCCTAATTTTCCGTAGTCTGACAGATCACTGCATTTTTACAGGCTATAATATATTAACCCATAAGTTGCCTTTTAAGCGAATTGTCTTGTCTCTTTGATTTCTTAAGCCTGAACAAACAGTCGATTGCTTGGCTGGTCACACCTTCTCTGAGGCCTAAGATGAGATTTCTGGGTGGCTGAACCCATTGAGAGGCGGCTGATCCCGGGGTTAAATTCCCGCAACTGCGTGACAGCTGTTAGTCTGGCAATTCAGGGAGACAAAGCTTAGTGAGGAAGTAAACATCGCTCTCATTCTCATGTGTTATTTGGAAAAAAGCGAGTGCTTCCAGGGGAAGGCTTTTGGATTCACGCTTGGAAGCATGTATACTGTGCAAAAAGCCCCAAACTGAGAACGACTGCGGGAGAATTTTGAGGGTTTTTTGAATGAGTGGAGGCAAAAAACTGGTCGACATTGTTCAACTGCTGCGGCGCACATACTGCGCCCATACTGCACATACTGTGAGGTTAACCTCACCGACATAACACTTGCCATTTTCTTCTCCAACTGTGATGCCGGATTTGCAGCCGCTAGATGTGGGAATAGTCTAGAAATTGAAGACAAACTTCAGCAGGAAGTTGACCAACTTCATTCACAAATCGATGGGTGCTCCGAGAACGGAAGCCACTCGTCCAAATCTTACAATCCTTTGGGACAGTTTGCGGGAAGCGCGAGCAGTTCAGCGATCTCTATCTTCTTACGGTAAAATGAACAGAAAAATCGTCCAGCTGTGACACCCTTCTGGTGCCTAGCTGCCATGCCACCCGAAGGAGGCACGAAGGCTGAGATACTGCCGGACTCCCCAAGCCTAGAGAAAAGCAGTCGAGATGTAGAGGTTGGGTTCGAACCAGGGGCCTTTAGGTCATTAGGTTCGTTCCTTAACTTTTTGAGGTGTTTTTTGCTTCTCATGGTAAAGCAAGAAAGTAAACCAGAGAAACAAAGAAAATTCATCAATTTTTCTTCACATACACGGCTGATTTACATCTGGCGATACTTTTATCCCATTTTATGGAAAGATTGGTAACTTTCTGCGCCGTCTGCAGTATAAAGCCATTTTAATCAAAATTTCCCTCATGGTAAAGCAAGAAAGGTTTGGGTAAAATGGTTTCCTACTGCATGCTGAACGGGAAATTGCCTGTATTTTCATAAAAAGGGATGAAAGTAATCATTTGCTAAAGATCAGTCATTTGAACGAAGAAACAAGAGGCGAGTTTTTCGTAATGGTTTCATCCTGTAAGAAAAGCCAAGCTAAAAGGCCAAGAAACACTTTACAACTGCTTTATCCTTATTGGGACTCGGCGGAAGTGCGCATCCCACGAATCTGCAACCTCCCGACTAGTAGTGTGAACACAAAACCGTTCGGCCAAGAACGCTTGGCTGAGCAGCAGTGTGATGAACTCCTACTTAGACGTCAAGGACAAGAAGCTACAAGGAGTAACAATCAACCACAAGCGTCGTCACCAACAACACTAGGAATGACTTTAGGCGAAAGATAACCAAAACTTTGAGCTCAGAAGCCCAAAAAACGGAAAAGAAACAAGGAAAAATAACTGAGGGAACAAAGTACCCAAATGATAGGATAGCGTCACTGGGCGAAGCGAAAATTTTATTTCCAGATAAGAGGACGTTTCCAAAAAGTAAGTCCGGTGGGTCGATTTTTGGAAAGAAAGTCCGTGTTCCCTTGGAGCAGTCTTTTTGGGAGTTTTCAAGTGGTAATTAATAACCCAACCGAAGGCGCCTTACATTTGAAAATTGAATACTTCGGGGGGGGAGGGGGGGGGGTTGAAAGAGTGATGATTGTTCTTTGCAGACCGTGCAATGTTCCCAAAACGGGTATCCACGGAGAGTTAAAATATGCATTTGTATGTACAACAAAAATATCAGCAGTGCATCGTGCAATCATGTGGTCAACACCATCTACGACGTCGAGGCAAAGACCGCTTAGCTACGTCATATCACAATCCTCAGCGGATTTTCCATTTGCACTGTCAGTGAGACATTATGTGCATACATCGATCAAACTGAGTTTCAAACCATCAGATTCCTCACGGGAGAAAAGTAGGTTAGGTCGAAAGTATCTGTATTCGAAACCGGATAATCTGGTTAGGGCATTTGAAACGCATGAAACCAGATTGAAGACCACAACAGCTACTATGTGTGTGATTGGAGAATGGTCTGCAAGGCCAAGGAAGCCCGAAACTACGATACAGAGGTAATCTTGTGAGTTTATGAAGGGTTAGTCTTTCGACAAACACACTCATTTGCACATCAGTTTGGTTTTGACGGGAGATTCACGTGGAACCCAGCTGAATCTCTCGTTTATGATGGTTTCAAGTAATTGAATATGCTGCACCAGGCCGCCTCATTTTTCACTTGGTACCATATTCGAGATATCGTGATACACTGTGTAGACTCAAAAGGGTGCTGAGCAACATCATAAACGAGAGATTCAGCTGGGTTCTAGAGTCTCCCGTCGAAAACAAATTTATATGAAAAATGAGTTTATTTGTCGAAATCTGTACAATTTGGGTTCAAGTAAAACATAAGTTTGAGGGAAACTCGGGGATCGCGCCTACCTGCTGAGCCACAGGAAGGACGAACTTAATCGTGGGCTGTCAAAGAGTGTTCAGCAACCTTATGAGTAGTGTAGTATGTGTATGCAGGGGCTATACTTATTTTTAAGTTATGAGAGAATCGAGTTTTGGTTAGAGACACGTGACAAAGGACCATACATGCGGGCATGGCGCGGCGCATTTTAATGCTCTGTATGTCCCGGTACACAAACATAGGCAATCCTTCTGCGAGCAACTCCTATCGAACCTATCAGCACCAAACTGTGGACACATCCGCAAGAGTAGAATCTGTCTTTTGGGGCTCCAGCGCCTTCATGATTTGTCATCGAGGCCTCAACGGTCACGTTGAGTAAGGTTCGTCACAGTTACTAAAAGATGAAACTATGCCACTAGTGTGCTTGCACCGTTTGTCTGGTCACGACAAACGAAATGATTCACCTGGATAGATCCGGGCCGATGTGACTGGTAATGTGCAGAGGAATTGCGGTATTACTGTAAAAATTAAAACGACGGATAGATAACACCGGCATCTCAGTGTTTAATGCTGAGCCATTGTTTATTGTAGAGCCATTGGGTGTCTGCCAACGGAAGCCTACCAGCACGCTTCATTGCGTCTGTCCGTCGACCTTATTCCTCCGGGTTCCTTCTTTCAGAAACACAGGCTCCCCCGCATTCGCGCATTGTCTGCCGCGCAAGCCATCTGTTTTAGCATGAGCAAGCGCAGCGGTTCAATCACAGTTGAGGGACGAGTTTCTATGGGATCCAAAATAAACATCATAAGCCTAAGAGATCTTGGACCAGCGTTTTAGCTCCAAATTACACGGAAGACTATTGGTAGCCCCATTACATTGTTAGAATCACAGTTTGCCGGCCGATGAAACACATTCGCTGCCTAAAGCATCGGTCACCACTTCCGAATTTCACGCATTCGAAGTTCGCTGGTACACGGTGATCCTTTACTAAGAGGAATAATCTCAAGTCTTCATCATATCTTGATACTCACACTCCAAAGCTATTTTTTCAGTCCAGTCCAATTTGTTTCTGTGACACGCGACCTTCATGCCTCCTGCCCTATTCCGACAATTAATGTACTTCCGCTAAGCTGCCAAACCGGAGTGACAGGTCAGCCGGTAAGGACGTGAAAATATTCAACTAGACGGCCTGGATAACAGTGTTGTGTTTATTTTCCATTTTCAGAGTAAATCTTTGTACCAAATTAGAAAATTTTACTATATTGACTAATTCTATCAAAGTTAACCACGAGTATTGATATTTTGGGGCCAAATTTCCGATGATTCTGAGTCATAGGTTGAATATCCTTTATAGTACATATTGACGTTCTTAGTTCTCGAAGCAAACTATTCTCAAATGCGAAGCGTGCAATTGAGTTCATAGATTCATAGATACGAAGGACGTAAAAACCCCAAATGTTACGCAGAAATGTTGAATGATGATAGTTGTCGACAGGACATTATGGCGCTTTATTTCAAGTCACTGTGTTTAACGTCCTGCATTCTAATCTTCAAGCCCAAGGAGAGTTTTCGGGCAAGCTGGTTGAAGATTCTGTCAGACCTCAGTAGTTCAATGGATGATCTGAACTAATAATGAACGTCCACTATCCGGTTGACCGTTTTTATCTGGCTTCATCTTTGAAAGTACCCGCATTAAAACAATTATACTGAGATTAGTTTTCTGGATTGAACTTATTCTGTGATTTTCAGCCAGAACATGGATACTTCAAAAAGCGCATCCACAGTGTTTGTTGATATGCGAAAGGGACATTTTTATTTCACGTGTTGGTGGTTGCAGGATTTTGTAGAATCCACACCTGTATGACTCTCGTATGAACTATCGTCCTCCTGTCCTGGAACAGTCATTCTGATGGGTCCACACTAAACATTCTGCATCAAACTATGAACATAATCCTGTTCGAGTTTTTGATTCAACTTGTTTTAAACAGAATACGTGCCAGATTCGGGAATACCTATCAGCATCTGTATTGGTTGGGTCAAGTTTTGCCAGATTGAAATTCTGAACAAGCTCTCGCGTTTTGTCTGCCCACTTTGAGTGTACATGTAGTCCGGATGTGGTCCGGAAGACGCAACAGGATACTGAGGGGACAACCGCTAAGTTATGTTGACCAGAATGCTCGGCCGGGAAAGTTGCAGACTTGTGTGAAAGACTCAAATCGATCAAGTGGAGTTAAAAACAGTTCAATTCACGCAAAATAAATTTTAGGTAGGAAACATTACTAACGGCAAACCAAGCTAGATTACTCTAGCTGTTCACAAAAAAGTGCTCCTTTAGGCTGGGACTCCAAAAAGTGTGAGAAGGTTTTGCGAAGCGCGTGAACAATGACATTCTGACTAAGTACCAGGCATCAGTAAGAAATACGAATGAGACGTTGATGGACACGAGAATCGGAGAAGCCAACTGAATTGTTGAAAGTGACCCCAAGATGGTTCATCTGATTTGAGTGAATGATCAACAGCTCAGTTTTTGGCGCCTTCAATGATGCAGCCCTCAATGGTCCCCAAATGCAGGCAGCGAATTGTGTAAACGAAATATCCAGAGGACTGTAAACTTCTGGGATTTCCGTCTACGGTGTTTGCTCAAGGAATGGAACGTTTTTGCTTGTTTAGATACCTTCTCAAAGCTATACCAGTTCACCACCAACTTGCTTTAGGTTGAAGAAACGATACATGTTACTGTGACGTCAAGCAACAACCTACTGTCTGTTCAGAATTCTGTTGTCTGTTCATGTAGCCTGGCTTTTCGGCAAACAACCCATTAAGTGGTTGATGGTCTGTTTGTTAATCGAAATTAGATAATTCCAATTTGGTTTAAACTCACCGACTGTGATAGATCCTCACTGATATATCTTGGAGGTTACCAAATGAACAGGAGACGGAGTTTTAATCTTGTACGAATATTTTCATTTGTCATCTTTGTAATGATTTATACACACAAAAACCATTGCTGGTTTGTTGTCTTCTGTTGACGAAACTCCAACCGATTTGCTACGCTCTTCTGGATGCTACACAGTACACACTATTGTATAACTTTATCATATAGTAAGCCGGAAATTTAGCTGTGATTACGTCTTTCGTTAGAACCAAATCAGTATGCCAAGGAGTGTATTTCACCGCGGAATTTAGCACAATTTGGGTTCAGATAGAACATAAAGTTGGTGGAAACTTGGGGACCGTGCGTACGTGTTCAGCCATAATGAAATACGATCACTCGAATATCGCACTAATTGAAAAACGGGACGGCATTGGGCAGCAGATTCAGCGGAAGAAGACCATAGTAGTCGAGACATTCAGTCGGATTCTCCCGTCAAAACCAAATCAGTGCGCAAATGTGTTTTTTTTCTCATTTACTCATTTCAAACCCCAGTAGATGTTTTGTATATTGCCTATAGAGAACACGCGGAATCGCCTGACTAGATGTTTTCTTTTGTTTCTCATTGTACTTTTGCTTTCCATGCTGACATTAGGATTTCTACAAGTCCATTTCAGCGCTGATATTCCCAGAAACTACACTACATGTAGCCTAGAGTTATAGACTTGGCAAGATGTGCAAGTTGAGTGTTATTATCGGAACATCTCGTATGGTGAATTTGGCCGTTTTCGAGTTCATTTGTGGTGGTAGGAATGCGCAAAGCCCAACTTGCTATATTCTGCGTAGTAATCTTCAGTGTGCTATTCCCGCATGACAGCTACGTTATTAGCCAGAGACCGTTGACATTTACCAGTTCATCACCTGAAAAGTTCAAAGCTTTTGCCCAGTGTTTAGGAAATGTTTACGAGTATTATCAAATCACAGCTCCAGAACGAACTAGATCTAGACTCTCTGCGACAATCGGTTAAATTTCAGTGTTTTAAATTACCCTTCACATGCGTTTCTTGGAACAATTGGCGGTATTCCTTAGCCAATTACAGTTCATGTAACTGCAACACCCTTTCCTTTCTTGATTATATCCAGTCTGCTTGACTTAACTCCAGGTTATGGTAAATAACCAGGATTGGTCAACAAGTCGACGTTTACTTAAAACTCCCGTTTTGCCGTAAAATCCAATTGGCCCGCCAGTACAGCTATGAAAAATCCGCATTGCTTAACAAAAGGTATCAGGATAGCTATGGTTTTGGGACATAATTATCCCAGCTTGTCATTCTCATCCAGCCGTTCGTCTTTGCCAAGTAAGCTGTTTTCTCGAGGAGGCTGAGAATAGACTTTTCAGCTTTTTAATCAGCGCACACTCGGACGCGAACCCCAGGCTTTCCTACACAAATTGAAAAAGCAGGGTCAGTACTATGATGCCTCGGTTTCCAGTCTTGTTCATTGGCCTTTATACGGCTTATTTGAAAAGGCGAAAGCCTACTGAATCGTCATCAACAAGCAAATGGTTGCAGCGCACACAGAAAACTACTCTATGTGTATTATCCAGAGCACAACTGTTGGATTCTAGTGTTTTGTGGTGCTGTTCGCGGACTACTGTGTTTCAGTCACGAACACTGAGACAGAATTCCATGTGACAAGAGAAATGTCAGATGTAAGTGTTTCTCGTCAGTCTGCATTACAGACAGGATACTTAAAACCGAAATAAATACAATAGCAACGAAGGACATCGCGCCATCTTGTGGCCTTGGTTGACGCAACTGTATTAAAGAGGATATATAATCAGCGCATGTGTCATTCTCACCTGATCAGCTGCCAATAAATTAAACCATGCTACCAGTGTAACGGTGTAAACTACTGATGAAACTTACGAGTAGTGTCCGGTCAAGCTTCAAATCTCCATCTCCGCATCTGATGCATGGTTGATATGGAAATGGTGAAACTGATTTGCTTGTTCATTATTGATTTATATTCAAAGTAGGCCTAAAAAATTTCAAGGCCGCGCTTTAGAATGTTCACCTTTCAAATACTCGGTGCAAATGAGATCCTTACTTCCATGTCTAACAGCGTGTAACCGCCTATTTTGTGTTGGTCGATAAACAACTCCTCACTATAGAAAGTTCTTCCATTCACCATTATTCCAACAGGTTGCTAGCGTGCGTCTTCCCTAAATACATTAATTGTATTGGGTCGGCTTACTCTGTCTACTAACGTACAACCGCATGACTCATATGCGAAGGCTCTCTGGGGACATCTACATGGGTTGAGTGAGCGATATGGGAAATTCTGAATAAAAGTGAGTTCCTCCAGTGAGATCTTTTAGGGGATCTCTTGCATTTATCCAAAAATATTCTTACTGTAAAGGATGATCTGAATTTTTGAAACTTAACATCTCCAAGTTAGGCCAGACAACCAGTTTTTCTAACTGCCGACGATGGAAAAATATGATAGTTAACACAGAGAAGAAATGGGGAATTCGGATGAATTTTGCGCTCATAAATGAAGAGACTGCTGTATCCCGAGGGTTCACACAAATGAGCGCGCACACCAACCGGTGAGTGTGTCAGAATACATTGTGAGTAGCAAACATACAAAGATTTCGGTATCTAAACGAAAGGACCGAAATGGCCTATGCTAACTACACCCATTTACATAGCAGTTCAGTTCCAATTGAGGACCGGACTCAAATGAAACGCATTAGAACTTGTTTATTATATTTTTCGAATGAATATGCAGCAAGAAGGCCGCCTGAAGTGCCACTTGGTTCGATATTCAAAGGGGTAGGGGTGAACAAATCGTGGGTTTTTGAAACGTTTCCAGCAACTAGTGTTCTTCCAAGAAGATATATTGCCACATCGTTCCATATCGCCGCAGCAAAGTCGTGAATTGTCCTGTGTGCAGCACCTTCAGATATAGGAGACCGTCATAAGTGAGAGGTTCAGCTGGGAATCAGTTGAGTCCCTTGTCAAAAGCAAACTGGTGTGCAAATGAACGTACATCGCGGATTCCGTGCAAGCTAGGTTCAAATATAACGTAAGTTTGACGGAGCTCGGGGGACGGCGAGTCAGAAGAGGAAGGGTAGAACTGGCCACGGGTTGTCAAGGAGTTTTCAGCAACCTTGTGAGTAGCGTTCCTTCAACAAAATGACCTATTTTGTTTTGTTATGCACCCCAAACAAACTGATGGATACTCATTCTTATTTCAGCAAGCAAAGATAGTCGTTGGACTTCCATCATAACGATACAATGACCCGTGGCTGCTAATGCTGCCATAAGCGGTTAACCGGGTGACAAATCACTTGGCTCCATGGATCTTTATGGCATCATCGAGTCCAAGCCAAGCAGCATATCTCGTTGTGTTTATCCTCAAGTCCTCTCTCATCAGTACCGACGACTTACGAAGAGTTTCCTAATTTTTTACTTTGGTATCCTGTGCTCTGTCCATTTACAACTTAGAAAAGTATCTGAGAAAGTTGAGCGATTACGTTCCTATCGGTTTCGTTTGGAATAAGCGAAACTCTGCTCCTGACCTAGTGGGTTGCTTACCACATGAAAGTGAATATCACCTGATTTTGAACCGAACTGTAAATTTATTCTACATTTGAACGACGGAAAACTGACGGGGAAATTTTGATTCAGCCCACAAAAACGGTTTTTTCTACGTAGAATGTTTTATTGTTTTGTCAGATGCTCAGATCACTAAATGATACCGAGACACGTGAAAATGTCTGCTCAGAGAGAGACATGAGACAATGCGTTTTGAGTTTAGTCGGAGCAATGTACGCATGATCGTGCATTACTGTGAAAAAGGAACACAAATTTCAGCGGTATCCATCGTCATAACTGCGTTTGTCTTTAGCTGTACTCTGCATACGTCTGGAAGAATACACAATGCAATAGGAAATATGGACGCTTAAACAACAGGCTATTGGGTAATCTAAAGTGATACCATGAACTTGACGGTGATCATCACGTGCAGAAGCAAGATGAAGAACAGGCTAGTGGTAACAAGAATGAACCAACTACCATACATCCAATCAATCAATATAGTAATGTCTCTTGACAGCAGCTTATCATTTAGGGATGATATTGGGCTCTCAATGGTTTTACCATAGAATACACCCTCAGGATTGGAAACAACTCACTATAGACTGGAAAAAAGACATGAAGCTGGAATTTCCATCTAAATTGTGCACCGGGTTTCCAGGCCGCACAAATAACTTCGGTATTAATTCTCACTGGTTGGCTGTTCTGCAGGTATATTAGTAGCTTTTCATAAAGTAGACCATCGAGCGAACACTGATCACGTTTGTTGTTTTAATGGAGGCTTCGTACTGTAGGTGACGTCAATCTATGTTGAAAAGCCGAGAAGCACTGTACAGCCGTTTCGTTCTTATTGGGAATCATTGTCGCACGAAACTCCAGTAGAGAGTCTCAAACCCGCCACCTTTCAGCCAATAGTTTGAACACTTAAACGTTCGGCCACGAGCGGCTGGTGAAAAACGTTGACGAGTTCCTCGACTGACCACTTCTCAGATATCCTTTCTGCGTGATTTGCTTACACATGTGGGCCAGAACCAACGTACGGGGTTTTGTTTTTGCACAAAGTGACCCACCCTGGAGACGCAGTCCCTAACATTCCGGTTGTCAGTTCCATGCGGATTATCCAACTTTATCGTTGAATCGATGGCACATCAGATCTTCCAGGATAACCTAATCTTAGACAGTTTCCATTGATTAATTTCACCTTATCAGCCTTATATGGCTTTGGTTAAATAACTTGCCGTCGAATCTGCCAATATTGGAGACGATGAGTGACATCGGTGACCAACTCGCATACTTACAAACTGCATTAGTTCTTTGGCTAAGTATGGTTAAGTAACCCCAAAACATGTTCTAATTTATAAAGTTCATGATGCATCAAAATGGGGCTGATAGAACGTGAACTGTATTCCTTTGGGAACGCTCAAAAGCTGTCCTAGTCATTGCTCAAACTTCCATATTTGAGCAGTGACTATTGGGCGGTGATCAGCAGAGGTTATAAGTTGATTGACGGCTGTGACTCGAAAATCCCGAGTTCGTACTTTGTATGGCAGCACGGCGCATATTGAGACCGAATGGTGTATAATACATTATCGTGAGTTCTCAGATGTTCCTTTATACCAACAGGTACTTTCACGAAACTGAGTTAGTCTTTGTCAACGAGTGTGCACTGTCCGACCTCAAGCACTGGCTCATGTAGCAACATCACCTGGTGCGGCAAACATCCAGTTTGAATTTTCAGGCTGCATTTTGCAAAAAAGTGACACATGCCAACCGGGCAATCATTCATCCCCTAAGTAAACCATTTTCAAGGTTGCCAAGTGTTTCGAAATTGGAGGGATCAAGTCGGACTGAGAGTGCAGGTGAATAGACCCCATAATAATTCATCGATGAAGGCTGTCGGGAATAATTCGGTCAGGTTTAGTCATGTTCCACTCCAGATTTTTGAGCAGAACGGAAGATATGTTCTGGGGGTTACCGCCTTCAGGATGTGAATCAGACTGAAATGACTAACGTTGTGTTTTTGGACATTTGATTCGCAAGCTAACGGAGAAGAAGTGAGGATATTTTATTTTCTCAGATGAATGTTCCTTGTTCATCCATCCGTTTTCAGTCAGGCGTTTCGCTCTAGAGATATGTATTGCAAAACAGTTTGCACTTCTAAAAAATGAGCTTGTTGAATAACAGGCTAAGAGTAATAAAGAATGATTGAACGTGTGGAAAGCGTGGCACCGCTCAGTGTAACAAAACATTCGTCTGTTACCTTCATCTGACTAAGTGTTCGTTACTGGTTTTCAACCCATTAGCTTCTGATGAAGTAAACAATTATTGGTTCCGACAGAAAGTTTTGGGTTGTGCAGCGCTTTTGAGCAGCTAATAGTTAGTGCAGGTTACTGGACCTACCTACATTTTTCGAATGTTTGCAAACTGTCTTTGATTTTTCCTCAAGAGCTTTTTACGTGAGAGGTTCGAATGAGTGAAATCGATCGATCAATTACAGTACAGTCCGGCTCCACGCCTCATGTGGGCTTAACTGAGTCTCTCGTGAAGACCAAATTGATTTGCAAATGAATGTATCTGTCGAAATCAGTCCAATTTGGGTTCACGTAGAACATAAGGTTGACGGAAACTCGGGGGCTGCGCCTACCTGATGAATCCTAAGAAGGACGAAACCTGTCGTGGGCCGTCGAAGAGTTTTCAGCAACCTTGCGCGTACTTTCCTTTATGAACCAGAAGTTTTTCCCTGTGCAACTATGTGAATTCTGCTCTACTCCTGACCTGCCAGCCGACAAACTAGATAACGAAAGCTTATCAACATGGACTTAGTGGAAAGAGCAGTGGCAGTTCCCATCCGGTGTTTGCTGTACTGTGAGTACACATCACACTGCTTATAGCCATCTGCTCACATTCCGACATGATTTGACTTGCGACGTCTGCAACTTCATGGGAATACGTTGAAAATTATGACATTCAAGACCGTCCTTTTCTGGCACCCGAGTTCAACGGGAATTCAAGATAATCGCTATACTTTGCTTGAAACTCGAGTCATGTGACTCTGTACCACGCAGTAGTTTAAATCAAAATCCAGTTCCTTAAATGTTAGTATCGAAATAATCAGTACTGACAAAATGAATGAACTATATTCAAACTGGTTGTATTACGTTTTGAACACTGAAACTGGAAGCAGGTTGCTAAGTGTGTACGTTAGGAATAGCGTATTCCAGGAATCAAGACTTCATGAACACTGTCATCACAAAGTCTGCTGTCTTGTGCCTCACAAAATTATGTGATTTTCCAAGGCTGAGATCTCTGTAGAGATTGAGATTTGAAGGGATATGTTCGTCGCTATGCAACTGGGAGCTCCATTTACATTTGGCTATTTCATTCGCAACGACTCTCAATCATCATACTTTCTCCTCTCACTTAAATGGTATTCATTGGTGAATCTGATTTGCACAAAACTCACTGACCCGGTATGTACACACAAAGAACAGGCACTGAAATGTCTGTTCTGCACTTGGCAAAATGATGAATAAAACGGAATGGACAAAAATCGATCAGCGGACAAACCATCACTAAATAACGGAAAAGTTGTTATCTCAATTAGATGTCAAACAAAAATGGTGGGGTTACACGAGGCCCAAAGTAAATGATCTTTTAGAAGGGCATCTGCGTCAACTGTTATTGTGCAAGAGGTTACTGTAAGAGCTTCCTGAGAGCTAGTGCTTTCGTGCGAGAACGTACGACCTCCTAACCCATAGACTGTTCATTCACTTCTCACTTAAAGGCCAACGTTACCGACGGTTTGTCGTCCGTTTGGCCTGTTACACTCAATTAGTGATATGACACTTTTTGGCTAAGAAAAAGGTTAATTCCGTGACTTGCATTTAAATGTGAATCATGCTGACCTTTCGGAGCAGATCATCACACTAGCAAGGTCTCCTAATACGACCTGCTATAACGTTCACTGGCACGAATTCCTGCCATCACAATGTCCACCAACATCAATAGTTGGGAATATGGTGTACGACCACCATCTCACTAAGTCTAATGACTGAGGCGTAATACGGCCTGAATGGTTCGAGTCAGAATTGGTCATGGTTTTTCATGTGAACACAGTTGCTGGGCCCGTGAATAGTTTAAAACCGGACAGGCTGCTGACCTGGCTGACTATCACGGCTACAGTGGAACTCCAGAAAATGTGGAACATATGTTGCTACCTTGAACAAAACACAGTTTGCTGATCAAAGGACTGTCCTGAATGCTTGCAAAACACACTCATTTTCGGACTCGTAGAATCAACTGAATCCTAGCTGAATATCTAGTCTGTCTTATTCCTCATCTGAGTTTGCTGCACAGAGGTCGCTTTATGTCTCGTTTGGTGCGATACTTGAGATGTCACCGTATAATTTATTGATGGAACACTACTCGGAGAGCTTTCAGCGAAACTATTTGTAGTTTTCCTACAAGAAAATATCTGTTTTTTGGATAATCATTATTTTGGATCGGCTGTACAACAGGTGAAAATTTGATCATAATCACTCTTAAACGTTTCATAGGCATACTACACTACTCATAAGGTCGTTGAAAACTCTTCGAAAGCTCATGACCAGCTTCGCTCTTTTTGGAGCTTGTCAGGTAACCGCAGATTCCGGGTTTCCGTCAACCTTGGACCAGAAGTGTACGAAATCCTACAAACACACTCAGTTGCTTACCAATTCGTTTTTTATGGGAGACATCTGAATTCCAGCCGAATCTCTCCTTCTTGGTGCCCTTAACCACAAACGAGAGGGTGAGGTGGAATTCAGGTGAGCCACTCATAAAAATAAACCGGTATACAAGTGGGTATACCTGTCGACTCTCAAACATGTTGACACGTTTCAGTAGCCAGTAACCATCAGAATTCCGTAGTTGGGGCCTTTTTGCTGATCATCGAAAACGTTCTTGTCGATGAAAATTTGGGGGCACAGATGGCTACCACTACAGCTCACTAGTGAGCCTTTCGAGCGAGCTATTGCAATCCCGAACCATACTGTCCCGATGAAAACAATGCGTCATGTGTGCGTCTACAGACGTCAGTAGCCACACAGTGCAGACCCTAGGTATCATTTCGGCCGTCCCTGGTACCTTGTGAATCGGAATCAGGAATATGTGTCTCTGAAACACGGTGTCAGCCTCGTATTCAACGAGGCTTCGTGTGGTGGAAGTCTGACTTCCGACGTCAAGCAGCCTGTATGCAAGACATTATAAGTTTGGGAGGTTTATCGTAGCTACGGCTCAGCAAGCGTCTGGAGCGTCGCTTCCCGGGGACACCGCTTCGCATCTGGTAGATTTTCGTGGGGAATCACAGAGTTGTGTATACGAGCGGCTCCCGTACGGCATTCTTTCTCGCTTAAAGCTACATATTCCACACACTCAAGTGTAAACTGAAGGGCAGAAGAAAGGCGTAGAGAGCAGAGCCACCGGAGAGTCCCCTTGGTCGATCTCATCAATCCACTTCCCCAGAGCTGGCATTTGTTCAAGTTCGCATCCCTAGCCCTTGCGCATTCAAGTGGGACCCGCAGGGTAACTGAGTTTATTGGTCTAAACGATCATTACATGGTTTGTACTAACTAGGAGATGTTCCATATTTGCTCCGCGTTCAAACAAGCGAGCTCAAGACATTGCTAGGAAACTCTAGACGATGGTGGATTCTGCACTGATGCTTTCATGAAATCACCACATATGAACCGTACACTGAATATACTTGAGTCATGTCCATTCCACGTTTTGCCAATCCTTTCACTCACATTCATCCGTTTTGTTTGCTGATCGGGAATTTCAGCCGTTGATGCGTACTCCACATCAATTCCAGCATTCGTCACTCGTTTATGCCCATATCGAGCTGGTTTTTCATTCGGCTGTAGAACAAAGCAGGGACATTATGATGTCGACTGAATGGAAGAGTGATCATGATTAGTAGTATGCCCACATGGTTCCTGCAACTAACCACAAATGCATCACAATTTCTCCATTTACTGACTGGTAAAGAACCCCGTTCTCACTAAGATCCACTTACCGTCCGGATTGTATTCACAAACCGATAACTCAGTGATCACATGAACACTAGTTTTCAGTTTAGTCATCCTCAGTGGTAGTGTAGTGTCCGAGTTTCTTGGATGAGTGTTTGGTCCACAAAACCTTGAAGGGTAATGGCCTCTCCTGATATGTTACACAGTGTAGACAGTGCGAAATATGTTGAGATCCATTGATCTGAGTGCTTGTCAACACTCAAGGGAACGATCATATGTGCATTGGTTTACACGCACATAATACTTGGAACTGGATTAAATTCCTCATTTAGCCAACCAAAGCGCCTATCCGATGTCGATTCACCACAGCGCATACAGGATTGTGCAGTGCGTAATGACCCAAAGTGTGTCGTGGGCAGCAGTAGGAAACATTATCATCCGGAGAGAATTTGACCCGATGACTTTCGTACAGACCAATCTCTTCCAAACCAATTGAATGTGATACCATACAATGTAGCTCATAGGTAGGGTTGAATACTTTTATCAAAACCCGACGCGACCCGCGGTTCTATTTTATTCAGAAGCTGATTTAATCCGATCCAACGAATTGATGGATGGAAAGGTGGTGTTGAAAAGTTAAAAAATTGTTCCAAACGAAATATACAACCTATTGTTGTATTCGGTTGTCCCATTCAACATATACTGAGAACGCTCTAGTTAAAGTTTCATTCTTGTTGACTGATTCATTTTCCTGAAGTTCGTGACCCAACATACTTCGATGTTAAAAGAACACGGACAACAGCATGTGTGAGTGGGAAGTTGAAAACTCCTGACATCTGCACAGTTCTGAGAACCTATTTTTCTCAAAAGTCTGTGTGAAACCACTCAACTCAATTATGGTGAAAAATGATCAAGTCTGGACTCGCATACCACAAGCTCACAGTTACAACAAATTCAAATATCTTGCCACCTATGTTAATTCGCATTTTGACTGGACACTGATAAATCGTTTCAATGCAGTCTGTTGAAAAAATAATTGACCGAGCAGCTGGTTTACGGAAGTAAGGATGGACTCAGTCAGGAAATTGTTGATTCAGCAGAAACCTCCACTATTGTTGCATTTTCGTTCCCAGATGGATCGCCACCAATTCGCACTTTACTTGTTGATGGGTATTCAAATTTGGCATGCTCAAAACTGCAAGTCAGCTATAGTTTCGGATTAACGTGAAGGTCATTGAATCAATGAACCAGTGCATCATGGCACTGACTAAGTCTGGAGATGGGTAGTTTCTTAGATCGGCCAAATTTTAGCAACGGATTGCGTGAAAAACTTGCTCAAGTGTTTTAATGCTTGGGTGAGGATTTCGGCTGTTGACTCAAGATACCACTCAATAACTAACCACAGTCTCATTCTACGAGCCTCGGCAGTCAGTATGACTAGGTCAGCCAGTGCAGGGACATGATTTCAAAACTGTTCTTTTGTGAATGACGTTCATTCATCAAGGCAAATCCACCTCCGGTTCACGCTCCTATTACGATTCACATCTCCGTCGCCGTTCCTCTCACTCCAACGTTTCATTATTCGGGTATGGGAAATTTTCAGGTTAAAACACAGTGTAGTGGAATGAACTGTTGTAATCGGACGTGCAGTGGGCAATATTCTCCACAGAATTTTACAATCAACTGTTTGCCAAGTACCAAATACCACGTTATCTGGGTCCGCCACCCTGTCTACTAAATGGTGTTTTCCTGACTCCAACTACCAGTCGGATGCGACCAGCTTGAGCTTGTGCCATTGTGTGTGCTATGACCGGGGTGTGGCTGCAGTGCGCCAATGTCTGGATACCTGTTCTAAGTCTAGCATCTGCCTGTTTACTAAGGTGTGCCGTTAGTCCAAGATCGTTGGACAGGGGCTGCCACAATCAATACGTCTGACACAGTTCGGACGTGCAAGTCCGTTAGACATGTGACATCAGGAATTGCTGACACATAGCAGTATGAAAATATACTGATTCGCAACCGCCACATTCTTTCCATTCATGTTAACTATGTTCTTGATCGTTTTTGTGAGTTGGACTAGAAACGAAAATGCCTTAAGATCAAGCAGTTGAATAAGGAAATGTTAGGTGATGATCCAGTCATTGCGGACCAGTCGTGGTTTACAACGTGGATGAAATGTTGTTCACTTGTTTACAATTTACACGCAAAATCATAGTTGGGGATTTTCGAAACCAAGGTCCAACAATATGGAGAATTGAAATTCCCTCTAATTTAAACGACAGGTTATGGGACACGATCTGTCCTGAGACAAAACGCTTCATAAATTGTCGGTGGAGTTTGAATTCTGCCTTGATAAACACGCACTTTTACTGAAAAGACTATTGCATCCAATTCGGATGTCCTAGCCGATGGACAACTATTTTCAAGTGGCTCAATCCGCCTCCAAACAAGGCCACATCGACACTAATCAAACTAACATTTAGCACGATAAGTAGCCTGGAAATTTACCTACTCTGTCGCTGTATTCACTTAACATCGGCTGCTCTGTTCCGTTACGGCCTCCGATTCCGTCATTCATCTTAACTTAAAGACCACTCCGTCCGACAGTGGCCAATCACCTACATACCCAGATGCGTTCGTGGTCAGTATGTCACACGTGTGTCGACTTGTCTGGTTATATTGCCCGCAAATCAGATCACGCGATCGGCTTCGGAGGGGATGTCCGCTGAGAGTCCACATTCCGCTGTGCCAGTCAGTGAAAGACTCGGACACCTACGGATGCCACAAACGTCAACTGTTGAGGTATGTTGCAAAATTTCGATAACCCGTGTGCAAATAATACCTCAGACATCCGTTTGAATTCCATGCTAGGCTCCTCCATTCCCCCACAAAATTATTTAAATAACCATATGTGTCCGTTAACACGAGTGTCAAAGTA